>OY970806.1:10661386-11261386 GCA_963853775.1 Xanthia togata
AGACCACGTATCGGCAAGCGTAGGGTGGGACTCCCCCCAGCTAGATGGGCCGACGACATTAAGAAAGTGTCACAGGGAGAGGAGTGAGAACAGGGTGTTGTGACGCAGCTTGGGAGAAGCCTATGTCCAGACTGAGATAGGCTGAGTCTAATGCTATCAGCATTAGATTGAAGATTAGAAATTGAAAGTAGTAATGAAAGTGCTGGCAGCACTTTACTTACTGGACATGTCTCATCTATTGCATACCACAGAAAAAAAAACTTGGATTTTTCGACTTCATCTATCCATTGCTAATTTTAAGTACGTAGAGCTTTATTTTTTTAGAAGCTCATGAACTGTGGTGACTGTGATCTGAATTGCAAAGACAATGATGATAATTCTCATCGAGCACATTCATTTTACTTCGATATTGTGTTGCTTGAAGATAAGTTGGCAACACCGCACGCAACATTACTGCTTACATTATTGATGTGTTAACAGCTTTACATCGTGTTGAAATTATGGATATTATTTATAATTTATCTGATTCTGCTTTTACAGGTATTGATAGTCAAGAAACAGGTGTCAAAATGTGCAAACAAACCTTAGAGCTACACCAATTACTGGCGTAAACTTAAAAGGAAGTTTTGGTAGGTACTCTTAGATCTACCTAGTTAATATTTTCTTCCATTTTTTTTTCTGTTGTTTTTGAGAAAAATAACAAAAAGCTCATTTAGGTTAGGTTATGGATAACAGGAACATGGCCGTTGGACACTTTCAACTTTTAGACGGCCAACAACAAGTTAAGTGTCGTGGTCGTTTCTCTGCCTTTAGGGTGATCCACATACCTACATATCTTCCTCCAACCTCCATTCACGTCTAGACTCTGAAATCATAAGGATCATCTGATTAACAGAAGGTCGACCTTCGTTAGATGAGAAGCATTTAAAGTCACCTAGATCGTTTTAAGGCGCCCGCAGACAGGCGCGACACGACGCCAGGACGCGGCACCGGTAGAACAATTTCCGTGAACTTTTCATAGATTTTTTTTCATCAAAGTTACGTCACGCCGTCTCGTCGCGCCTGTCTGCGGGAGCCTTTAAAGGTTTTTCCT
Source organism: Xanthia togata (assembly GCA_963853775.1). Classification (NCBI taxonomy): domain Eukaryota; kingdom Metazoa; phylum Arthropoda; class Insecta; order Lepidoptera; family Noctuidae; genus Xanthia; species Xanthia togata. Next base: position 10,662,480 of record OY970806.1, read on the forward strand.
CAAACGTAATTATATTACATAAAAAGGAACGTTTCGCATCATCTTCTCATACGTACAACGTTCATCATTTAACTAAAGTTCACACTTCATTCAAAATTAAATTCTATTATCTTTGACATCCGTTACAATCTTAAGTGCCTTGTTTGTGCATTAACTAGGCCGCCTGTTATACCGACGCGTATTTTGTTTTGTAGAACAATAACTTATTTCTAATTTTAATGTTTTTAGGATGTGGTGATTTTTAGTCTGAGTGGTTGTGTTCAGAAGTGGACTTCCATAGGGAAAGACATATGCACTGAAGACCAAAAGAACAATTCGGGCTTCCTTGATTATTCCGGAAAGCTACTGTAAAAGCGTCTTCTGGTCTATGCCAGTAGACAGATGAATATGATGAGTGATGATTAAAAGTAAGTCCTGTTTTTTTTTTTTTGAAAAAAAAGGTCAGAAGATTGAACAAAAAGGATTCTTATCAACTGAAAAACAAGAACATAGCTTTTAACATGGCTTTAATTCTCTCCTCTTATGATACCTTTATTTTTTATAACACTTTCGTCTCGCGCGCTCTCGTAGTGTCCACTCCGGTGTAACAGCCGCCCCGCTAGCACGCGCTAGGCCGAAAGGTATTCACACAACAAATATTGACGCGCCGAAGCATTGTGTCGGCGTTAACTAAAGCTTATCTTATCAACTGTTTGAGCGCAAACACTAATGTTTGATGACAGACGCTCGTGTGTCTACGTTTGTCTCTCAAACCTTATCTCTAAGTAATTGACGTATTGAACTTGTAGAATTTCCGGGAAGTTTCCTGTCAACCCTTCTTTGGTGTTTTCTTAAGATTTCGAGTACTTAACGCCGTCCTTATATGGGCGCTTAGATTTTTTTTGTTGTAATCATTTAATTAGGTACGTTTCCGATTACAGGCTTGTTGCAATTGGTGAGACTGATAACGTTTTACCGAACTATGTGATTCCATCTCGGGACAAATCGATTATCAAAAATAAACAAATCCGGTTGCAATGTCATCAATTGATAGATATACAAAAATCAATGCCAGAAGGAATGCCTTTGCGATTACCTTTAGGTTTTTGCTCAGTCTGCAAGATTTTGTAGGTACACAATGTCTCTTGTTGTTCATAATATTTTGAATATTTTTTCGTATGGATGTATATATATATTTTACCAATGGATAATAGACCTTAAAAATCGCTACAGCCTCCAATCCAAAAATACCCTGTGAAAGAAATAAAAAACCATACAAAATTAAAATATACAGCAAAAACCCGTTTTAAAATTTAATTGCAAATCAATTAAGTCTCATTTTATTCTCGGACGTTCAAGTAGGCAGTTGATTTTATGCCTTTATTGCACCAATAGCATTTGAAGTGCCTTTTCAATTAACAGCTTAATTTGAAAAGACCACCGTCTGTCCGTAATTAGCGTATGGACAAAATAGGGGCGAATAATTAAAATGTCTTAATTTTATTAAGGAGGCCTGGCCTAAAGGTTTATTGTAGAGTATTTATGTGTGTTGTAAAGATAGTGGAGCTGGGTAAAGGGTTTTTTTACAAGTATTGTTAGAGGTTCCATGCTCTGGTTGTACTATTGTAGAAGAAAAGGCCGAATTGGGAATAGATTTTATTAAGGGTTGTTGAAAATTTGTTGCGTAGTAGTTAGGTGAGACTCCATGTTGAGAAGACGTTCTAATTTTCTTGTCTTATCTACAGAGCTTATCTTATAAGCTTAACTAATTGAGATGTCTATGAAAGTCAGATGGGACAATGACTCCATTTTTAAGAATGCTGTCCTATTCATTTATCCACCCTGTAGAATATTCGTCTGAAGTTTTAGTTTGCGAAAATTATTTATGCCAACAGGTGTTCTGTGCCACAAATTATCAAAACGTTTGAATGAGTCAATTATTATTACTTTAATTTTATGTCCATCAATATGATTCTCAAACAAATTAAGTGTCGTTAAACGCCATCAAACAGAATAACATTCGATCGATCGCAACTTCATATTCATTATTGGAAGCAATAAAAAATCTCAAGCATCGCGTTATGAATCCAATAACAACGAGACCGTGAAAAAAATGTCTTTAATTTCATTTTAAAAAAAATTAAGTCTGCCGACGCCGCGACCAAAAAAGTAAAAAACTTAATAAATCGAGCCAAATAACACATTACGAGGCTAATTTAAACGCTAAATTCTCTTGTTTAAATTAAGAACGAAACGAAGGGATTTTTCACAATAAATAATACCCTAATTACTGGTCAGGGTCCCATCAAAATGTTTTTATGGCGACATGCTGCTCACAAAAAAGCATGATACTCTAATTTGGACGATGTTATGTAAGATATTGGTAAATAAATGTGGTTGTTATTGTGAAAAGGAAATTCTTTACAAAATGAAATACATGGTAGGTACAGATGCACCTTAAAATCAAAAGTTACTAAGTAGGTATTTTAAAAAACATGCATGTAAGCTTGATTGTCATCACTTTCACAAATTAACAGTAGAATTTAATATATAATTTTTTTCGTCATAAAAACATGACTGATTAAAATCAATGCTTTTAGTTCTAAAGTACCTAAATGCATTTTGAAGAATTGCTGATAATATCAATATCTTCGACTCCGTTTAATTACTATAAAATTGGGTTAAACAAATGGCGCACTTCTTTAAAGTGCATCAATAAGGAAGTGATAAAGTAGTTCAAGAATATTTGCCAAATATATATAAAGAAATCTACAACATACCTACCTACTATATTTACCTATTATTGAAATGGTGTTTACAGACGTACTGGGCCAAGGCAGTACGCTATTTTGCAAAATACCAATTATTATGACAAAACAAACCCCCATTTTCTTAGTTATTTCCTCAAAACATCCTTGACTTGACTCATGACTTCAATCAAACAAAATCCAACGATTTTGTTCATATGAAATTGCGCAGAGGTCGAGATGTAGGTAAATAAAAACTTTTTCACAAAAAATAAAACCGACTTCCAAAAAAAAACACTACAAAGTGAAAAATAACTTTGATTTCGGAAGTCGGTGTCTTGGGTTTTTTGTTTTCGTTTTTTCCCACCGACTTCCGAAATCAAAGTTATTTTTTCACTTTGTAGTGTTTTTTTTTGGAAGTCGGTTTTATTTTTTGTGAAAAAGTTTTTATTTTTCTCTTTTTAGTTGTGGTACCTACACAAACCCCCAAAAAAATTTTAATACCAAGTAGATTACAGTGACAGGAACTATTAGAATATCATCCACATATACTAGGTGGGAAAAATATGTATTATTGAAGCTAACTCAAAAACCCCTCAACAGATTTTGACCAAATTTATATGGGACCAATTCTGAAGTATGCCCTACCAATCAAAACAAGAATCATCAAAATCAATTTATAATTGGCGGAGTAATCGCGTAACAAACATACAAAAAAAAAATACAACCGAATTGAGAACCTCCTCCTTTTTGAAGTCGGTTGAAAATAATAATTAATGTCTGTTCATATTTTTTATTGGAATCTATTACGTAAAATAAATAGAATTACAACTAATAAATAGAAACAAAAAGAAACAAAGATAAACAATAAAAACTTAAAAATAACAACAATATAATGTCTTGGTTCACTACAACATTAAGAGGTCCCCACAATTGGAGGCTTCCTCAACAGCCGCACACAATAAAATCACAGATTTGTGGACATTACAACGTCCAGTTTTAATTCCATACAAAATTAGTTCAACCAGCTTCTTCTGAGTTTATATAAAAACTAATCAGAATCACGTTGGGAGCTTCGTATAAATTCTATCTGTTAAATAAAGATGGGGCTAAGTGGGTTATTTTTTAAATATTCAGAGTTCCGTACCCAGTATTTAATATAACTTGATGCTGATATAACATCGCCTTGAAATAATTCTACTTCTTAAGCTACTGACGTTTTCAGCCCGATCCCGAGACATAGAAAATAAAATATTTAAAAAAAAGTACAATTTTGTCACGATTTCTATATAAGCATGCCTTCTTTATCAGTTATGTAAGAAAAGCGCTAAGTGCTATGAAAAGAGGCCTTTGCCAGGAAAATAAAACTTATTACCTATTGTTAGAAGTCCTCGTTATACCTAATTGAAAATTTGCGAGCACTAAGATCTCTTTATAATTTTGGGCAAAAATCAGCAATTTATCTTATGTGGTTTTCATCTCATTTAAAATGGGTACGGAACCCAAAAAAAATATTATTTACGATTGTGTAGACCATTTTAGTGAGTCGGTCGGTAAGTGAGCACGAGACACATGTCATCATTTTTAATTGCATCGCTTCATGTAATTTATCGATTTAGTAATGGCCCAAAATAAAATTCAATTAATTTTTCGGTTCATTTTTGTAGTATTTGTTTTTATTTTTAGTACAACTACTTGAATGTTGATTAGTTTACCGATTTAAGGTAAATTAATGGGGTCGTTAAAATATTGCTTATGGTGGTCGCGAGTGTTGATTTTTTGGCATAAATCTACAGCCAGGTTTGTGCAAAAACGAAAAAAATTGCACATAAAATAAGAACGATTTAACAAATCCTTATGAGTTTCTACAACTAGGTAAGTATGTGCAGCTAATTATGCAGTTCAGTTGTTGTCAAAGTGAGCAGAAGTGCGTTCATAGCGGTACTGCTTTCAAGAACTATTGACTGTGTGACTGTGGCGCGTGTGTGTCATTGAACAGTTGGTGACGCACGGACTGAAACTATTACCTTAGGCTTTTAAACTTTGCGCAGTGAGTATTACGGGAAAAACCAGTAAAAAAAAAAAAAAACGTGTGCAATTGGGGGACCTCTCACGTATGATTTAAATTAAAAACAAGATTTTCGCAGCCGCCATTATGGATTTACATTTTGACCTAACTATCAGCACCCTCAAAAACTATGAAATCGACACCCATGACGAAAAATTAGATGTAAAAAAATGTATAGGCGTATTTTGCGCTTTTTAGTGAATGAAACGAAACAGTCACTCTCGGGTAGGTGACTCTGAATCGGGTATATGGCTCGAGTCGGTCGGTGACGCTGTATCGCGTATACTCGGCGCTGAATCGCATATACACGGCTCCAGCCGCAAGTTTTCACTTGTATCGTGTGGACCAAAAGTTAAAACTATAGAAGAAAACTAAACAAAAAAGATGTTGTGTGCATAAGCACCTCTTTTTTAACCAAGCTATAGAACCCAATAAATAGCAGTATGAATGGCCTAAAGTCCCATTTACACGACGCATGCTTTGCCCGTGGCATACAATAAAATTGAAGCAACAAATAACTTGCATCGTCTGAACACTGTTTAGACGGTGCAACTTTTACTGTAGTTCAACTTAAGAGGGAACAGGGCCCGCGATTCTCCATACAAAAGTATTCCCCGTTTTTCTTCCTGAATAATGCCTCTAGAGCCGTCATTTTTTTTTTATAAAATCAAGGTCTCTATATGTCCCTGTCATTTCTCCAAAAATTACAAAAAAGCCCCATTTTTACCGCCGTGATTAGAGGACTACCAGACTAATTCGGAAAAGTTTTTAGCATAAAATAAAATAATAGGAACCTAGACATACTCTTTCTTAAAATTTTAATGTAAAAAATTATTAATTCGGCTTAGTTTTCGAGGAGAAAAAAGGAGAATGCCAAACGTCGTTTTCGTCAAAAATTTTGTGATATAATCGGTCTGAGCTGCAGTTGTCCCTATCGCACTTTACGGGGTTTAACTCGGTTTTTCGGGCGCAGCGCGACGGCAATACTCGTAGTTTCTAGTAGTATTTTTCAAATTCCTCGCAGCCCCTGTTCCCTCTTAATAGTAAGCCACATGTCATTAAGTAGCACCGTCTAACTCAGGCTTAACACAAAAGTTATTACCTCATTCAATCTGCCTAGCCGTTTCCAACAATGTTGGGGTCGGCTTCCAGTCTAACCACATGCAGTTGAATACCAGTATTGCACGTAATTGATCGACAAATAAAGTTCCCTGTCCCAAGAAAAAATGTTATTCGTACGACTTCATTATTACATCCGTCGTCGCCCGTCGGGTCTCACCCCTCACGAATTACGAGTATCACTCAATTAATAAAAGTAAATCTAAGCATGAATATTTTCCAAGGAAAAGTATTTTCTAAGCAATTTCACAGTTAAGTTCAAGTGCGGATCCACCAATGTGGGCACGATGAGCATCCCCACAACCCTAAAGCCAGGAATACATATTATGCCAGTAACTGGCACAAAAGTATGCAAGAAGCTTGCATTCCATTGTGATTAGCCACTTCTGATTGGTGTACCTACTCGTATGTGGGAACGGCATGCTCTTGCATGCCGTTCCAAACTTGCAAACCGTACTTGCAAACTTTTGTGCCAGTTACTGGGATGTGTATTCCTGGCTTAATAGACTTGTGACATCACCCTTTCACGGTCTATTGAGGTCAATAGGCTGATGATATTATATCCACTGCCTTAATAACTTAAAATAAAACAAATAATCGTGCGTGATTCTTCGGAACGCAGCGAAGTACCTAGTCAAGTCACATAATGGCGCCGATTCTCTTGTATACCGATCTAAACTATCACTAAAATTCCTTACTTTTGGCTATGAGAATCTTAAAGCTATTCTTCCGACTACGTAATGTCAGTATTTTACATGTAGTGACTGCCTATCTGACCTCCACAACCCAGTTACTGGGTAACACGATACCCCTTGGCAAAACTGGTTATTAGGCTTTTGGGCTTCTGACTACCCGTGACGACTGTCAAAGATCTACGAACGATAGCCGGGACCAGGACCTGCGAGGAATTTAAAAATAGGTATTTAAAGAAACTATTGTCGTCGTCTTACCTCAAGGCTGCGTCCGTAGAGTGCGATAGGGACAGCTGCAGCTCAAACCGATTATATCACAAAAAAATTTGGTATTCCCCTTTTTTCTCCTCGAAAACTGAGCCGATTCAATTATTTTTTACATTAAAATTTTAAGAAAGAGGTTATTATCATATCTTATAGTATCTAGGTTCCTATCATACCTATTTTTTTCGTTTAGTCGACTTTTGACAGATTCTACTTTTGACATCATAGTCTACCTAAGACAGATTCTATGTATGACAGATTCTATTATGACAGATTCTACATATGACAGATTCTACTTATGACAGATTCTACATATGACAGATTCTACATATGACAGATTCTACGTTTGTCAGATTTTGAAAAAAGTGACAAGTCAGGAACATTGAAAAAATAATACTGTTATATAGTAATCACTATATTTATTGATAAGCTTAATTTATTTTTATAACTTTTATTAAATGTTTGAATTATAGTAACTAATATTTTTCGATACATAGGTATTTAAATAATCACATTGAAAAATAAAACGCAAAATGGGACTTATTAGTAAGTAAATAGAGATTAAAAATAAAAATTACAGGAGCAAAGTAAGTACTTAAATTATTTTCTTAAAAAAAGTCTTCGACCGATATTTCATCGCTTTGAAGTTTCTTGATACATAAGTATGCTGTATTTTTTGTCAAAATTAATGTCGCGGTACCGGCGACGATTTTTTCGCACAGATTGGCTACTATTACGGAGCCTAATATTGCAGTGGTGGGCTTCTTTCCGCAACTTTTGGATAAAATTTAACAGGGTTGGTCGCTTTGAGATTAGGACGTTAATTCTGTGATGCCATCCTCATTGTTCGTTCGATGACGTTGGTTGGCACAACTTAAAATTGAAGGACTTAAACGGAACCATTGCCTCTTGTAATAATTACTGAATTCTTGCATTTTATCGGTATGAACAGATTCCATTTTGTCCAAAATCAATTGACGACAATCTGAAATGTACTGGGCTGGCAGTAAAGGTAGGATAGCAGCCATTCTTACAATTCGTCTTTCTTCACTAGTCCTATTTACTTTTATTTCTGTGGCTTTCTTCCGCACAGCTCTTTGATAGTGGTAGTAGCATCCACTTACATTTGATTCCGGGAAAACTGATCTTACAGCATTCATAATGCCTACTTCGTAGTCGCATTTGAAATTACGGATACTAAAACCCAAATTACTAATAATTTCAAATAGTCGAATGTATGTATGTAGCTTGGGACTTATTTGGCAGTAACGCTTTTAACACGGGGTCAAAGTCAAAGTCAAATAATTTATTTCAATTAGGCACAAAAAAGGCACTTTTGAACGTCAAACTTTACAAAAAATAATAAAACTGATTTTAGTCGCCCATTCCAAAAGGTAGTTTTCGTATGGAGAAGAATGGGCAAGAAACTCCACCGTTATTCTTAAAAAAAAACCATTATATCTTGTATATACTAATTATATGTAAAGACAATGCACCTAGAATAAGATTAATATACCACGATAGGTAAAAAGAATGAAAAATGAAGGAATGACATAAATTAATTAGATATGTGATAGATGCATGGTGCTCACATACTTACAAACATTGTAAAATTATACTATATTTCTAATATTATAATAAATAATACTAATAATAATAAGTCAGTGTGTGAGTTCAAGTAATCACAAAAAATGTAAAAAAAAAAAAAATACAATTAAATTAGCAACCAGTTCGATTTTGTCTAGATTCTGAATTATCCTATGGAGCAGGACCAGCATGTTTCCAAGCATTTTTATCTTGGATATAATCCTCTAATTTGTAATATGCTTGTTTACAAAGTGTACTTTTTATATCATTTTTAAATTTTCTTTCATTTAATTCTTAAATTCGGGGACTATATTTGTTGAGTTTGTATCAGAATTTAGGTCTATGTGGAGATTAAACAGTTGATAGAATGGCTTGGGAGCACTTTTAAATGTACCATCACCGAAGCAAAACCTTGCACTGCGCAATTTTTTTTAAATAATTTAGTCATAAAACCAATATTTTCTCTTCTGTACCTTCTTCAGCAACTAGAAAATTCTCACCTAGGACTTTGGGAATAAACACATCTTCAATTTTATTAAATGACAATTGTTTTGCGCCCAAATACTTTTTTCTTGCATTTTGCGTTTTATTTTTCAATGTGATTGTTTAAATGTCTATGTATCGAAAAATATTAGTTACTATAATTCAAACATTTAATAAAAGTTATAAAAACAAATTAAGCTTATCAATAAATATAGTGATTACTATTTAACAGTATTATTTTTTCAATGTTCCTTACTTGTAACTTTTTTCAAAATCTGACAAACGTAGAATCTGTCATATTAGAATCTGTCATATGTAGAATCTGTCATATGTAGAATCTGTCATATGTAGAATCTGTCATATGTAGAATCTGTCATATATAGAATCTGTCATACATAGAATCAGTCTTATGTAGACTATGATGTCAAAAGTAGAATCTGTCAAATGTAGACTAAACGATTTTTTTATGTTACATTTTTTTCGAATTTGTTTGGTAGTCCTCTAATCACGGAGGAAAGAAAGGACAAATTTTGTAATTTTATGAGGGTCATATTTTCTTTACCTGTAAGTTGCTGAAAAAAAGAAAATAAAGAAAGAAAGAAAATAAATTTATTTGACTCAGGTTAAGGCACACAATATTCACAAAAAGAAAAACAGACAAGACAGGAAAGTGTCAACAAAAGACTTGGATTTTATGAAAAAAAAAAAATGATTGCTCTAGAGGCTTTAAGCTTCGTGCAGACTAGCGCGACGCGAAAGCGCGACACGACACCGGCTATTGTTATACCGTGAAGTTTTCTTGGAATTTGTAGTTTCGAGTCGCGTCGCGCCGCCGTCGCGTCGCGCTGGTCTGAACGAGGCTTTATTCAGGAAGAAAAAAGGGAAATACATTTGTATGGAGAATCGCAGGCCCTGTTCCCTCTTAACGTGCTTTCCGATGCACGACGTTGCTTAACCTTGAAGATTGACCCGTGCAGCTGTTATTATTTAGCCACGTGCCACTCAGAATAAAAATTACCTACAGTTCACTTAGTCTGAAAAATTACAAACAACAAAATCAAAGTGTGCACTTGAGTTACGGTGAACACTGCAATAAACCCAACACGATACGGTTATGAACAATCAGGAGGACGATAACGAAATAATTTGCAACACTTTATTGCAATTACATTGCTCTATATCACTATCAAGGCATCGGCTTGGCGGGTGGTAATCGAGTAATGGACCGACACCCTTTAGTTACAATCGATTGAGGTCGAATTAACAAATTAATTTGTATAGCTTTTTTTTTATACGGTAATCAGAGCTGCGGTTGTATTTGTGCTTACTTAATTAGTGACGTCCACTTGTTAATTAAAGTAGGTAATTAACAGATCCAGTGTACTTGTTATTTTAAGACTAACGATTGCTTTATAACCGCATGTCCTGTAATTTAAAAAAAGTATTCTGAACCTCACAAGTTTCAATTTTTGTGAAACTATAAACTGCTGCTTTATCTCTGGAAAAATCGATACATCAATCGAATATGCATAACGATTTTATTTTTACGTGCATTTTGAAAAATATCAATGCGGGTTTATTCTTAATCGATGGCTCAATTGAAATAAATAATAATTTGGATAATATAGATAAAGTTTTGATTTATTTTTAGCAACATTGACGCATGCACTAACTCCAACACAGAGCACTAACTCCATACAAAACTTCACCCGATATATTTTTTGTATTACACTTTCGGCCGCACGAATAAAAAAATAATGTCGTAACCACACTTCATCACACAATTAAATCCCGTCAAAGAAAGGGTATCGTTGGTCCTCCATTATGGCCGCTATTGTAATATTTAACGCACAATGCCTTACTTATGGTCAGTTTAGGACATGAAAAAAGAAATGGCTAAGGTACCGTGATATAGTGTTCGAGAGTCCGGTGAGCAGATTGTCGAAAATATTATTTATGTGAAAACTGTGGATAATAGATTGAAATTGTTGGTAAATACTTCACCACACTCACGGGTTCGGCTAGTTTAGATTAGGATTTTAAAAAAGGAAAAGGATTTTTTTGCATAGTAAAAGCACGGAAAAGACTCACAAAAACGATTTCTTTTTTTGTATGTTTGATAATATATTATTTCATACTCAAGTATATTTTCAGATGAATCACAAAACAATGAAAATACACAGGCACAACACCGCTGCCAAGAAACATACTAGCGTCAAAAGCCCTTTTTGGCTCTAAAAATGCGTTGCCATGTTGCTTTTTAATATTGTTAGCGAAGGTAGTTTTGAATATATCTATAATATAAAAATTAATCCCTATTTTTCTAGTCACGCCATAACTTGAGAACGGCTGTGCACCAAATTGGATAATTCGTTTTTTGTTGTGTTCTTTATTCTCAGGACAGGGTTCTTAGGATAGGTAGGTGAAGGTAAGGTATTTATGCCAGTAGGTAGGTATGTAGGTAGGTAGGGTAGGTAAGTATGTAGGTAGGTAGGGTAGGTATGTAAGTAGGTAGGTATGTAGGTAGGGTAGGTATGTATTTAGGTAGGTAGGTTGGTAGGATAGATATGTAGGTAGGTGTAGGTAGGGTAGTTAGACAGGTAGGTGCGCCGAAGATACGTACTTAGCGCTACCCGTGCGATGCCGGGGTGGGCAGCTAGTATGAATAGAAATGGAAAAAAGACCAATGAAATGATGAGCTGATTGTTATGCGTGAAAAGACATAGTGACTGGAAATGGGGTGAATACTCAGACGACGATACGAAAATGAAGCTCCATAGACTTTGCGTCGCTCAAAAAGTACCAAACTTTGAAAAAAGAAATATGCCAGCTTATTCCTTTACTTAATAGAAATATTTTATGTAGTGGATCTTTTATGATAAAGCTGTTATTTAACAAGTTTTCTGCGATTTAATATTTTTTTGTATGGAGCTGGACCGTTTTTTTTTATATTATTCCTTTTTCTTAGTAGTCTGAAAATATAACTTTCCGTGTCATAAAATACGTCATATAAGCTATATTATCACTAAAGCCTAAATCTCGGAAACCTTCGGAACTTGGACTTTTTAGCGACAAATGAAAAAAAATATTTAAGCACGTAATTTTAAAGTTACTAACTGCAATGTTATGGCCTTTCTTCTACACCCACCTAAGGCCCCCACTCCCCCACCTACCTATCTATCTATACCTTACCAATGCAACTTACTCTAAATAACTTTCAAATGCAATGTAATTTGTTTGTTATTATTATTTCTCTGACTGAATTTAATTATTACTAAGGGTTTAAAGTTAATGTACCTACAACTTTGAATTGACCAATAATAATAATAACTAATTTTTGCACTTTTTTTTCCAAAAATAGATGTCACAAACAGTTGTAACTTGTTTGTGGCATTTATTTCTCGGAAAAGATGTATCATTTGTTTTGCTACGCGCAATTTGGCAAATAAATAGTATGTCTTAAATATGATTTGAATAGTTACATAATAAGAATTTACTAAATGTTATACCAACCGCTTGACCCAAAACAAAGAAAAATTACGTTCAATTCACGTGTTGACTCGTGACAGTGGTGTGTGAACATGCTGCGCAAGAGCAAAAAATTAGCGAGGCGCGCGGCGTTCGAAGGTAAGTTTTGTTACTTATTTTAAGTTTTTTACTCAATTTAGAAACGTAGGTTGTACTTCAATTATGTAGTGATTTCAATTGTTTAATTGCATTTAAGTAAATTTTTACCTTGTATTAAACTAAAACCCAGTGGTCGGTTACTGAAATGCATATTTTAATAATACGTTAGAAAGCGACCAGGTGGTCGTATTCTGACTCACACAGTTTTATTTTGTTTTGCTTATTATGTTCTTAATTTTTTATTTATGGTTACACAATTTAGGGTTTTGGTGTTGTAAAAGCCTAAACATGCAATTCTTCAGTAAACGACCATGTTTTTTTGATAAAACTTATTTAATTCACCCTCAAATATTGGTCATAAAAGGTGGTCGCTAAGTGATACAGTTAGAAAATTACGATGCTAGTTTGCGACCAGCAAGATTTAGTATGTTCAGTACCTATTCGAGCACATGTGATTATTTGATTTAGTATAAGTAGTTTTTTTTTTCAAGATGACGCCCTCGGAATCGGAAGCAAGTCCCTAAGAGGAAGAAAAAGACATGGAGCATTGGTAAACAGTTTCGGGGATATCACATCCCCCTGTCTCGCTCCTCTGAGCAGTTGGATGGGGCTCGTTTTCTCATCCTGGTTCTGGACAGTCATCGTGGCAGCGTCATACGAGCATCTCAACACTTCGATACGGCGCTAGTCAATTCGACGTCGTTGCAGAGAGGCCAGAACTGCCCATGTTTCAATGGATTCTAATGCTTTATCGTAGTCCACAAACGTAGCCAAACACAGCGGCTGGTTGCACTCCTCGGTCTTTGCAGTACTTTTTCAGTACAATTTGCCGAACAGTATGAATGTGGTCTACGGAACTGAAGCCTTTTCGAAATCCGGCTTGTTCTGGTGGCTGGGTCTCGTCAAGTTTCCTGGCGAGATGGTTCGTGACGATTCTCGAGAACAGCTTGTATTCGTGGCTCAGAAGTGAGATGGGTCTATAGTTCTTTAGCAAGGTTTTGTCACCTTTATTTAAGAACAGAACCATCGCACCTCTGCTCCACGCCCCGGGCGTTATACCCTCATGGATGACGGAGTTAAAGAGACTCGCTAGCTCTCATGACTGGAACTCCACTAGCTTGCCCGTTGCCAAGTGCGGATTCCCAACTAAGAAGCAGGAGCTTCTGGATACGGTCTTTTTTTTTTTTTCGAAAACCATCTATCAAAGAATCACTTCAAGGAAGATCGTCCAGGATAAATTGGTGTGGAACAGGACAAAGTGGCTACTCTATGCCCTAAAACTGGATAAATTTTTAGCTCCAAAGGGATATCGAAATTTTTACCAGGTTAAATCGCGCAACTGATTTGATTAATTTGATTAATTTAATAAAAAACGTTTAATCAGATGATAAAATACTATTTGTGTTGATGATTATTAGATATTTAATTATGTTTGATTTATAGTGAAAAATAAATAATATTTTTTATCCTTTTGTGTGGTTTTATTACTTTATTTTTATGTTTTTAACAGTGGTCGTAATTTAGCGTACTAGTGGTCGTCAACTGAACAAAGTGGTCGTTATCTAGCATTTCGGCTATTTTTGCACATTTTCCATAATTTTTCATAATTTATGAATGGAAGCGTGATATTTTATATTGTATTTCACAACTAGACTATATTTAGAACCAATTTTAATAGTCGGCAACTATTTTGCGTGTAAATGGCGTATATTTTGATTCGTTCAAAGTTAGCAACTCAACTAACCGGTCGCCAACCGGCGCAATCATCCTAGCCTATTTGATGTATTTTATGACACGGAAAGTTATATTTGCAGATTACTTAAGAATAAGGAATAAAATTAAAAAAACGGTCCAGCTCCATACAAAAAAGTATTAAATCGCAGATAACTTGTTAAATAATAGCTTTGTCAAAAAAAGATCCACTACATAAAATATTGCAATTAAGTAAAGAAATAAGCTGGCATCTTTCTTTTTTCAAAGTTAGGTACTTGATTTTTGAGCGACGCAAAGTCTACGGAGCTTTATTTTCAGCCCACCGTGCGACGGCTAAAAATAAGCAGGTGAATTTGGAATTAAGAAACATGCTGCACCAATCCCAAAAATAAATCAGGATAAGCACTATACATTTATACATTATTATTTCAACCATTATTTCACTGCACTTTGTAATACACAAACTTTTATCCAAAAGCCCGCTCAAACGTGTAAATATTGGCAATCCTTGCCAGCCGTGTGTATCCCACGTTATTTGAGACCATAACAAATTCGTCAGATCAACGGCAAAGGCGACTTGACGGCGCGTTATGGATTCCGATGTATGAATATTATGATTGTTGCTTATTGTTACTGATGTGGTTCGGTGATTATTAAACTAAATCGTTGTTATATTGTTGTATATTATGTTTAGGTATTAGATAATATCAAATATGTCAGCTTTGAGCTCAATTGTTACGGTTATCCTGAATTAATCGGGTGGCAATTCCCAATATTAATACGTAATTAGTACTTTCATACAGCAATGATTTTGTATAAAATAGCACTTATAACTCTTATAAGTCTTAATGACCTTATCGCCAAATATAAGTAAGTGATAGATTTAATATGAAGAGATTGAAATAGCCAACGCGCTGATAACTAACTTCGCCAGTAAAAACCCAGGCATGTAGGTACTTCACCCGAATAGATTAAGTCCAACGCCAAAGTTTATCTCAGGTTATTATGCGTTAGGGTCAGTGGATTATTTGAATTTAATAAATTTAGAAAAAATAATTTTACAAGATGACCTGGTGAACTTTGTACTGCGTGAGTCATTTCTTTTGGATTTTCGGTGGTTTTTTTGGTATTTGAGAGAGAGAAACGAACAAAATAATTTTTTTTAAATTAAAATCGGTCGACCCATTTTAGAGTTTTTGCGAGAATAACGTCTTGCAGGTTGGTAGAAGCTTTTGAAGGTAGGTATCTACATAATATTGCCTCTCCGATACAATAAAGCGTCGTGCAGACTAGGGCGACGCGACGGCGCGACGCGAGCGGTAATTGTTCTACCGTGACGTTTTCTTAGAAATTGTATTGTACGAATCGTGTCACGCCGTCGCGTCGCGCAAGTCTGCACGAGGCTTAAAGAGAACAGTTTTGTCAACAGAAAACGCGTTTCTGATCATCTTTCTATAAGAAGAGCCTGTACACTGTGAGGGATATTTATAAAATTATTGCAATACTTTCCACTTCTTGAATTTCGAAATACCTATCTGTTTTCTCTTACGAATAATTACAGATGAAGAACAGTTGGTTGTTTCTGACCATCATGGACAATGGCCATCCCAAAAATTCCTACCACTAATTACCTATTCTAACCTAAATACATACCCGGTCATACCTGCCCCAGTTCTGATATAACACCGCAATCAAATAAACGAAAATGGCGTCTGCTCTCGAACTTTACCGTACGCATAAACCAACTTATCAACGGTAATCAACCATACGATATTGAAGCGTAAGTAGATGGAAATAAGGAAGGAGGTAAAAGCAAATGGATTTATAGCTTTGTAATGGTCGCATGACAGTTGATTAAAGGGGGCCGAAAAGCGCCGAGGTTGGGGTCCAAGGGACAGCGCCCCAGGTGTGTCACAGTAGGAGGCCCCCCTGATGATTGTATTTAAAATAAATAAGAACCTCAATGAACGATTGTCCATACCGTGGCTTATGAACGCGATATTCGTATCGATAATTTATGCGATGGTATTTGTGGTCAACTGTGGAATTGGAAGTTTAGTTTGTTTGTGTAGCTGTGTTTGATATTCTTCTTTTCTACAGAAGTATCTTTTTACTTTCTAAAAATCTTCACCAGTAGATTCAAGCCAAATTCTTTTTCTACTTCCTTAGCTTGAGAACTGATACTTAACTACCGCGATCTAATAATCACTTCACATTCATCGTCTTCAGTAGGTAATTTGTATATCTGGCTAATTAGGTATTGAAGTAGATCACCGTTGTGCAAATGACTCTATACCATAACTGCTACTTTGAAAAAACCCTAAAAATATAGTTGTTCATTATTTGTTCAAAATGTTGCTGCACAAACGGTATCCAAAAAAAAAATGAACCCAAAGCCATTAAATGGTCATACAATGATATACAAAAATTAAAGAGCCTTTCCCGACACCCGTAACTACTGCACTACTAAGTATCAACCCCTCAAAGTGCACCACAAATAAAATCACAAAACACAAAGAAAAAAACGAGGCGTAAATTCGAAATTAAATCCCTATCAAAATTGGACAAAGAATGAATAAATATGCATTGAATAGAACCGCCATCGCTATTAACCCTACATCTGTTAAAGGGTAGATGCGTTTATAATGGTCTTATAAGCGTCCTATAATCATAAGATTATTCTTTTTTTCAGTGCAGCTTCATTAGTAATGTAATAATGTTTACAAAACGTATAATCATTGTAATGTATCGGCAACCCGTCAGATAGTTTCGTAAATACGTAATTGTAGGTTTGAATAATGGTTTTAGAAAAGATTTTTATGGACCTGAGCGTAATGCCAGCTTGCGGTCCCCTAAAGGACCAACAAAGTTTTTTAAACAGTTTCTATTTGCTACTAATCCATAATAGCTATTAATTCAATAAGAACCCCTTATGATAAATACTCATTACAAAGCAAAACATGGTAACGACAAAGATAATGCTTCTTATGTTAAAGACATACAGCGGTAACCGTGAACAAGCCAACAGAGAAATGACATCAAGAAGGACCTTGATTAAATCCAGCTCCAGACAGATCTACAGACAATACACAGTATACCTAGTTAGAGATACTTTATTTTTTAATCGTACCACAAGACCTGACAATAATACAACGAATCGTAAATTTTACAGCCGTCTTCCAAGTAACCGGCGACGCTCTTAAGTAGAATCCTGTGTTTGTTTATTTTTTGATAGGTCTGTGTAACCGCGTGTGCCCTTTCTTCACGAAATACTTATTTTTTTCCCTTGACTTTTTTATTTACGTCCCCCAATAAAGGACTTACTATACCTCTGATGTATGCTTGGTGTTATTGTTTCAGAGAAATTGAGATATTTTGAGCTTAGCAAGCAAATAAGGTGTTATTTTCTATAGTCCCTTTCGGAGGGTTTGTTGTAAGTCTTTTATCATGTATCAAATTTGAATCCGGGTTAGTTGAGTCATTGGTTATACCTAATAGTGATTCATTTAGCGATGATTTGTGTTCGATAGAACCTATAGATAAGAATCATGTAAGTAGGTAGTAACCATTTTTATATTACTCATTTGTAAACGGTATTTTCATTTCCTTTGGAATGTTTAAAATGTTAACTTATCTTTTGTAATGGATAAAGAATTACATGATACAGTCAGACTAAATTTTTGAGGAAACTAAACAATTTTTTTTAAGTAGAAATAAGTGTATACACAAAGAAGAGCGTCTTTAAAAAAAATAGTTATTGGACTACGTAAAGAATTATCCATACGAAATCAACACTTTCAAAATTAAGAAACCTCAAAATACCGAAGCAGTTCCACATTTACAATCAGACGAAAATAATCAAATGACCAACTGCCCTTAAAATTCATAGGATCCAACAAAAAAACGTATAACGCAGTAGGAATCCAAAATAAAATTATACACACATAATCTTATATCTGTAAGATCCGTGTTAAAGTGTTAACAATAGATATTTGTTCGGATTTCAATCGAGTTGTGACAAGATATGAACTTAGATAACCGTGGTAGGACCTATGGCACAAAACAATGTAGATAAAGAAGGTCCAGTCGATATTAAAAAGCAAAATCACACCCACGATAAAATGAGAAATCACATATAAATTCACTCGAAAAAGTAGGCCGACCTCTTGAATATGCTTTGTTTTCTGAAATAATCTGTGCTACAAGAGCATAAACCTATATATAGAGCGTGTTCATGTGTTTTAATATAGGAAGTGTATAGAGTGCTGCTGGCGGCAATTTATCCGTATCGGATAGAGTGCCGCTAACGGCACTCTATACACTGCCTTTAATATATGGAAGCATTGGCACAATACAATACAGGATAAGCATACGATCGGCCGTAGATGTTGGACGAGAGCCATACCAACTTGAACTGTGGGAGACAAAACATTATGTCTCAACCATAGACATATACAGTACAGCGCACTGGTGCCATTTCGTCGCGCGTTTAGCCTGGTCCTCCTTACTGGCACTGACATTTTGGTATCTCTAACACCACAATTTTGCGCAAGATCATACGGGATAGGTATGATCTCTGTGATCTTATAGGCAAAATTTTGGTGATAAGTTTTGTTTTTTTTTTACACCATCATCGTCGTGTGTAGTCCACTCTGGTCACTATAGTTTCGTATTTTGTTGCGTTTTGTATGTTTCAATTAATGATCTAATAGGTTGTATTCATTGAAGCTTCTGCATTCATAATTTTATTCTGTGCTCATGGTTTCTACCACGGATTAAAACGAGAATCATTGAATATTTTATGGGCTTTTATATTTGATTGTGTTCGGTTTACATTAGTATGTCTTTATTAGTCATTTTGACTCTGGAATTTAGATTAAATGTTTGTTTGTTGACTTTATTTTTGTATAAGAATCTAGTTAAAAGTAATATCAAAAATTTAAGCTTGAATTTTTTCGATAAAAATTGTTAGGTAGTAGGTACGATTATCTTTTCTTCATATCATATGACGATTATCTTTTCTTCACTTGAATCTGTTTGACGTAATATTGAAATCTAACTTGGTAGACTGTCAACACTATTAAAGTTCCAGTATTTATTTCTGATTCCACGAAGTCTTTGTACCACTTTGCTTTCATTGTGGCTTCTGGCTCATCAAGACATTATCGCAATTTTCCAAACCAGATGCACCAGCCAGATTTCCTCCATAAAATATTATTGTAATCATTCAAAATGTACCAGCTCATAAAGAAAACTTTTTTTCTCTTTCAAATGCAAGCATCCCAAGAATGAGCAAACACAAAGAAAAATAAAATGGAAAAAATGTCTCAATTTGACAAATGTATTCACATAACACGGCCTCCAATGGGCGCCATGCCACTTGTTGTCGTGCGTCTACGCACATTTTTATACGTCCTCACCTCGCGCACGCGCAATGCATCCAGTTGCTGAACAAATAAAACATTCGGTTTGTATACCGATAGTTTATTGTGACCTTTTATAAATATTTTTATGTGAGCACTTCATGTATTATGAATACGGAGAATTGGTTATGAAGATTCTTGATTGCATAACGCAATAAAAGTATAAGAAAAATATCGTGAGTGGGTCTTCAATTGGCAATAGATGGGACAGTAGCGCTTTAGCTGAAGGCGTGTAATGAACAGGTCGTATTTTCAGTCATTCTTAAAAGCTATAAAGCCTATTAATAAACTGAACCTTTCTCAATAGCTGCAAATATTGTATTTACGGTTTCTAAGCATTTGTCATTTCGCCTATTCAAAAAATGTCATCATCGTCAAAATATCGTCAAAGCCTGTCCAGCCTTTTCCCGACTAGGTTGGGGTCGGCGTACAGTCTAACCGGTTGCAGCTGAATACGTATTTTACATGGAACGACCTATCTGACCTCCACAACCTAGTTTCTGGGTAATACGATACCCCTTGGTAAAACTGGTCGTCTGGGCTTCTAACGTCTGTCAAAGATCCACGAATGACAACGACGCCAACGGCTTAGTGTGCTTTCCAAGGCACGGAGGGATCTTGATATGTAAAGATGGTCATCCATCCACGAATCAACCGCGGCAAGCGTAGTTTAACCTGAACGACCAACCTGTGCGGTTGTTACTAATTAGCCATTCCAAAAATGCACGGTAATTAAATTTCACCAGAACATTGTAAAATTGTGTCAATGAGCTATGAAATCTCTCCGAGGAATAGAATCTGGAGTTAAGGTGATGCAAAAAGCGGCCAAGTGCGAGTAGGACTCGCACATGAAAAGTGTTTAAAAAATACTTTAGTAAAAAAAAACTTTCTTGTAATTATTTCAGCCCTGCAACAGACGGACGAACAGTCAGTAATAGGGAGTCTTAGTAATAGGGTCCTGTTAGCACCCTTTGGGTACCGAACCATAAAAACCTAAGTAGTCGAAATAGTCCACAAAACGAGCAAACTGCAGTTTTGATGAGCGGGGCATAATATAGCCGCAGAATCAATGACCGTTGGAGTAGACGTTCTCAAATGGAATCCGCGAATCGACAAACGAGGCAATAACTGAGAATAGATGGTACGACGATATTCTCAGTGTAGCTGCTAGCAGTTGAATGAGTTGAGTGAGTAGCCACGGATATCGAACAGTTGCCAAGGATCAGTTTCAGCGGCGTGTGATTAGAAAAACCAAGGTGCATCAGTAGACCGCTATAGGCTGGTGATGATGACTCTTTCGCATATCAAGAAAAAAGCTGCGTATTTTCGAATACCTCAAAGCTGTAATTTATTTAGGTACACTCGAAACTTCTTTAATGTAATGCGAGTTGCGATGTTGTGTCGTTATTGCCCCAGTCATTCTCCACGATTACACTTTCAATATCATCAACCCTAAAATGTGCGTTGAAATCCAACCCATTGAATGGCTCACATTTTTATTTAACCGCACAATAACCGTACCGCACGAAGCGCGCGCGCACGACGCGGGGCGGGGCAAAGCGACCCGCGATTATCGTTGCCTTTTTTTTGTTATTTGCGCCGTAGATACCTTTTACATCGCCGTTCAATTACTGAAGCGCGAGTGTGGTGAGCGTTGGCTTAGTATGGATAAGGTCTTCGTTTCATTTTAATGAGTTTTCTCTAAGATATTGTCAAAGAAAGGCACAAATGCAGGTTTTCTTGATACCCTTAAAACAAACTCATCGAGAAGTTTGATCGTTAATTTTATTGATTTATTAGCAGTCTACTGCTGGATATAAGCTTCTCTCAAATTGCGCCACATTATCCTCTTTTTTGTCTTCCGCGTCCAGTCTGTCAGTAGGTCTAATATTATAGTACCTCACTTTGTCTACTTTAACTGAACTTAAATGCACAAAAAAACTAATTAAAAAAAAACGTGTGTGGTCGTGGGACTCCCCTCAGGAGAGACGTTCCTTCTCTTGTATGATTTAAAACAAAGACAAAACTTTCACAGCCGCCATCTTGAATTTCATTTTGAAGTAATTAGCATTAGCAACATAACGCTTTTTCGTTACGTGACGATTTCTATCAGATTACTCCTACCGCAATTCGCGTTAAAGAACTTCGTTTCAAAAATAATAAGTTTGGTCACAATTCCTATAGTTGCACGTAGCACTGCACATAAGTCGTTTTAACGTCAAAACATAACGCTCTATTTCAGACAATCTGACCAAAGCGGAAAATCGTGTGCATTGAGTATAATGGTCCAATGTTACGTGGTATGAATATTTCCAATCTGATAAGAAATCAAAGCTCAGTCAGTTGCAACACAATTTTCGCTAAAACTAAATGGCCTACAAATCTTAGGTATATTTATTTATGATGAAACTCGTCTGCCACATTAGTACATCGCCAACCGTATCAACAGAGTCAGACTCCAATATAACCTTATTTTTCATTTGGTTGAGGAAGCTTGCGCGGTGGTCCTATATGAATAATAATGGGTGTTTTTGACTTATAATACGTATTTTTCCCACTTAGCCTATGTGGATCATGTTAGAATAAGTTCATACTCGTACGTATCACTGTTATTTACATAGCAGGTCGCGGTATTCGAATTTCTGTGGGGTAGGTACAACTAAAAAGTGAAAATTCCAAAAAAAAAACAACAACTGACTTCCACGGAGCGTATATACAGAAAGTGGGCAACGTTGCAAATAGCTGTCAAACATTTCGCTGTTTTGATTAATTTGGCGTTATTACTCTACAGAAATAAGAAATATGGCTAACTAGCGAACTATGATTATGAAATGCAATAATTAGTACGATACTAATTTTTGATACTTTTTTTATCATCGTGTTACGATACACCACCACACAACATCAAATTCAGTGTTATAATTGCAATCCGTTATTATTATTCTAGTTCACTAGTTAGCCATATTTCTTTTTTTCCATACAGTAATATTGCCAAATTAATCAAAACAGGTAAATATTTGACAGCTATTTGCGACGTTGCCAACTTTTTGGATGAACGTTCTTAAGCGTCTGCTTATACAATATCTACCCTCCTTACTAATACACGTTGAATAGCGTCTGTGTAGTTACACAACGCTTTGTCTTCTTCTTTCAAAAGTCAAATTACTGACGACTGAAAGAGAGAAAACGGTGTTTAACTATTCACCTGATATAATATGTTTATTAGTAAGGCAGTACATATATATTTTGATGTTTTCGTTCAAGCTGCTTTTTAATTACAAAAATTGCTAATAGTGTTACATAATTATTAATAGCAATATTCGTAGAATGGAATAAGTAAACATTTTGCGACGACACCAAGCAACATGGAAAATGGGCATGACGATGATTATGAATGATACATATTATGACAGATGTAATTGATCGATGCCGTAGAAGTGTAGAAGTTTAAAACCAACAAAATTTAAAACATGATCGCGCCTTCTAAAAGAAAAAATATATTATTGTGTACCTAGATTCTACCCTTCATTAAAGAAGCAGCTGATTCATTTGATTTATAACACTCACTCGCCATAGTCAAATAACTATATAAAAACGAAATAAATAAAACTCAGAGCGTATCCACCCAAATCCCGTCGCTGCGCCCACGCACCCTGATTGCGCTCGCCTTGACATTAGTTCGACTGTCGCGACCGCCGCGTCTTGCTCGCTTCACGTGAACACACACACCCGACACGAGCCGAATGATATATTTAATGTTACGAAACATTACTTTTCTTCCTGCAGTAAAAAATATTCAATTTGACAGTCAGATTTTGCTTGGAGAGACAACGAACTAAACTATCACTAAAATTCCTTACTTTTGGCTATGAGAATCTTAAAGCTATTCTGTAGTAAAAAATCTCTAAATTTAAAAATTATTTTGACACATCTAAATCGAATTTGACAATTGCGACTCCACGTGGTTCATACTTGTTTGCCCTACCCCGTGAATTTTTTTAGAGCCGCAAATGGGGGCAGCCTCGACGTGTTTTTTATGGAATTTTTCACTTTAAGTATGGAAAAAAAAAACCTACGTGTTGAATATTAGGGGTTTCTTAAAGGGCATCGAAATTTTCATTATTTTTGCGATAGGACACACCATTTTTGAGATATAAGCAAAAGAAAAGAAAAAAATCCAGTACAGTACTGTTTTTGTACCCGAAGTCGAGATGTTCGTGTGAATTTTAGTTCATGACAACTAATAATATTCCACACCATTTTCAGTGGCGATTAGAAATGGTCAGAATTAGTTAGACAATTAAAATTTTAGGTGAAATACGTCAAATTCAGAATAGCAAAATTGTTATTTTTACTAAATTAGATCTGAGTACAATCTTAGTGCTGTCAAACTAAAATATAGTTGAGTTGTGCCACTTTAGTCTATTTCAGAATGGGAAATCATCGTTTGACAGGAGTAAACTAAATATTGGTGATTTTTAGTCTAGTTTAGACGCATTTGTGACAAGAGAATCGGCACCACTGTCAGTTAATGGATTTTGTTGAAAGTCCTTTAAGATTTCGTGTTTTTTTTGCAACTAAGAGCGCTTATCCAAAAAATTGGCAACGTCGCAAATAGCTGTCAAATATTTACCTGTTTTGATTAATTTGTCAATATTACTGTATGGAAATATAAAATGTGGCACTAGTTAGCCATATTTCATAAACTAAAATATTGATTATGAAATTCAATAATCAATATCGTAACACCGAATATTTAGTTTTAGATGTAAAAAAAGTGAAAAATGCCTTTTTTACACCTAACAAACAACATACCACGTATACGTTACCTACAACATCAAATTGAGTGTTATAATTGCAATTCATTATTAATATTCTGGTTTGCTAGTTAGCCACATTTTATATTTCCTTACAGTAATATTGCCAAATTAATCAAAACAGCAAAATAGGTATTTGACATCTATTTGGGACGTTACCCACTATATAAATCCTGTTAAGATGACGGCTCTGTTCTGTTTGGAACACCATGTTGTAGTTTTATGCCCGTTTTCACCAACGTCCCTAAGTTTTTGGCATCCCCTAATAATGGTTAGGGCAGCCCCCTTACCATTATTAGGGGATCCCATAGAAGATTTAGAAGTTGGTTTCTGTTTCACCGTGTAGGGGTCAGTTAAATGTTAAAAGGTTCCCTAAATTTAGTTGGTCGAAATGTGGACCGATAAACTGGCACATACGTAAGTGATCTCTCAAGCAACGAAGATGGATAGTGATTTATATGAATTTGTTGTGAAAATGTAAAAAAAAAAACTTTTTTTATTGGACGATTCTTACCTACATCGATACCTAACTATCAATGTAAACCATACACTTGTGAGGAACCTCTGTCCTTATTGTATTCGCATATTAATGATTATTTCAGAATTAATTCAAAATCTCCAATAAATCAGGTATTAATATCATTGAGGTTTTATGCAACCGGTAATCATTTGTTAGTGACAGACATGGTGGTCAGACCACTACTTGAAGAAGAAAAAAAAAATTGCTAAAATAATACGCAACGCATCCTCACAAGTCACAACAAAGAAACAATCAAATCTCACGTCAGTACGTCACAAAAGAAAGAAGTGTCAAATATAAATTAGACCACAGATAACACGCGAGGTTTCGTTACACAGAGTAAATAAGCAAGAAATTATGAAATTAATTAAAAATATGAATGAAATTATATTTATTATTGCTATCAAAACATGATTTATTAATATGTATCCATATAAGTGTATACTTTAGAGAATTTCATGAAAAACTATTTTGTTTCAAAGTTTAAAGACAAAGCAGTCACTATTATCGAATACAAAACGTCACATTGATAAGTGTCCCCTAGTTAGGTGACAAAAATTGAAACAAAATTTAGGGGCTAGTTAGGTAGTAGGGTTTTTAAGCTAAGGCTCACGTAGGTGGTAGTATAGCGGATGTCGGTGAAAATGGGAATTAACTATCTGCTTACAATACCCTTTTCTCTGTCTATCCAAACGAGAGTGACGTTTATGTTTCGATTTTTCAGCGATAACTGTTGTCTAAATTACTCTCCAGATCTTATATATTAAGCCTAAAATGGGGACTCTTTTTGTATCTCCTGTAGTGTCCCCACTATATCTCATTAACTATTCTACGCACGGCTACACATCAAGCTTTACAGTTCCAGTTTAACCTGATCTCGCATTGTATAGGATTTCCGTACAGTGCAAGGTCAGCTTATGCTGGAAATGTATAGCTTGATCTGAAGCCGTGTGTACTGCAATACGAACCCAAGAGTGTAAAAATTAATTCAGAAACATCCAATGTTCTTGCTTGCTTTACTTGCTATCCTTTTGTCTCGATTCTGTTCGGTTCATCGAGTCTAGCATTATGTTAGGTTAGAGATATCACCTTCAAGTCTAGATGTTCCGTCTGATTTGTTTATGACTTCACCAGAGAAAACATTTTAATGTTGTTAAAGGTGCGAAGCTCATGTTATCATATAAATTATATTATAGCTGGAAAAGCTTATTGGCTTCGTTTTTCTTACTTTATAGCTATAAAGTTATATCCTTGGATTTTCTGTTTTAATTTTCTCACCTTTATATGCTTTGACTACCATATAAACATCATAATTGATTATATTTTCTCTACATAAACTGACTGCAGAAACAAAGTCAATTATTTCTAACACTTCATCATTGTAATCTCAGCAGACACAAACTTAATATCTCGAGTTTAAATTATTATTCCAGGTAGTTAATTCAAGAATTCTTCCAAGTCTTGCCAGTTCATTATATACGTTCGCACTTATCTTTAAATTGCTTTTTCTTTTTGTCTAACCAACACATATACTTTTAAAGACAAAGGCAACAGCCAATAAAGTCATAGGTAGTTTCTTCGTAACATCATTGACAAGTTTTATCGTCGATCTTACTTTCTTTAAACACGTATTTTATAATTACACGCCTGCTGATGCATTTCCAAAGCTGATTATGATTTCCCCTTTACAATTTTCTAGTTTTAAGGAGACAAAGTGCAGTATCATTGCTCTTCACTGCTTTCATCGATTTTTCACGATCGTCATTATGATTTCACTGAATCCATGTTATAATGAAGAGAATTGATTGAAATAAAACGTTTTTAGAGTTTCCAGTATTGGATTGCACTATTCAATATTATTGTATATTTCCACCCAGCAGGTTTGCTCGGTTCTCAACTTTTCAATTCAGTTTCTATGAGGCCGGCAACTTACCTATTGTCAATCTTCTTTGTGTTGCAGATTTCATAGACGATGGTGACCAGTATAATATATTAAGTGTGTATATATATGAGCCTATTAGTCAACTGCTAAAATGTATGTATTTATTCATTCTAAGCACCAGCTGTAGTATTTTAACGGTAGACCGTTTAAGAAGTCACGGAAACAGTAAACACTTCTGTAGGCGTTGATACTACCAACTTTTGTGTTGTAGCAACCGAAGCGGTTAACCTTCAGTAACTTGGTACTTATGCAGTATGGTAACTGCGAATGTATGCATTATTGCTATAATAAATAACGCGGTACCGTTTGATTTCCTTCCTGCAACAAGTACTGCGTAGGTACTGAATAAAATTTTCATGGCTCCCTTATGCTTTCTGCTTTCTTGAGGAACTATGAATGCTCTACCGTTACAGCTGTTTCATTTTATTGTTGTGTTCTGAGTAATGTAATTTCGGTTAGCTATTTATTTTCACACTTGTTGCCTCTTGGATCTTTATAATGGTAAGCAATGTGTCATGAACATGACGGTCATAGAACATTCATAGTTTCCTGTTGTTGGATTTTCATATACGATGCAAACGTTTTATGGGCCCGTTTCCGATACCTGGTTAAAACGATGTATTTTTTAAATAAATAAAACAGCTATAAAGTTATTTGCAAAAGCATATAATATTTCTGGATCAACTAACACATTTATTTAAAATATAAATACTTTAAAAGGAACAAAAATTCACCATCAAAACCTTATGTTATCTCAATAACAAACCCATAAAAATACCTGAAATGGACAGGTTATCAACACTTTGAAACCGCACACCAAGATTTCGAATCTCAAAATCAATGCTAGTAGATAAGATAAGGACTTCAAACACAGCCAGTTGACTAGACCCTTGGGTTCCTTATTTTTTTGTGTTATGAGGGGTCTTTTAGTACTGGTGGGTTAAAGTGAGCCTTAATTAGGTTCTGTAGAGTCCGTCAACGCGTATTAAGCCGTCGTTTCATCAGTGGAGTTGTTTCTGGGTGAAGAAACAAGCGGCGCCTGGCGCTTGAGTCTTGTATGGCGACGCATTATCGCTGCGTCTCGTGTTACTGCGTTCTTCCAATGCATGTGAAATGACGTCACTGGTATATAATATTTGAATTTTGTTTTTCGGATTTAATGGTGGAACAGCAGATGGATTCTGCTTCGTTGGTAAAATATTTTTTGGCGCGGGACAAGACCTGCGTTTATTAGGAGTTTTCTTTGAATTTTAAAGGGGTAAAATCGAAGGTCCTCCATCACTATGATTTAAAGTGATCCACTTAACTCGTTTCTACATGTTTAAGGTTATACAGAAAATCAGTACCATCCTATATTTTTTGGGTAATGCGAAACCCATTTCATTTCTTCCAAACGATTCATCTTTTGAAGAATCCTTTCAAGCGGAAAGGTTTTTTCTTGGGCAGAGATCAGAATTATTTAAACATCTTTCTATACCTACCTAGGTATATACATATTTTTCGAAGTGCCTTAATCAACTTTAAGTTTGACTCCACCAGCTGTACCTGATCTCACATGATCCTGTCAATAAAGACTAAAGTACCTACCTACTAAGAAAGTTGTGCAGTAAAAATTGCATCCAACTGTACAAGCGGAAGCTATCTCTAGGGATGTCACAATTCAATGTCAGATATGTTGAATTGAGAATCCCATAAAACTGTCCATAGCGCCCACTATACAACTGTCGTATATTTCTTTCGATACCAAGATACACCTCCGCCAGGCATAGTGTATAGCTGTCTATAACATTACGTAGGTGCATATAGGCGTTTAGTAAATTAACAGTTTTACTTTTACATTATTTAGTAGATTGTATTAAAAAAGACCGAAGGTATTCTTCAGTACGGAAAATAATCAAATCAAATCTTAACTTACAATAAACTTAGACTGATCACCACCAGAAATTGTCACACACTGTTGATGTTTTATGAAAAACTATACTCCATTTGAAATAAGATTAGACATTAAAATAAACATAGCAGTTATAGCCGAGTGGTGTGACCGTCGGACTACCAAGTCACAGGTCTCGAGTTCGAACCCAAGGCACGCACCACTGACTTTTCGGATTCATGTGCGTATTGTATAATTATCACTAGCTTGAAAATCGGTGAAGGAAAACATCGTGAGGAAACGGCATGCCTGAGAGATATCTATTTCTCGACGGCATGTGAAGCCAAGTCAGAGGCCCATGGGCGGCTTTAAAAAACTCTGACACCAGGTTAGTCACTAACCACACGAAAAGAAGAAGAATTAAAATAAACCTTTTTTACAGTCTGTTCAACCGATTTTGACTTCTATTGCGTTGGTAGCATGACAAATGGCAGCTGCAGTAAACAGTTGGTATTGTAACCACTTTTTTGCTTCTAATGCCATCCTTATGCCTATGGTATGGAAGTCAAAATCAGTTGAACGGACTGTAAAAAAGGTTTAATGTCTAATCTTATTTCAAATGAAGTATAGAATACTCAAAAGTATTGAAAGAGAAAGCAAAAGTGACAAAAGTAAGAGGAATGATAAACGTGATCAACACAACCAACATATAATTAAAAACACAAGCAACCGATCCAAAAATATCTTATTCAAACACATTGTATCCAAAAATTTCGCTAATCCAAAACAAATACTAACCATAGGGTTGTCCAAACTTCACACCTTCGTATCCCATGGGAAATTAACCTGAACAAATTTACATACAAACTTAGAACTATGGGAAAAAAATGTCCAACGTTAATCCTATTCCTACTGAGCTTTACAAAAATAAATCCTTGTTTGGCTGTCCAGATGGAGTTAGCTATCTGACAGGTGACAAGCAAGTTAATGATTTCGTTAATCTCTATTATTAGAAGATCATTTTTTATACTGACATCTGCATCATTTATTTCTGGTTTTATAATATTACTAGATCCATCTGATTAAAGGTGCTTGTACACATTTTATCTCTATGCGAATGTTCTGATCGCCCATTGTTTTGTCTATGGTTTTGTATGAATGTTCGTTGGACTAGATAAGAAATTCCGTATCTAGTTCCAGCCTTCCTGTTCAAACGCAACATTCCTCGCCGCCGAAGTCAGGTAAAAATAATTGGCGATCGGTTTTCGAAGCCGATTGTAGTCCCTGTACAAGAATAAGCATAGCTCATATATGAATTATGGAAGTAATTAGTTTAGAACCACTTATTCTTTCATTGTTTTATTCAGAAAACGTATTCCGTTTTTTTTCTTGATGTATGAGCGGCAGATATAAGCTCAAATACAATAAACTTTACAAATATTTATTAGAGAGCTCTTCCTGGTATAAACTGTCACTTTCTGTTATAATACCTTTGTTTTCATAAACAGGCAGATTAAAAATTTATTTAATTTAAATAGCGTTAGGATGTTCATCCAATCGTACGATTTTCTCAAACAAATTCATATCTAATCCCATTTAGTGACAATACATGTCAGCTTTAGCCAATATCCTCAGGCTAAAAGGGCTAAGAGTCAGTTTACCGTGCAAATAGCAAACAAACATCGCCCCACGTAGAAAAAGGGACTGGCCACTAACAAAACACATCTTTGTTTCAATCATAGATCGGATTAGACGAAAAATATAATCGGATTTTAAATGTAAAGTTATTGTTTAAAATTATCCCACCCAGTTGCGGTCGAAATGTATAAAAGGGACAATGTACCCGTGTTTTGTCCATGATGGATTTACAACTTTGGGACATGTCTTTTTTATCCAATCAAGGATCTCTATTTCTTTAGGCGTTTAATCCTGGTTAGCCAGTCTATTCTTTGCCATCCATTCAATAATGAACTGTAGTTTTTGGACCAAAGGCTTGGATTTGTTTGTGGGTGATATTTGAATCATTCACTTTTTGTCCTATGATTTATGACTTTCAAAGCGAGCTACTGTTTATTACGTTTAGATTTAGATAACTGTATGAATCTTCGGGTCTTTCTTCCTTGATGCTAATCCGTTTGGAGCTAAAACACGTGGCCGTTAATTTTTGCGAAGTTTTTGCATGTTTTATGCACCGTTATGGTTTAACTTTTTTCTCCCCTTTAATTATAAAAAGTGTACCGCTATTTGTCACCCTTTTAAGCTTTTTGTATATTTTGTACTGACTTTACCCGCATCTTACTTAGCTTCAGTTTACTATAAAAGGAGTTGAATTATCTCTACTTTCTTCGATTTTTTTTGTGACATCTCGAAAATTAGTTTTTATAAAAGTAAAGGACCTCGAGTCCAAACTCACATCGCTTGAGAAAAAAAATCACACGAATCTAAATAAACTTACCAAAAATAAAGACGTACTTAATTTCTCTTAAAGCACTATCACGTCAATCGACACCATAGACGAATACCACCAAGAAACGGGCATAGAGTTTACTTTCCGACAAAACCCGATGATTTCCGAAGTTGTCACTAAATAAAGTGATAGACCCTGAGAAGCTGTCGTATCTTGTAATCGTATATTGTGTTACCACCAACAATTGAGTGTTACCAGGATTTGTCCTGATTTCCTGTCTGTTTAGCAAGATATTGACTCGCCCTACAGACAAGCGCAGAACCTCCTTTTTGGGGTCAGTTATAAATAATTGAACTTGTGCTAAAATCGTTTCCAGCAATTTAATAGATGCCTTCTCACTTTCGTAAATTCCAGCCTACTTACTGAAAGGTGCAAAAACTAAAATATTGCTGAAAAATATACCTGTACACTTAAAATAACACAGGTAGCAGAAATACTGTGCAAAAATGTATCGTCATTTTGCCAAGCCTTTTCCCAACTACGTTGGGGTCGGTTTCCAGTCTAGCCACATGCAGTTGAACCAGTATTGCACCTAATAGATTAACAAATAAAGTTCCTTGTCCCAAGAAAAGATGTTCTTCATAGTCATACGACTTCATTATTACATCCGTCGTCGCCCGTCGGGTCTCACCGCTCACGAATTATCACTCAATTAATAAAAGAAAATATAAGCGTATTTTCTAAGCTATTTACAGTCAAGTTATAATTTGTTTAAGAACCTTAAGGGTTCCGACTACGTAATGCTATATTTTGCGATATTTAGCTATATTTTTGATGTAAACAACAGTTCAAATAGGTGACATGTGCCCGCTACGCGAGTAATGAATTTGTCCGAAAACTTTAAAAATTTCTTACCATGCCCGTGAAAACCTATACATTCTCAGACTTACAGAACTGTAACTGTTACTCAGACTTAGTGCGGATTTCACCAATGCAATTGAACGTGTTCAAGAGCTGTCGGTATACAAGATTCCATAACAATTTTGACACTGACAGCTTTTGAACGCGTTTTAGAAATGCTGATCGCGTTCAGGTTCATTGGTAAAATCAACCCTTAGGTAATAGGTAATACTGGCTGGTTTCCGCAACTCCACGTCAAAGCGCGTATTTTGCGTACGGGTGGGAAAAATCAGTCATTCGATCCACCCCAGCTCCTCAAAGAAGGCCAGCAACGCCTTGGTGTTACTGGCAATCTCGCGTAGGGTACCTGGGTTACCGAAGTACTTTGCCCTATAAGTGGCGACCACCGGGCAGTTTAACAGCACATGAGCTGCTGTCTCGTCGTCGTCCATGCAGGCTCTGCAGAGCGGACTGTCTGTGATTCCTATGACAAAGAGGTGTTAAATGGATTCGATGTAGAATTAAATGACCCATGGCCAGTTATAGCTGCTGTAACCGTACGCAGCTGTTGTTTGGTTAATCGGAGAATCTTTTTCGTGAGGCGGCCATCGATTGAGGGGAGTGCCTCATTAGCCTGCCTGCACTCGCCTTGATCCGACCATAGTTTATGATGCTGATCCCTAGTTCGTTTCCTTACCAGAGTGCGTAGGTAACCGAAGGGGAGTGGCACGATGGGTTCGGGCCCCACTGGTGCCAGGCTCGATCCCCTTCTGGCAAGTTCGTCGGCAGAATCGTTCCCCAGCGAACCGCTGTGTCCTTTGTTCCATTGAATGGTTATTTTATTGAGGTCACCCACCTGGTTAAGGCGCTGGTGGCACTCGTGTATAAGCCCAGAGTCCACAGTGTGACTGTTCAGCGCTTGCAGGACAGCCATGCTGTCTGAGAGTATACGTATCGATCAATCCTTACCTTCTTTACAAATCAACCCTTACCTACTTACTGACTGTTTTCACGACTACATTTATGTGACGTAATTTTTTCTTAAAAGTTTCTGATGCATGTCCAAACTTTGCAACGTCAGGTATTCGGTACGAATCTAGACGGGAGAGTCTCATTTAATATTTTGAAAACTGACTAAGTAAAAATACAAAAAATCTTTATGCTTGTCATAAATATTTTTTGTCGTTTTACTTAGTAAATAGATAAAGCTAGAGAACTGTGTAAAAACAAAGACTGCGGATTTGATCATGCGCGTGCATATACGTAATAGAGTTCTTGCAAAACCATCTCTATGATTATAATGGGGTTTTCCATTAGAAAACATGGCTTGCTTGCTGCAAAAAAATAGCTTTTGATGTAAACTTATTATAAAGCCAAACCCACAGGTTAGAAGACTTAGCAGATATTTTTGCTTTTGTTTGTATTTTTGTCGCTAAAAGATGTCGTTACTAGCATTTCTTTTAGACATTTTCATTTTTCGAATCATGTTTTTGTATAAAAATTATTGGCTGTAAGAAAAAATAATTGTTTGGTACATACTAAGGACTATATTATAACACCTTAAACCACAGCTACCTCTACCCGCCATATATCAGTGTTCACACAAAATTCGTACCGGAAAACAGTTCTAAAAATGGGACCAGTATCCACTGCGGTGGTCCCTTATCGGGTATATGTCCACCATCGCTTCCAATGAGACATTTCACCTTTTTTATTACCGTGCTCTTCGCGACTTCACGACACAAAAATATCACACCACATTCAAAAGTCATAATAGGACTTAGGTGACTTAAAAATAAGGTTGGTTTTCGTTTCATTTTGAGAGTACGGTCAGCAGAACTAGTGTTGTCGCCAGTATAGTTTTATCATGGTGCTTTCTCGCCTTTTTACGACGTAACGTGTGAGTCAAAGTGTCGTAGATACAATTATCGATTAGGTAATGTTATCGGGACCGATCTTTTGTCTTCCGGTATATTTTTGTTGGTTTAGGTCCGTTTTCGGCACTGGTGGCGCTATAGGGTGTCGGTTATGTTTGTTTCCTGTTTTGTTTCACAGTATTTGGAAATATTTATTTTTTGTTTAAAATGTTGGTGTTCAAAAACTGTTTTTTTACACTATGCGCGAGACACGAGATTGTTTTCCTTTCAAGGCACTTTGATCTATTTTGACCCTTTTTTGCATGGTCGATAAAAATATAGGTACCAATTTGCTAAAAAAAAAACGTCATTTTTTTTTTTTGTTTTAATGTCCAAATGATTGCCAAAACCTGTAAACTCGACAGTAACAATAAAATTGCATAATAAATTTTTATTTACGTAAAGAGGGATCACTTTTCAACGTCCTCTGTATCTTTTTTCTCGGATTTCACTTATATCATATTAAGTTGTACATTTTATTATTCATGGATAACAATTTATTAATTAATTATACAAAGTACCAATATTTTACTTGGCGGCATCCTTCGAATGCTATTTATAATTTGAGCTCTATTGCAACTATTTAAAGTTTGATATCTAATGAAATCATTCGATAAGGCCTCTCAAGTGCACTGAACTGATAGGTACTGTAGGCATATTTAAAGATACATGCATGCGTGTTGATGTCGGATCAAATATTATTGTGTATTGAATGCAAAAAAGTTTTGATTGTTGTGAAGATAATGGACATCACATAGGCTCGCTTGCACTACAAATCACTAAGTGCGTTTAGCGCTAAACATTATTTAAATTATCATTCTGTCTCTGTCATCTTCAAGCGATTGACAGAAACAGAGCTATTATTACGGCGGTTTTTTTTATTCGTTTAGCGGTAAACGTATTAATTTGTGGTCCATCTGGCCTCGCGGGATAGTAAGGCATACCATAATGTCATGTCATACACAAATTGCTAGGACATTTTTAGTTAGGCTATTTGACTGCTTGTATTATTGTTTTTTGTCCAGTTTACTGATAGTTCTCATCATAAAAACCATAATTACGTGTACTGTTGAACACTTTAATGAATGCGCGATCTAAAACAAAATTGAATGCCATTACTAATTCTGCATACTACTGCAATATCCAAAAAGATAGGCCTATATTTTCGGATATTGCAACATAACTAAGTATTACTTAGGTGTATTTTAATAAAGCCTATATGTAGCTTAGTTTTCTTTTATTCGATTTCTGTGTATAGGTACGAGCATACAATCACCACGTCGTCGTAAAATCACGTAATTCATTTAATAAATACTAATTAGTACGAGTAACTGCCACAACAACGATTTCTGCTGTCCCTACACTTTGACGTCTTTATACGTTTGTATGAATGCAATAATATGCACATATTTAAGCTCACTTTTATGCAATCCGATGCCAGGAGACAATTTACAATGTCTTATAATTTTCTTTACTGAAGTAGCTTCGCTGTGCATTGAATATTATACTCAGGATTAAATTATAGCACATTTTTGCTAGAAATATTGTGACTTGTGCGTTAGGGCTTAGACTTACCGGAGTTTATGAGATCTGTGGCCAATGATATTATATGTAAAAAGAGGTAGATAGGTTATAAACGTTCCGCAAGTGGCACGTCAAAAGTTGGCTAATTAGCCACATTTTCTTCGTTTTGTCTCTTTTTCGCTCCCGATAATTACGACATGCCATCCTACTTCCACGTGTCATATAATAGTGTGACATAGTGCCGTTTTTGAAGATAGAATGTTAGGTAGGTAACCTATCTACGTCTTTTTACTTCTAATATCATTGTCTGTGGCATTAAGTTCGTGTGTGATAGTACTACTATTACCTACAGCGTTGAAGTTTGAGTATACTAACAGCCTGTACACGTAAGCACGTGTGATGCAATAATGAAGTTTTGAAGTTTTTGGTTATTAAATCTACTAGATTTGCACTTAATTTATTCATGTCATGGGTATGACTGTTCAAATGGAATTTAAGTATATTATCATTAAATAAGATTATTTTCAAATTAAATAAATTGACATAATGCCATTTAAGATCTTGATCGTTTACTTATATTTTCTATCAGCAAAAAGGTTTTGTAAGTAGGTACTAACAAAATCCCCCAATATCTCTCTACCTTTACTTCTCTAGTAGCCTTTGCACTATGTAATCTGAACATCGCGCAAAGCACACAACGAACACAATAATTTGTTGCACAGGACTTGACACCGATATGCACACGAAACAGACGTTAAGCGAATATTATGTATATCTTTGACTTTTTACTGACAAAACCTTAAGTTTTTTTGTCGTTTTAGGTAGTAGCAATCGATATCTATTGATTGGTAAAAATGTGAAAGTGTCTTGGTTTTCAATTTTGAGATACATTTCTTAACAAAAAAATAAATAGGTTTAAAACACAAGTGCAAGCATTTCGGGACTAGTTCAGGATGTTTAAAAACAGATCTATGTAGCTCATGCATGGCTTAAAGCTATGCGCATTGTGTTGTGCACACTAGCTAAGCCAACATTGTCTCACGCTAGTGAGACTATCGCTTTAGGTGGAAATCTCCAGTCAAAATTTGTCTGAAACCTATCGAAAAAACTGTTTTGACTGGTATAGAAAACTGTATATATTAATTAATCAATTATAACTTACACAACACTAACTTTTCTGCAAACCCCATATATACCGGAAATCAATACAAAAATATGCATACAATGATAAACAAGGACATGCGAGTTCCATTGGCGGCCCCAAGTCCATAACACAGGTGGGTACCGCCTTCCCGGTACCAAATTATACACCAGAACCTGTAATTAATTTTGTCTCGTTACCCATGTTAATAAGACTATATTGTTACCAGTTATTTGTATGCAAATGTGCACTTTTTTGCGGTTACAATTCATTCCCTTAATAAATTAAATGGCGATGTTTTTATTTCTGTTTTTTTCTGTAGTTACTTGCTTATATTATAGTGCGGTATATCTAGTAGGAATATTCTAAAATGAATAGACGTCAATTTCATCAAGGAAGTGAGCATCTTCTAAGTTCAAATTAAATTATGACGTCAAAACAATAAAGCTCCGTTTACAGTCCCACGACGAATTGCCGCCAGCCGAGACGGGTGCGCCAAAAAAATCGCGCCACTTTGAACACAAAAACGTTTTTATTGCGACTAACGAGACACCCCCGATGCTATCGTGTGTATTACTTTCATCCCTAATATGTAACGTTGTTGCTTTCGATGACCGCGTCCTTATAATTAGGTGCTAGTGGGTTTACATGCCTCACTCACTCCATGACTGCATATCATGTTTTAGTCTTTTGTTACTTTTTTTATTTATTCATAAGAAACAATAATAACGGTTAGTATAGGTATGAAAGAATAGTATAAAAAAGGAATTACAGGTACTAATTACTTACGCTGTTATTTTTAATCTTCAGATATGGTTTATTTATTTTTGCTGAAAAATATTTTATTTTAATTTTTTTTTTGTATTTGTCAAAGATACAAAAGATTGCAAATACTTGTGTAAGTATTTTAAACGAGTTATCTAAAACAAATTCCAAAAACACCGATTATTTCTTTTCACCCATTACTAATCTTAGTCAAAACATTTTCCGACAACGTGTCCATTAAGACTACTTCGCAATAAACACTGCCATCCAAATGTGAACCAGCTCTAACATTTTTTGTCGCCCTAGTAACGATAATCATGTCACACGTTTTTTACAACAAACCACACAGGACAAAATGGCGTTACCATCAGATTATCATAGGCTTGTGGTCGGATTATTACTTCATTTTTTTTTCAACCTTTGCCTACCTGTTCGAAAGCCCGAGATCCTTGGATGATAGGACCATTCCTGAATCGTTACCGATTGACCATTATACTTTGACCTGTAGAATTAATCCTATAGAGTGCATACAGAGGTCAAGTTATGTCGGTGGTATTATACAAATTAATAAGCCAAGCAAGCTTCTTAACCGGGTGAATATTTTGTTTATTATACCTATTAGAAATTTGTCGAAACATTTTGGTTGAGTGTGTTAAAATAAATACAGATTTGACTTTTATTTTTATTCCTCGCGTTAAATATTTGAGGGATTTGTTAGCATTGTCTGAATATTTGATCAAATGTTTCGAGCTGATAACGAGGGAATGTTTGATTCATAGTTTGGAAGATTTAAAATTGAAGATGGATTATAAAAATTCCGCTGCCACTGAAATGTTAAAGCTTCTGGCTTCAACGCTGCTATGAAAATCGAAGTTGGGACGGCAGTTAGAGAACTAAATTACCTGCTTATTAGCTTAATAAGGTAAACCTAACTGCATCAAGTATCAAAACTGTAACCTGATGTTAGAGTCTAAAATTGTATTTTCCCAATAAATTGTTTCAGAAATGATATTATACTCAAACCGCTTAAATGTTTACATTTATAATGTAATTAAAGTTGAAAATGAGGATTACTTAGCATCAATTTGTGTTTTGTTAATTTCATAGAATGTAGTTTTTATCTACTACTCGTATAATTTCTCCAGGTGATTTAAATCATGGCGTACAGCGTACGTGGGATCCTCTGCGCAAGCCGTTACATTAACCATTTCTGCACATGCTTAAAAACAGATAAACGACTTAGAAATGTCGGAATCTCGACAATTTATGTTAACACAAGTTTTTTGCTCGTACATTATCGGGTTTTACTGGTGTCAATTGAATTTTATAGGCTTTTTACACGCCTTGTGGCTTTACGAGCGAATAAGCGAAATTGAACGAGTCTCGTCCGTCGGCGTCTCTTGATACTCGTTCACACTAATGCATCTTTTATATGACATTCGATAGTTATTTTCTTGCAATCCTGTTGTCTTTATGGCTATGCAAGTCTGTTGTGATCTAAAAGTCTGTACGGTGATGATCTTTTTTCTTGCTATGCCATTAGTCCATTACCTACATGTCTATCCCATTCTATAAAAGCTCTAACGTTAATTATAAAACAGCATATCTACTTATACTCACTCAATACTAGATTAATTAATAACGCGCTACCTACTAAGCCCGGTTGATGGCAATAGGCTCACCCCCTGTTACAAGGGACTTAAAGATAACTGGCAAAATGTGGGTGTACTATCGGTGCACCTCTGTCTAACCCGTCGGCGAATACAGTCGTGAAGTTATGTTATGCAACATATTTTTACCCTATATTATTGAACAGAATAAACTGCGATACTGTTCATCGTCTTCTGCGAGTGATATCATCATTTTTTATCAACAATTTCCACATCAGCAGATAAATGCACCAAAAGTATTCAAAATATACCGTAAGCGCTAATTGTCAAATCAGCGCAGTTAAGCCACAGTTAATCAAGGCGATAATTGAATGGGTGACCGATTTTAGTAGACAACTCGTTCTTCAAGGCGACCGAATACCACGCAATCAATGTAGCATGTGATTATGGACTTTACTTTGTTAGGTAGTATATTTGGCATGTTCTGCGTCGAACTATTAGTGTGTATTATAGGATTTAAGAACATTAGTTTCATTTGTGCCTATTAGTTTCGAGTTCTTGTTAGGTGTTGTTCTTGTTTGCTCTATAATATCTACCGCGGCAAAGGGTCTTCACTAAGATTGGTTGCCGTGGCTCAAATCCGGTCTGAAGGACTATTATTATTAGCTCTGAACCGAAATTATCTAAAGTAATGGAGTAAGGCCCTATGATTATGCAGGCAAAAAAAAATCCTCCGCCACTAACAGTCAACCACCAGTCAAAAAGGGTTAAATTGACAGAAATGTCTCCTATAAGCTGCTAAGCCTAGTTACAAAGGTGTGTTAGGAGACCCATAGCTAACAATTAGCAATGACGGTACTTTTAAGAGCCTCTTGGAAAAATTATAGGTCAAACCAGCTAAGGGTAAAACTGATAGATACAAGAGTATCTATCAGTTTTACCCCAGCTGTTCTTTCATCAGCCCTATCTAAATGTTGAATTTACAGCCAAAAGAAAGTTAATTGGTGATTCGCCCGAATTTACTCGACCGAAACGGGTGAATCGACAACATCAGTAAATTTTCGCCTACAAATAAATGAACGTCATCCGAATCGCCTTAAGAAAAAATAATATTACATAAGTGTCGATTCGCCCATTTCGGACGAGTAAATTCGGGCGAATCACCCATTTGCCTAAATGAAAAAAATGTTCAATGTGCACTTGCCATTCGTAACACCTGCAACATAAATACGGGGCTTGTCCCCCATGACATAACACTTCAAACCGTCAACATCGTTTTTATTTTTATTTGAACATCAAGAAAATTCCTTTACGCACAGTAAACGCTAAATCTTAGAAGATACAGTTAACTGTAGAGGTAGCACAATGTGGGAGTTCTAGCTCTTTGTTTTATGGTCTTACTGTTTTTATTATAGTCGCCGCCATAACGTGTCCGTTTTATTCTTAATGGCCACTTATAATGAGCATATGATTCATGAGCATTTGACTAGAAAATGCTTCTTTTTGAGGTTAACTTCAGAAGACCCTGACGTCACCATGGGTAATATGTCAATCATATTGAAATCTATAGGTAGTCAACTCAGGCCAAATAAAAAACCAAGATAGAGCACTGTCAACAGTGACATGAGGCCGGTTTCGTAAGCACTTAGTAAGGTGTAGTTTGATTGTAAATGGTTGTAAATGTGTGCGTGTATGCACAGAGCGGAGGTGTAGTTTTGGCATGCTTCACTGTATTGATCACATCGCTACGTCTTGGTTTTTTATTTAGTCTGAGACCACCGACTATTCCTTATTATAAGGTACACCTCTGCTTATCCTTTTGGGGACTACAGGCGTGATGTTACGTAATATTAATACAAAATAACCTTAAATAAACCCAATACACAACATACAAGTAATGGAGTCATTAAACATAGAACCGTATCACAGAATGCAACATAGCTACATAAACACATCGATTCCCCAGATAACCTCCACCAAAAAACACCGAACCACGACAGCATTACCATTAAAAACGAGGACATAATAAAGCAACAAATTAAACGAAAAACAATACCTATTAAAACAAGCGACTATCTCGGAGATATACCACTAAATCCGTTGATTAATCTATAGCTGCCATCAGACCGTGTTAATCACAAGTAAGAACCATAAAATGCAAAAAATCATTGAGCACAATAAATCAATAGGCGACCAGCCAAAAGTGAAACAAAAGGTACAAGCACAAGGCAGCTCAATCTTGGACGAAGTGCGTTATTTATTAGGATAGATTATCGTAACAAATCACAGGGACGACTGCTATACTGGAATCATTTCGTGTAACCCGAGAACGCCCCTTATATTTGATGATTGGACAAATAAATATATTTTCCGTATCCTGTTTATCTGGTTTGGGGTGTTAATAAAAATGTAGAGGAGATGTGGTATGAATGGACATTGTTTGGTAATAAAATGCTGTGATTTAATTTTGAATGGTTGTTTCGCTCGTTTACTTAATGTATTTTTACTTACCTATTTTATAATGCTTCTGAAGATGCTGAAATGCGTTAATACTATATACTACAAGCACAAATACGTGCCACTATTCATAAAAACAAGATACGCAGTTAATTTTAAAATGCAGTATATTAGATGTACGATGCAGATTTATCTGCAGTAGGTACTTAATAATCCGGCTCCTTTATAAAGTTTTTATACAATACCTTCATTGACATAATTATGATAAATTGTGTTTCCTAAATTACAAAATACAAGGAAACTTCATTATTTCCAATCCAAAAGTTTTTGTTAGGCGATCGATTCAATTTATTATGAACTTCGCATTCTGTGTTCAAATTATAAATGAACAATAACTGATTGATTTGACCTTTCTACTGGTTGTCTGAAGGTGTTTATATCGATTCCAAAGCAATTAAGCAGTAAAGCACTATACCTTTATAGGTATATTATAATGAACAAGATTGTTCATAAATCTAGCATTGAAACATTTAATTGATTAATTAGTAGCTAACTGCGTTGCTACTTCATTTACTTTAATCTCAGATAATGTAACACTTTATCATCGATTTTAAAATATTTTTTAAGACACAATTAAATCAATCTTAAAGTCAAATAATTTATTTCAATTAGGCACAAAAAAAGCACTTTTGTTGTCAAAATTTACAAAAAAATAATTGATTCTAGTCGCCTCTATCAAAAGGTAGTTTTCGTATGAAGAATGGGCAAGAAACTCCACCGTTACTCTTTTGAAATGTTTTCACGATATCTTGTAATACACTAATTATATAACTATATGTGAATACGATGCACCTAGAATAAGATTACTATACCACGATAGGTAAAAATAATAAAAAATGAAGGAATGCCACAAATGAATTAGGCATAGTGCTCACATACTTACAAACATTTTAAAATTATACGATATTCCTAACATTTTAACAACTTACATTCCTAAGTACAAAAATTACTATTAAAATCTAACCTACAAAACATAAAAACCAAAAACATAAATCCCAATCACCGTCAAAACTTTCTCCACGAAAAAAATACACAAAACAAAAACAGATGTCATACGCCACAGGT
This sequence comes from Xanthia togata, assembly GCA_963853775.1. Taxonomy (NCBI): domain Eukaryota; kingdom Metazoa; phylum Arthropoda; class Insecta; order Lepidoptera; family Noctuidae; genus Xanthia; species Xanthia togata. The sequence goes on from OY970806.1 coordinate 10,705,176, forward strand.
CCAATTAGTCCGGACCTCCCCTCCTGGTGTGAATGGATCCTTGGTCAGGGTGGCCGGCGTCAGTCGTCCTATCGTTCCCAATAAATTAGAAGCCACTAATACAAGCCGTGGCTTTACAGAAGACTGGCTGTGTCAAGCCTTCACTAATGTACAACCGCGATAACAGATTCAAAACCACTTATGTGCATATCTCCATTTTACCTAGACCTCCCATATGTTCTACGTTTCAAGGAGTAAGTTCCTCTGTGATAGGTCTTGCGCTTCTGGTGGAATTGTTCGTAAATTCGCTGTTTTGAGGCGCAAGGAAATGTCGACTCTTTTATATCGTTTGTATAGAATTCAATGTCACGTGGTCGGATTGTGTAATGTAAATTCTTGCGTACTTTATTGTTGAAGATGACCGGTACCTAATTGATTTAGTGCTCGGATTTATAGGGGACTGTTTTTTTTTGTGTTTTCGATCTGAAAAGGATCTGGTTCAATCTGGACCGATATTTTAAGGAGTTTGGTTTGATTATAAATCACTGTTGTCATATTTGCGTATCAATGAGAATAATATGATTCATACATTCTTATGTGTTTTATGTGCAAAAACCGACTTAAATTTTCAAAAGTCACTTCCAGTCAAAAACTCCAACTCAGAAATGTTAGAATGATTAATCAAAAATTATTACTGGAATCGTCAAAATCGCAGCCTATGGGTAACATCGTTCGACACTATCACAATCTACAAAGCCCTATTAAAATTCTATTAATAAAACATAAAGGTTCATACGCATTAGCCTTCAATACCTTCATATGCACAAACCATGAATCTTTTTTGTACGGTAACCTTTAGATCGGTTACAATACTAATATGTTCGCGGATAGGATCCGACGCATGAGCGCAGCGGCGCGGAATAACGGACGGCGGCGCATCTTGCGATTTGTCGCTGCGATCATGTCGCGATAGTGCGCAGTTCGACTAGCGTCAACCGGGAGTGTGCTGGATGGGAGTCTAGAAGATGGTAGCAAGATTTTAGGAAAGCATTTTCAGGTTAAGTTTTAATTCCTGCGAAGTACCAAAAAAGTTTTCGACGAACATAAGACGTGAAATAATACCTACCTCTATCCTTTACAGTAATTAGAGTAGGCTCTCGGTCCAAATTAATAGTTATTTGTTATACAAGAGTGCAAAGTTGCTTTTTAACCGCGTGTTCAATTTTGATGACCGAGCAAGCGAAGGATTCTAAAATTGAATCACGAGCGCAGCGAGTGATTCAAAATTAGAATCCTGAGCGTTAGCGAGGGAATCAAAAGAGCACGAGGTGAAAAATCTTTGCACTCGAGTGCAACACGTAACTTTTCATTCCACCTCAGCGAGGAAATGACTAAATGCAAAAAAAAAAACGTTTACAATCACAAGATAGGTACACTTTTATTTCAGTTTAGGTATTAATTACTACATTATGACAGGTAAGTATTACAGAATAATCTTTAAATTATAACAAAATAATACTAAGGTATAATTAAGAAAATTTTAAAGTAACGTTGCTACAGTTATTTAAATTGAGTGTAATATTTTTGTTTGGTACTGTAATATTGGTGTTAGTCACTTGTGTACTGTTTTTCGGTAAACTATCTGTCATACTTAATAGTTGTACCGATTCATCGGATTCCCTTGGCGTGAATGTTGGAGAGAGAGGGAGATGGTTAGGTGTTTCATAACGGCTTATTTTTGATGTAGAAGGGCCAGTACAAGGATCCGATTGAGGCTCTTTCAGTGTAATGGCTCCTACGATGCCTTCACATATTTTAGACTTATTTTGGATGGAATCCTCTATGTATCCCTCTACAACTGCATTGGACTTCCAGCCTCCGTGGCGCTTAAGGGACAGCAGATCAGCTCCGGAATCAGCCAAAAGTGTGGCTGAAGTTCGTCGGAAACAATGACCCGTGTACAACAGGGGTTCTGGAAGTTCAAGAAATGTTGCTATTTCTCGTGGGATACTGCCAATTTTATTAGTACCCATAGGCTGTCTAACACACTTTCCATTGCGATACTGTAGAAAAAATCGATTGATTGGAGTGTTAGGCGGGCGTAAGGCTTGATATTTCTCAACAATCGTTACGTATTCCTTGCGAATGACGAAGTTGCGGTCTCTTTTTGTCTTTGTATTAGGTAAATTAATTAATAGTAAGTCATCTGAATGTTTCTCAATGTTTTTGACATTAAGTTGTGTTAGTTCATTAGTTCGACATGCTCCGTTTATTCCAATAATAAGAACAACCTGTAACGTAAAGAGTATTGTAGTAGATAAATGAATAAAATTGATATGAACGCATAATTATGCCTATCAACATCTACTAAGTATACTATTTAATTGAGATTAATATACTTAAGTAGATACTGAATGTGCAACTGACTTACTTTTGCCGCCAAATATACGGAATCGGGTGCTTCGTTAAGAAACTTTTCAATATCAGATACTGTGAAAACCTTCGATTTTTTTGGTTGATGACCAGATGAGGCTCTTTTTAAAAATGCCACTAATTTAGGATAGGTATCGATATGTTTGTCTTTTTTCATCTTTATTGTTGCTTTTAGCATCGAATACGTACTCCATAGAGTGCTTGCTTTCTTGTTCTCGGATAATTCTATAAAATATGCCAGCAAAACGTTTTCTGAGAAAGTTTTGGCTCCTTTTGCTAGTCGCCACGTGTTGAACATATCGTACTGTTTTAAATACTTCTCGCGTGATTGTTGAGGGAGAAAGCTCATTTGCGCATTATTAACAGTTTCAGTCAATTCTGTTGGCGTCAAGCAAACTTCCTCGTCGCTAGAATCACTCATTTTAGTTTTTTCACTTGTTTTCAAGTTTCTTGTTTTTAATATACCTAAGGTTTAACAATGACGTGAAAAAATGCCGCGTAAAGAACCGCGTACAAAGCAAATTGAAAAAAGAACACCAAGAAGGTTCCGAGTCTGAGTTTTTAACAAATTAAAAAAAAGTTGTATGATATATTCGGCACCATAGAGGTAGCAGTAAATAGGTTTAATGTTTTTTTTAATTCACAAACTTAGTGCACACGATGTTCTAAATTCAATTTACTTTATCCTCTAGAGAATAAAAACGGCTTTTCCACTCAGATACTGAAGATTAAAAATACTCTTTCCGAGATGGTGGGATGAAAAATATTTTATTTCATATAAACCTACTTGGGCACTTATGAAACGTCATAAGCTAGGTGTATGGTTCCAATTGGTCGTTTTCTATGGAGAAGAGCCGGCAAGAAAATCCACGGTTCCTACTCTTTTAAAAAACAGCGTTCAAATAGCAGCGTTTCTTTTAAGCGTTAATAGGTATATTAAAAAGTACCAGGTACTTAACACAACAGAAAATAGTCAACAATAAGGTAACAATGTAGCAGTAGGTAGGTATAAAAAACAACTCAAAATCATTATCATGATTTTAAATCACGCTGAACTTATTAGTGAAAGTTTGCCAAATAGAATAACAAAATCTATTAATGTTCCTACTTTATAACTTACCTAATTTAAGGCCAATTTTAGTATATAACAATGGTTCAAGAAGCTACATATAGGTACTACGTAAAACTATCAACCCCAAACGAGCCCTAATCACAGCACCCTTGCATACAATCCCAGCAAAGCATATTTCAGAACCCCGCAGTTTGGCGACATCGAACATATAATCATTTATAATACCCCCTTACAAAAAGTACAATCGAGCAAGCCTTGTTAAGTCCATCGTCGCACAGGGCAAGACCGTACCAACTACTCGGACGTAATCGATTCGTCGCATCGGTGCTCATTCAATAATCGAAACATGTCGTAGTCTGCCCATATCTTTATGCTTGAAGCATAATCTTTTTAATTTATTGAGCGCGTTTTAAATTAATATTGTAATTTTTGGTGAATGAGAATGATAAGAGTACAAGGATTTTTTGTTTTTGAAGATTGCAGCGAGAGGTTACATAAAGGTTTCTGTTACGTGGCGAAAAAGTACCTGATAATAGATCGAGGTCATAACCCCGATGTCTAGACTCTAGGTTGAGACAACTTTTATGAATAGTATTGGACAATATAAGCTCCCTAAATGGCAAGCGTCAAAGCAGTTGCACTGAAAAATAAACTGGTTAAGTAGGTAGGTCACACCTTGAATGTATTATTAAAACTTATTTCTATGGGTCACACCTACAAATAATTCGACAAGGCATTTCAAAAAATTAAAGAAGAATCATTACAGAACGTATAACTAAAAGGAATTAAAGTTAAACTTTTAAAACCTAATAACTATGAAGCTATATAATATTTTTTTCATCCCACCATCTCGGAAAGAGTATTTTTAATCTTCAGTATCTGAGTGGAAAAGCCGTTTTTATTCTCTAGAGGATAAAGTAAATTGAATTTAGAACATCGTGTGCACTAAGTTTGTGAATTAAAAAAAACATTAAACCTATTTACTGCTACCTCTATGGTGCCGAATATATCATACAACTTTTTTATAATTTGTTAAAAACTCAGACTCGGAACCTTCTTGGTGTTCTTTTTTCAATTTGCTTTGTACGCGGTTCTTTACGCGGCATTTTTTCACGTCATTGTTAAACCTTAGGTATATTAAAAACAAGAAACTTGAAAACAAGTGAAAAAACTAAAATGAGTGATTCTAGCGACGAGGAAGTTTGCTTGACGCCAACAGAATTGACTGAAACTGTTAATAATGCGCAAATGAGCTTTCTCCCTCAACAATCACGCGAGAAGTATTTAAAACAGTACGATATGTTCAACACGTGGCGACTAGCAAAAGGAGCAAAAACTTTCTCAGAAAACGTTTTGCTGGCATATTTTATAGAATTATCCGAGAACAAGAAAGCAAGCACTCTATGGAGTACGTATTCGATGCTAAAAGCAACAATAAAGATGAAAAAAGACAAACATATCGATACCTATCCTAAATTAGTGGCATTTTTAAAAAGAGCCTCATCTGGTCATCAACCAAAAAAATCGAAGGTTTTCACAGTATCTGATATTGAAAAGTTTCTTAACGAAGCACCCGATTCCGTATATTTGGCGGCAAAAGTAAGTCAGTTGCACATTCAGTATCTACTTAAGTATATTAATCTCAATTAAATAGTATACTTAGTAGATGTTGATAGGCATAATTATGCGTTCATATCAATTTTATTCATTTATCTACTACAATACTCTTTACGTTACAGGTTGTTCTTATTATTGGAATAAACGGAGCATGTCGAACTAATGAACTAACACAACTTAATGTCAAAAACATTGAGAAACATTCAGATGACTTACTATTAATTAATTTACCTAATACAAAGACAAAAAGAGACCGCAACTTCGTCATTCGCAAGGAATACGTAACGATTGTTGAGAAATATCAAGCCTTACGCCCGCCTAACACTCCAATCAATCGATTTTTTCTACAGTATCGCAATGGAAAGTGTGTTAGACAGCCTATGGGTACTAATAAAATTGGCAGTATCCCACGAGAAATAGCAACATTTCTTGAACATCCAGAACCCCTGTTGTACACGGGTCATTGTTTCCGACGAACTTCAGCCACACTTTTGGCTGATTCCGGAGCTGATCTGCTGTCCCTTAAGCGCCACGGAGGCTGGAAGTCCAATGCAGTTGTAGAGGGATACATAGAGGATTCCATCCAAAATAAGTCTAAAATATGTGAAGGCATCGTAGGAGCCATTACACTGAAAGAGCCTCAATCGGATCCTTGTACTGGCCCTTCTACATCAAAAATAAGCCGTTATGAAACACCTAACCATCTCCCTCTCTCTCCAACATTCACGCCAAGGGAATCCGATGAATCGGTACAACTATTAAGTATGACAGATAGTTTACCGAAAAACAGTACACAAGTGACTAACACCAATATTACAGTACCAAACAAAAATATTACACTCAATTTAAATAACTGTAGCAACGTTACTTTAAAATTTTCTTAATTATACCTTAGTATTATTTTGTTATAATTTAAAGATTATTCTGTAATACTTACCTGTCATAATGTAGTAATTAATACCTAAACTGAAATAAAAGTGTACCTATCTTGTGATTGTAAACGTTTTTTTTTTGCATTTAGTCATTTCCTCGCTGAGGTGGAATGAAAAGTTACGTGTTGCACTCGAGTGCAAAGATTTTTCACCTCATGCTCTTTTGATTCCCTCGCTAACGCTCAGGATTCTAATTTTGAATCACTCGCTGCGCTCGTGATTCAATTTTAGAATCCTTCGCTTGCTCGGTCATCAAAATTGAACACGCGGTTAAAAAGCAACTTTGCACTCTTGTATAACAAATAACTATTATAGACAGCGGAAAACACATCTGCATGATTATGTTTATCTTGCTAATTATAAAACTACCAAACTACTAACCCACTAAAAACATAATTATGCAAAAGGGAATCAATAATTATACTAAAATTATAAATGCTTAAATCATAACCTTACACAAATGATAGGTTAACGAAACAAGCCAATATTTAAGATGGTATAATAAGCGGTTTCTGATACAATGTTGCAATTTGATCTCTGTTTAATTATTGTTTTAGACGCATTAACGGGAGCTGTTTTTGCTAAAATCATCTTGAAATATTAATAGGTTTAAAATTCTAGGTAAGTATTGTGAAACTGTTTTATTACATTGGACTTGTTTTTTGAAGGGGTTTTTCTTTTTTATGCCCGATTTTGTCTCCTGCCTGTGTATCTCCTTAACATTCATCGATGATGGCAAGGAACTCCTTGAGATGAAATTACACGAGAAATAGCAACATTTCTTGAACTTCCAGAACCCCTGTTGTACACGGGTCATTGTTTCCGACGAACTTCAGCCACACTTTTGGCTGATTCCGGAGCTGATCTGCTGTCCCTTAAGCGCCACGGAGGCTGGAAGTCCAATGCAGTTGTAGAGGGATACATAGAGGATTCCATCCAAAATAAGTCTAAAATATGTGAAGGCATCGTAGGAGCCATTACACTGAAAGAGCCTCAATCGGATCCTTGTACTGGCCCTTCTACATCAAAAATAAGCCGTTATGAAACACCTAACCATCTCCCTCTCTCTCCAACATTCACGCCAAGGGAATCCGATGAATCGGTACAACTATTAAGTATGACAGATAGTTTACCGAAAAACAGTACACAAGTGACTAACACCAATATTACAGTACCAAACAAAAATATTACACTCAATTTAAATAACTGTAGCAACGTTACTTTAAAATTTTCTTAATTATACCTTAGTATTATTTTGTTATAATTTAAAGATTATTCTGTAATACTTACCTGTCATAATGTAGTAATTAATACCTAAACTGAAATAAAAGTGTACCTATCTTGTGATTGTAAACGTTTTTTTTTTTGCATTTAGTCATTTCCTCGCTGAGGTGGAATGAAAAGTTACGTGTTGCACTCGAGTGCAAAGATTTTTCACCTCGTGCTCTTTTGATTCCCTCGCTAACGCTCAGGATTCTAATTTTGAATCACTCGCTGCGCTCGTGATTCAATTTTAGAATCCTTCGCTTGCTCGGTCATCAAAATTGAACACGCGGTTAAAAAGCAACTTTGCACTCTTGTATAACAAATAACTATTATAGACAGCGGAAAACACATCTGCATGATTATGTTTATCTTGCTAATTATAAAACTACCAAACTACTAACCCACTAAAAACATAATTATGCAAAAGGGAATCAATAATTATACTAAAATTATAAATGCTTAAATCATAACCTTACACAAATGATAGGTTAACGAAACAAGCCAATATTTAAGATGGTATAATAAGCGGTTTCTGATACAATGTTGCAATTTGATCTCTGTTTAATTATTGTTTTAGACGCATTAACGGGAGCTGTTTTTGCTAAAATCATCTTGAAATATTAATAGGTTTAAAATTCTAGGTAAGTATTGTGAAACTGTTTTATTACATTGGACTTGTTTTTTGAAGGGGTTTTTCTTTTTTATGCCCGATTTTGTCTCCTGCCTGTGTATCTCCTTAACATTCATCGATGATGGCAAGGAACTCCTTGAGATGAAATTACACGAGCTATGATCAATCAATCTTCATCACACAATAAGGTTTTATAAGTGCATCATCACGGTCTTCATCAATTCATCATCATTGTCCAACAGCAGGTCGCTGCTGGAACTGAGCCTCTCGAATCGTACACCATTTATCTCGATACTACATACTACTCTCATCCACCTGTTAAATGTATACATGTGTCCAAGAATTTATTCTCCGCACTTGCTCTCTGCTTTCGTATTGTTTTCACCTACATTGATGCATTTATCACCAAAGACCAACCTAACAAGTAAAAAACAAAAAAACATTAAACAAGAAGCGAAATCATCAACAGTTTTATCAGCTTCATAACATCGGTCTATCTTTTAATGGGCAGACACACTCATAAGGTCGTAACTCAAAATACAACATTGATGATTGATTCTTACGCCGTCGGCCGGTTTACGACAGTGCGAAATACACACATTATGATTCTTGACCTCGTTAACATTATTTACGTTAACTCTACTTTGTATGAAGCACGTGTCAAAAATCTTTATGGCTGAGCCTTTGTAAGCAGATAGTTTGTTTTTTTCGGAGAAGGGCTATGTGTGTGAATGTCCCTTTGAAGACTGTTTGCTTTTGAAATACGTTTTGAAATTGATTTTCTTAAATATCTTACAATTAATTTTAAGAACCCTGAGTATAAATAGACTTAGGTCAGTATTATACCTGGTAACCCTACACCTGATAAAACAGTAGCCTGGTGAAAACAATAATAGTAGATGAGACCAAAGGCAGTGAGCTAAGCCAAACTTCTTCATGTCCCCAATTTCAGAATCAACATCCTTTTATCAGAACGCAAATATTCACTCCTGGCTTTTCGATTATCTTTGCAATGAACCAGAGCCTCAAGTCTGCTATTACAATAGTGTCAGAATGGTCTATCATTATTTTAATTGTTGATTTTGACAAGTTTGGTAATCTACTAACATATTGGCGTCATTACGACTTTTCAATGGTCAGCCACTGACACACCATTGAAAGAAATGGCATCTATTGGTAATCTCGTACATAATGAAAAATGAATGACTGACTAAAGGCGGTAATCTGCTAAAATTTTGACAGTTCCTTTGATCAGTGACCTACCATGAGAACGTCATTGTGCAGTCATTTCTTTTAATTCGTTACGATTATCGTGTTTGTGGAATACAATGATCAACCAATGATCGACCATTATGAATTTAGCAGATTACGAACTTTGAGCAAAATGACAATGGGATCGTGTTGGAATGATGAATTTATAAAAATATCAGCAGACTTGTGCCTCCAGGGAGGGTATTGCCATAACAATTATGCTTGGCGGATTTATGAGTAGTCGCAGTATGTTATGAGCAGAAAGCAAGACGCTGCTACCCATCCTCTCATCATCTTTCGCCGCTCTTTTCGATGCTTTTCGATGCTTATGGGTGGCACAGGGTTGTCTACAGTAACCGAAGTATACAATTTAAACGATTTTTCTCGTACTTCATACCTATACTTACGTCCTTCATGCACTGAACAATTCTCACGCCTAACTCAACTTATAGAAAGTCGTATCTTAACGTACGTCCATTGTGATGTCAAAACATTATGGCGTATATAAAGTCGGCTGACCGTTGCCTATAATTAAGCCATAACTACTTAACTTTGATTCTGACCCATCAATCATAGCAATTGTTAAGTTATTGATTTAAAGATATGAAGATTATTGGAAGTAAAAAATGGTGCGATATGCGGAAAAAAATGCATTGAAGAATGACGTAAATGCAACTCGCGTTTTTCTGTTTTGTTTTTGATGGATGCCAATTTTGTGTGCATTATTATTTGCTGGCATTTTCTAGACTTGATTTTATAATTATGCAGTTTTAATGTTAATAATAATATTTTATATTATAATAATGTTAAACATTAGTTAGACTATTGTAAAATTCGTTCCTTTTTCGTAAGTTTTCATTTAGGACTATACTCTGTGGACATCACGAAGGCTAGTTGTGCTCCGTGTCCGTTTACTTCAATGAAACTAATCATGACGCAAAACATAGTTTTATGCACTAATGTAACAATACTATGGTATGGCAGATGAAGGAAGGTTTATTTGAAATACAACAATTGGTAATTAGAAAGATGAGAATCTTTAGTCGCCAGCTACAAGAACTTACCGACATTATTTTCTGTGACTACTTAACGATCGAGTACCTATTATTTGATCATGTTTAATTTAACAGGATAATTAGAATAAGAATTCAAGTTGTTCTTTTTCCTCAGTGACAATTTTAAAGAATTCGAAATGGATCATTTCATAGATGAGAAAATTGACTAGAATCTATTTCCTATTTGAAGTAGGAATAATGTACAACTGCTACAGCCATTAAAAAAAAAATGCTGCATCACCAAAGCGTTACCAGCCATTATCGGATGCCAAACAAAATGTCACAAAAAAAAATCCTGACGAGAAAATTACACCTCAGGGTTGCCACAAAACGGAATGCTACCGCATAATCGTCGGGAGCATCTTTGTACCAAACAATTGATCCTTTCTTTACCCTTGAAGTGAAGATTGGCTATCACTCGCCCCATTACATATAATTATCTAATCTAAAACCTTTTAGGTGTAAAACTTTGGAGAGACTTCTGAGAAACATCAGGAGTAGGGTTACCTCTGATGCTTACAGATATAAGCATCCGATATTTATGTTTCTATGTTTTTCTGTTGCTTATGTAGTATGTTTTCAGTTTGTGAGCTTATTTTCTTTTGCAAAATTAGCCTTGATCATAAACAATTTAGGAAAGAAATAAAGAAATATACGTTTGCTAGGTTAATTTTATAGCATATTTAATCAGATCTTTTCATACGGATTTACAATCACAGAACGTTGATTTAACCAGAAAGAGGACTCTGCTTGACGTCTTAAGTCTTCCCATTGACCCAAAAATGGATTACTTATAAAAATGGTGAGATAAAGGCCAAGAGCTTCCCCGTCGCGGTAAAAAAAAGTGCTTTTGCCATCCCTAGAGTCGTGGGAGCCAGCCGCAACATATCGGCGTTTAATCACGGGCTAATTACAAGTTTTGGCTATCAGCTATCACATACAGATAGACAGTGCATTAGCCAAAGGTCGGTGTAGACTCAGCTCAACCATTGTTTTAATTATCTATGTTTTAGTTCACATGAACTTTGACACTTGTCTTAATCATCAAGTGAATTATGAATTATTTATAATAACATGCAAGGTGTAGGCGGACGATTACCTACTATTCATTATCAGCCTTTAGCAGTCCTCTGTTGGACATAGGCTTCTCCAATCGCTCGCCCTCGGCTACTCTCGTGCAGCTGCTACCATCGACCCAGCAACGAAGACCATCAGTTACAGTAGATAAGTACACTTTACAGAATAACAACTATTTCAAAACTCATCCTTAAAAAAGCAGAGCTCTTACTTAGTCATTATTATATCTACTCGTAGTAAGTAATTATTATAACTAGCACTTAGGTAAATTATATTTTCGAAATTTTACCGACCACGTAATAAAAATGTGTATGCCTTTTATTTTTTCTTTTATGTCTAGTTATCGATACCAATCGCTTCTGTGGAGTTTAGCAAGCCAATTTAAAATAACCCAGTATAGGTGCTTCAAGAAATGGTAACGTCGTACAAAAATAAAATGGTTATACATGTGTTACATTAAAATGTACCTTGGTATCGGAATGTTTAACACTTTAGCAATATATCCAAAACAAATTAGCAATTACCAAGCTTGTAATAAGCGGCGCTAACTTCGATCGTTTTAAATTAAGGGGCAGTCATTACCTCGCGCTCATTTGCCAGCTTCTGTTACACCTTTTTGCGAAACGTAGTGAGCTCGATTACCGACCGATAATGTGCTGGCGATACGCATCTGTGGGAAGAATGTTATCTAAAGGATGTTTGATTTTGGGTTTCGAAATTGTAGGAAAAACTACAAGTGTAATAAAAATATTAATTTTACAAATTGTTTTAGAATAGTAGGATATCTATGGTTGGAACAATTTGTAAAATTTCTTCTTTTTTTATCCACAACGGGGAAGCTCTCCAAAGTTCTTAAAAGTTTTATGTTTATTACATTACTATTTGTGCTATGTTTTACGGATTGATATGATAAAAGAGTGAAAGTATGAATGGATTTTGATCACAAAAGAAAATTTCCGATTAAACGATCATTTCTATTTTTGGATAAGATTTGTCATAATTTTTGTCATATACGCAAATAAATAAAACAAAGACGCTGTGGAACTTATTGCTGGAAAATCAAATGAGGATTACATTTGATTTTAGAAACAAAAACAAAAGTAGCTAAGTTACTATTTTAGTTTACTCTTTCATTCTCTCTCTCTGTCTAGATAACCACACTATCAATAATATCCTGAAATAATAAACTTAATTAAATAATTTACATTTCAAACAGCCTTTATAGAGACACTACACATAAAATACGTCAGGCCCGTCAAAAAGACGTAGTGGCCGCGTCAATCAAGGGGCGCTTGCACCTTTTAACAAAAAAATAAAAAGCCGTCGCCAATTATTGTATGCTTGCCCTTAATGGGTTTTACATGTACACTGATTATGAAAAGTATTCTATTTCTGTAGTTGGTTAGTAGCACAGTAAAAACGATTGTTGTGATTATCTGCTCAGTGTTCATTTACATTTTTCAGCCTTTAAAAAGTGCACTGCTGAACATCATCATATGCCTAGCCTTTTAACAACTATGTTGGGGTTGGCTTCCAGTATAACCGGTATTTTACATAGATCGAATGCCTATCTGACCTCCACAACCCATTTACTAGTTAATACAATACCCCTTGGTAATACTGGCTGTCAGACTTTCGGGCTTCTGACGACCCGTAACGACTGTCATACATCCAAGAATGACAGCCAGGACAATGGCTTAACGTGCTTTCCGAGGCACGGAGGGGTCTCGGTATGTAAAGATGGTCACCCATCCACAGACCGAGCATAGCTTAACGCGGTCGGCTGTTATTACTTAGCCACGAGCCCCTCATAAAATGCACTACTGAACGTGATATTGAATTAATCACTATTGTTGACGAACGTGTAGCGGTTGCACCTCCACATACAAACTACGCATCAAAGACCTGACGTCACACAAATCCTGCATCGCGCAATTAGAGTTTACCGCGCGAACGACATATATAAGACTATCCGATATCAACAGTCGGGCAGTTGCCCGCCAGACACAACACCCGCCTGGTCGGAGGATCCTCCCTTTTCTATGGTGGATGAGCGAACTTTACACCGTTCCTCATGCCCCTAAAAACGAATTGCTAATGGTGCCGATTCTCTTGTACACCGGACTAAACTAACTAAACTATCACTAAAATTCCTTACTTTTCGCTATGAGAATCTTAACGCTATTCTGTAGTAAAAAGTCTCTAAATTAAAAAATATATTTTGACACAACTAAATCGAATTTGACAATTGCGACTCCACGTGGTACATACTTTTTAGAGCCGGAGGCGCGCAGTGGGGGCAGCCTCGACGTGTTTTATATTGAATTTTTCACTTTTTGTATGGAAAATAAAAAAAAATATTACCTACGTGTTGAGTATTATGGGTATGGGGGTTTCATAGGGGGTCGAAAATTTCATTATTTTTGCGATAGGACACACCATTTTCGAGATATAAGCAAAAGAAAAGAAAAACATCCAGTACAGTACTGTTTTTGCACCCGAAGTCGAGATGTTCGTGTGAATTTTAGTTCATAACAACTAATAATATTCCACACCATTTTCAGTGGCGATTAAAAATGGTCAGAATTAGTTAGAAAATTAAAATTTTAGGTGAAAAACGTCAAATTCAGAATAGCAAAAAGGTCATTTTCACTAAATTAAAATCTCAGTACAATCTTAGTGCTGTCAAACTAAAATATAGTTAAGTTGTGCCACTTTAGTCTATTTCAGAATGGGAAATCATCGTTTGACAGGAGTAAACTAAATTTTGGTGATTTTTAGTCTAGTTTAGACGCATTTGTGACAAGAGAATCGGCACCAATAACTGGTATATTGGATTAGTTCACCAACAACCTATGGGTGTATTCGTTTTACCGATAAGAGACACCTCTATATAATACAGTTGCTTCGTCCGCGTTAAATGTATTGTTTTAACATAAAATAGCCTATGACACTCAACAAGACTGTAGCTTTCCATTAGTGAAAGAATTTTCGGAATTGGATCAGTAGTTCCAAAGATTACGCCCTACATACAAACTCACAAAATACCTCTTTATAATAATTATTATTATAGCAATTTTAAAACTATTCTGCCTATTTTTTTTACAGTAATAATTGTATCATGTTTCAACAAATAAAAAATGCATGCATATAAGTTGTTGTATGCACATGTCCCAACTTACATACATAAATGTATTCAACAGTACCTTTGTTTCCGGAGAACGTTGCATTAAAAATGTATTCAAACGAAACGCACCTTGAATCGATTGATAAATATCATCGACAGGAAATCACGACTCGATAGACAATCGAGACGAATCGATTTGTTAACATCCTTTATGTATATAAGAGATTTAAATGTAATTAACGCGATTGTTGTGAAGAAAGGATAAACTTTCGGTTGCTTAGCTTTGATGTTATTACTAATGTTCAGTGAATAATGTTTATTGATTGCAGTGTGAACGTTTTGTATGTCATGTCGTTTCTGGTTAAGAATTGAACGAGATGTTGAAGAATATTTCAATACCAATAGAGTTTTGACGCTGTTGATAAAACTCAAAAACTCAAAACTCAAAGCATTTATTTCAATTAAACCATTTACAGGCACTTTTGAATTGTCAAGGAGTCAGTCAGTCAGAAATATGAAGCTAGTTGCCCATTCCAAAGCGTAGGTTCCTATGGAGAAGAACGGGCAAGAAACTCCACGGACACTCTTTTAAAAAAAAAATATATTCTTACAAAATATTGTTTACATCATTCATGTTGAAATTATACATGTGAGAACAATGTAGAAAGACGTGTACGTAAAAAGCGTCCGTAATAAAAAATAAAACAATTCAAAAATTAAAATAAGCCGTGGCAGATAAGAGATGACCAGTCCCTACTGATGGCGCCCGTTCACGAACATGACGCATGGATCAGCACCGTTTAGCTCAACCATTTTGAAGGGAACTCAACGATCCAATTAACACACACGCCACCACCAGCGAGACATTTGAGTGAGCATGACATACTCTTAGCCGCCAGGGCATATCAAGTCAATGAAAGACGTACCCGATAGCCGAATTAAGCACTAAAATACTGTCGATATCAAACTAAAAAGTATTTATTTTTGTTTCAACAACTGTAACAACCAACCCTACCAACGCCTTCTATGTAGCAATTTTATGGACTGTGTGTCTGAAATACAGATATATCTAAGTACCTAATAAGTTTTTTTTCAATAATTGTTTATTGTAAACAATTATGGAAATAAACTTATTACTTTATTTAGATATATTTATATTACTTAGACATACACAAGTCTTACAGGCTATATTTTCTCGATACAAATTAATTAGACATCTGTAGCAGAACTAGGTGAAAGCCTGTATTTCGGCTATCAGCGCCAAACCCTAAATAATATTATATACCTATTCCCGTCGATAGGTAGGTCCTTATTTTCGAAATGCATTTAGGAACATTTCAGTAGCCAGCTGAAAAGTTCGTGAATTTATCCAACTAATCTTAGATTTTGAGTTACCTAAATGCTGAACAAAATAGAAGAAAATAGTGAGTTAAAGCTTTAATAACCGTTTTAAACTTTTTTTCCCCATATGGGTAATAAAAACTTAGACAAAAATATAGAACCTCCATGGCTAAGTGCATGAATATTTATGACTATGTTACATAAACACCTTACATAACAGTCCCGTTTCAAATAACAACATTTAAAACAACGAACAGATATCAGACCAATTAAAACAAAAACTCTAGCACATAATTAGATATCATTTGATCGTCATCTCTTGTGGTTTGTGCCCGATCGAGGAACCGTAGATAATAATAGGCCCCCTAGACAGGGGTTGTCAAAATGCTCATCTTATGCCACCGAAGGACGTTTTGATAGACAGACGAAAATTTTAATTGCATATTAGTTAACCGTAACTCGCAACGAATGTAGATAATTATAAAAATTATAGCGTTTAGTATTGTGAAGTTGAAATATTTATGAATTATTCAATATTGGGATGTTTTTGAATTTGTTTGCAATGAGATTGGAATGTACAGATAAAGAAAGACGCGTATTACATCTCAAAATAATTTAAATAAAAAAGGTGTTTCATACATGCTCTGCTGTAAATTTTTATTTAATACCGAATAGAATATAACTTGCCCGTCTTAATCCTAATCTTGCCTACAGAAAATTGTAATTCGTGATGTTCTATTATAATGCCTTAAATAAAGGTGATTTTTTCTTGGCGGTAGACTTCATTGACGTAGGTATAACTAATATTTTAATATTTTGTAACGATATTCAAACGCTGTAAAATTAATTTAATAGGTGGCGCTCCAATCAATACAGTTGATGAAACAAAATTGAGCCAATCAGGATACTAGAAAAAAATATTATGATTTCCCTTCGAAACGAAATCGTAAAGGCACCATTAAAAGCACCCGACTTTTTAACCCTTAAATACGTGCGTAACAAATCACACAATAAGAAAGGATAATTTTATCTAATACCATCACTGGCACCGACCAAAGACTTCCCAATAAACGATTCGATTAATTAAAAATAAGGAATAGTAACGCGTGAACTGGTATCACAATAAAATTTGTTTTTTAATTATACTTTATTAGGCCAAATTGGTTTTGTTTTTTCAAACGTTTGCGGGCGAGTTAACGGCGACGGAACCCTTTGTCCGGCCATCGGTCCTATTGATGATTTTATAAGGTCAATAATCATTATTGACAGTGATCATATAATTAACTAGTTTCAAGGAAGGGCTTTTGGAATTAACGATATAAAAAAAGTTATAAGTGAATCGTTTTATAATTGTTCTTTTACACTCATCGCGCTGATTAACCATATTACGCTAATTATTTTTTCGAAAATGTTGTTAATAAAAAAGGTGAAATATCGTTGGTCCCCATTAATTTGTCGAGCTCTGAGGTGGTCACGAGATAAGCCTGTTTGGACATGTTGTATTTATGCTGTGTTGGGACACACACCTTTTTATCTAAATTACAGTATTGGAAGCCCCGGACGTATCTGTCTCAATTAACATAGATATTTTTTGTTTTAAGGCGCGGACTGACTACGATTTCAAACGCTACAACTCTACTCACACAACCGCGTCTGTGCGTTATACGGTAACATACACAGCCGTTTGTGTGCTCATGGAAAGTTGCTTAGTATATGTAAGGAAATCAGATGCTTTTTTCTTTTCAATATAATGTTCAACGTGTGTACCGATACTTGATGTGCAGTGTAGGTGCATAATATGATACAATATTAAAATATAAAAAAAAAACAATAATATCTTTATCCGTTTATTTTTATTTCAGTACATGACAAACTGTTATAAAAGTAAAAATTAAATAAAAGTAAAAGTTCTGTATTTACCTAACTACGCTGAAGCTAAAAATAGGAGGGTTATGTGTTTGACCTGTGTGTATGTATGTATGTCCATCCGTATGTTCCTTTGTAACTACTAAACAGCTGAACTGATTTTGAATGATATGTCGTTAGATCGGTCTTTATTGCGCGAGTGTCACTGGGTATATTCAAATTAAAAAAAATCAAAATGCTAGCCAAACTTATGAGTACAATTAAAATTCAGAAAAATTTAGACATCTTGGCTGAATATTAGTCAATATCTGCCTGGGTGGTACATTATTTTGCGTTTCTGATATTATAATACCATCGCGCATACATTATTTTAAGTTTGTGATATTATAATAATACCACCAAACATTGAATACCACAGTTAAATAATGCATTATGATTTGAGATTTCTTTGAATTTGTTATAAAAGTACGTTATAACTACAATTCTTCTGCCGGTAATCGCAGCGTGGGTTTGTTCGTTTTCCGGTTCTATAGAATATATTTCTCCAGTTGGATTTCTGAAACCAAAAGAGTCAGGTGTAAATATGTATTAAAAAAGACAAGTGCTAGTCGTACTCGCTGAGTCGTTTTTCTTTTATCAAATTGCTAAATGTATTTTTACTACATCATTCTTAAGAATCATGTCATGCCAACTCTAAACGTTCTGATAAACTGACAGATAGGGGAATATCCTAACATTTCATGAATTCGTTTTTATACTTACTCATCACAAATAGCATTATTTAGAGTACCTATCTGAATCCACATCAATAATAGGTGCTTCCTCAAACCGAAGACTTGTCCTAAAAACATTGCATATTGTTATTTTATTTATACAAAATTATACAGAAAATTTATTTTATAAAAAATACTTATGTATATATAAGTATTTATCTAACTACAGACGTAGTATTCACACTGTAGAATTCACATTAAATTGATAAAGTTAGCTTCATCATTGATTCCTTGTATGGTGTACTAGCTGCTGCCAGTGGTTTCACTCGCATCCTAAGGAAAATACTTCATGTATCCGGATACAGGGTACCCTATGAGTCAATCCGGGATATTGTCTATGTGTGCAAAGTTTCATCCAAATCCGTTCAGCCATTTATGCGTGATTCAGTAACAAACATCTTCACAAACTTTCACATTTCTAAAGTAAGATTTATAGGAAATAAACAAAACAAAACAAAAAACTTACTCTGTAGGCATAGATTCAACTGAAGTACTGGGTAGACCAACATCACAAACTTTTCGTTTCATTGATCTAAAAAAGAAAATATTATTATAGTAACTAAGTAACTAAAAAGTGGTTTATATTGTCATTATAAATGCACTCTGTTTTATCTGCAAGTGTGTTTTTGTTACTTATACTATGGTAATACGGCTGTGGGCGGGGCGAAGGACGCGATGGTTGCTTCGACCAAGGACGCTTGCACCTGGCACATTCAAATATGTATTCTATTACTATCACAATAGAGTGCATATATTTTTTTTTGGGTTTAGAAAACTTTTGTAGAAATTGGCAAATTTTTACCGTAAATAAAAATTTCAAAGAATATGACACAATACCGTAAAATTATCCCTGTACTTACCCAAACATTCCATCATTTTTTCGAGTTGTTCGTTTATTGCCCATTATTTACACTGAGAATAATAACCTATAAATCGTAATCACTCTTCACACAATATTTTCAGTCTTTTATCAATAAATTACTCGTAAATTACGAATATCAAATTACGACACAGAGCGTCCGGTAGCGTCCGTACAAGTCGAGCGCTGCTCGACGACTAAAGTATGACTGCGTAATCTATTTTCACAATTACGGAGCATCAAATAAGATTGAAAATTGAATAAATATTTGAGTTGACAATGTGACTAAGCTGCGAAAGGGCATTCATTTTACGGGTTTTATTTAGATTATTCGGAATATACAAATTAAATTAAATAATTGTCTGGTTAAAGTTTTAAAATAATGTGCATTCTATTGATTTCTTTAAAAAAAAAATATTGTTATCGCTGAAAATACAGAGATATTCGACGCCGAAGTTTATTTTTATGAAGCAATTTTTATTGGGAATATCAAACTATTTATCACAATTCTATTCGGTTAAATTTTTTATTTAAACCCTTCTCTGTCCACTGTATTTTTTGCGTCGCATATTTTCATTCCGTTACGTCATACTCGATTATCTAAGAAAACAGTTTTTGGTGAATATTGAGCTAACACCGCGCCTTAAAAAGTAATAATTTTGTTTGGAAAGTAGGCAAAGCCATTTGTTTTTAATAATTTATACAATAAAATTTACATAAATTTTCTTTAGAAAACGAATAATATTATTTTATAAGATCTACAACAAAAGATGAGACATTGATTTAAACACAGTATCTTTTAATTATTCCACCTTCACAAGAAATTATCTTTATCTAAGATCAAAACCCAAAAATCCAACCACATGTAAACGAGAACGTATTCGTTTAAATTACAAATTAATTACGACCGCCAACAATCTGTTGTGTGACAAATTAATTTCGTTAATCAGCGTATGCGCAAGCGCAATGCATCACGGAGACAGCGCGCTGCAGATAACATTAACTTGATATACGACGCGCCGAAAACGAGCGAGGTGTTAAAAAGACCCGTCCGCATTGGCACGGTTAACGTACTTACGATACCTTGACAAATATTCCGTGGAAAAATCTTGTTAGATACCTACACAAAAGCTTTTTTGAAAATGTCAAATGTTTTTGGTTTTTTTTTAGCGATTAATAATATTTGTTTATTTTTTTCAGGATATAGCTATAAACAACTAAGTATAAAAAATAAAATTTTACATTGTTATTAAAAGAGTTATAATTATTAATCATCATTATCAAATCAAAATAACCTTAAATATCATCAAAACCTCTAAAAACTATGACATTTGAAAGAAAATATTGTATAAAGTAACCTTAAAA
Source organism: Xanthia togata (assembly GCA_963853775.1). NCBI lineage: Eukaryota > Metazoa > Arthropoda > Insecta > Lepidoptera > Noctuidae > Xanthia > Xanthia togata. Next base: position 10,725,820 of record OY970806.1, read on the forward strand.
GAATAGGGTTATTTGAAACAAATGAGAACCAGAATACAAAAATGCCGTATGATATCAAGCTATGCATGTTAATATTCTACTAATCTAATCTAAATTAATATTATAAAGGGAAAAGATTTGATTTTTTGTATGTTTGTTTGTTTGTAATCAATAACCTCAAAAACTACTACACGGATTTTAAAAATTCTTTCACCATTAGAATGCTTTATTATCAGTGAGTAACATGGGCTATAATTTAAAAATATATCAATCACGCGGGTGAAGCTGCTGGCAGAAGTTAGTGGACAATAATTGTAGGCTCAAATTAATACGTTATTTTTATGAAATCACAACTAAAAAAAAAAACATTGTTACGATTTCAAACTTCATCTTAGTTCAAACCAACAAACTATTCCTATTCTCCTATTTACATTATGTACAAAAAATGTAGTACAAGTTGACAGTTGGATGTAGGCGTGACTTTAGTATATTGTTACACGAACATGCAGACAAATCTATTAGTGTTGATTAATTCTAGCTACTTTGTAAATGTAATGTGCGCTGTTGAATAGTCTAGGAGCTGGAGTCAGATGTTGAAAGGTATTAAAGTGCAAGTTTTTCTAGCGGTATTTTTTTAACACATGTTTTTACAAATATAAATTCATTTATTTCAGGTAAATAACACCCATTGCCACACAAAAATGAATAGAAATCATTAAAAATAAGATCAAATAAACTAAAATTAAATAAGATCACATAAAATCAAACTAAATTCAATTAAAACAAATTAACATAACATAACATAACATCACGCCTTATTTCGTCGAAAGGTTGGGCAGAGGCGTACCTATAGTACACCCACATTTCGCCATGTAATAGGGGGCGAGCCTATTGCCATCAACCGGGCACAAATTCAGACTCCGGGCTGCTACTGAGAAATTCCAGAAAGAAAAACCTAATGACGCTCCTGACCTGGGAATCAAACCCAGGACCTTATGTTCAGCAGTAGCGCTTGCGACCACTATTCCAACGAGAAAAAAAACAAATTAAAATATCAAGTTTTTGAACAGGAAGAGCTTTAATTATTTTTTTTATCCGTTTGTTTTGTACCTTTATACCATAAATTGTTTATATTGGTACTTCAATGGTGAAGGCCGGCCGGCTGCCAATCGGAGCGCCGAACGCGGTCGATGCGTAAAGTCGAGATGATTAAAATAAACTCACACTAGGGCCTCAGTAAGTACGTGAGCCACATGTAATGCTTCGAATCTGAGCTGCTCGTAATAAAGTCTTATATGTGTTTTGGCTACATAGATACCTTATACATCAGTAGTTTTTTATGTTAGTAAGTAGTATTTATCACTGAAGAGATTGTTGTCTTGTAATGAGGACCTGGTAGAGTCAACATAAATTTTTCTTTGTTCTTCAGTATCCAACACACAAAAAAGCCAATTATTGTTCATATCATAAATTGTTATCATAGCAAATGTTCCAACCACCAACTTGAAAGCTTCAATGACACATCGCAAAAAGAAAATATCACGGTATGTATGTATTCACGAGACTATTTTTTCAATAAACCTATTTGTATTTTAGTGCATGATCTAAACATCATTCCCAACCCACCAACAATCGAACTGTTAGTCCTCCCACTGCTGGACAAAGGTCTCTATGACTTCCAGCTCTTTCGATCCAGGGCTAATATGGACTATATTGTGGACCACTGGTCAATTGTTTTCTCTAGCTCGTCCCGCCATCTTCGACAATTTAACATCATAAAAATATCATACAACACATCTCCTAGTCTAAAATTAACAATGATGTCAGTGACGTCAAATATCCTATAATACCCACAAAAAATAAAAAGAGTCTATTAGATGCGTGATCAAGTCACATTTTAGGGTTAAAAACTTAATCTTTTATCTTAAAACCAACGGTTTTTGACGCGGACATATTGCTACATGGTTTTGCAATTTTGTTCCGAATATTTTGTGAGTCAAAATGCCTACGTATGTTATAGTATTTGTCATGATTTTTATTCGACTAATGATACTTAATATTAGGTTGATAAGAAATAAAAAGACCTGTGACTTGTATGCTTTGTGTAGATATTTTAATTTAGGTAACAGCCAGATGCAGAAACGAACTTTAACTTTTAAACCAGTCATTAAATACTAATCTTCCATTAACTTGTTTTAACTTATTGCAGAAAGCAACAGATTTTAATGGTTCTTAGATTAAATTGTAATGAAATCATCAGCGTTAATGATCCATTACGTAATGGCGAATTAATGTTTGGCTTTGTGCAACTGGGTGTTAGTCATTTAAATACCGTAGTATTCGTAGCGTTTTTGCTACGAAACTCATTGTAGAATAATGAGTTCAACTAAGTTATGCTGTCACCTATTGAGTTAATTTAACTATATTATGGCACAGCTAGACACTAGGTACTTAATTATATAACTAACTATATAATACATAATATATAAACAATAAAAAACAAAATGATTTGAATTAATTTAATTTTAGTCGAAGTTGAATAGTTCCTTAATTTCAATGGTACTTTAGTTCAGTAAATTATAGTGCATTTTAACCAACGTTAAAAAAGAAAGAGGTTCTAAAGCCAAGTGGACGACAGCTAGCGATGACGGAATAAAACATGGAGTCATAATAAAAAAATGTAGTAGGTATCTTATTCACTCACAAATTAGATTTATTATTTTAAACATTCAAAAAGGACGCTTTAACCCACCATCAGAAATAAACCACGAAAATCACCTACCTACTTAACACCACTAAAGACCCTAAAATTCAATAAAAAACATGACGTGACTCATTACAAAATTCCACTACACGCAAAATAAATTCATTACAAAAGGACCCACAAAAACGATGTGATTTATTTCAATAAAGTGAGCCCACAAACGCAAGGTTTTATTTTAATTTGTCCTAAGGCGAGGCGTAGCATGCAGTGTAATCATCTTGCCAGCTATCTAACAAGATGACTGATCGCTTATTGTCCGCTTGCTACCGGTCTTACCTGCCCCCAACTTTACACATAAAGACGCAAAAACCACACACGCTTCAAAACAAAATCAACCTTTTATTTTAGACCAAACAGTCTATTCTCCTTTAATGGGATCACGGAGCTTATAACTCCTTACTCAAAAATAGCGTGGAGCTACCGGTGTTACGTGGGCCGTCACTATTGATATTCTCAACTTTATCTTTAATGACATAAAGATGAATTTGAGTTGTTGTGGTTCAGAATAAATTACCTAAGTTGTTGACAAAGGCGTTGGAGATCGTTTTCACGTGATTCCAATGCAAATGGTGAGTGAAAACACGCGAGTTCAAATGAACCCCGTATTTAGAGGAGTTGTATTGTTCTCACAAATATGCATATTGCAAGCTGTCGCATCAGATATAAAACGTGTATTATGTTACTTGTACTATGATTCAATGATCTTGACACTTATATTTATTATTATTTAGGTACTTTATTGTGCACCACAAAAATACATAACAAAAGAATAAATCAAGCACTAAAAATATACAATGGGCGGCCTTATCGACACTTGTAGGTATAAGCCATATTCGACAGTGTGCCCTCTTTCATATCCTTTATTGTTTTAAAGACACCAATTAAATCTTCAATAAGGGTTCGCGTCAAATAACTTTGCCGCTCAGAAGTTAGGTTGCGCATGCGCGCTACTTTTTAATCTAAGTAAGATTGACTACTGCGCAGTCATTTGTAGCCTACTTCAGAGCGGCAAAGTTATTTGACGCCAACTGTATTTTAAAAGTTAAATCTTACACAGAAAAATTGTCATCAATATCGAGTTTACTTGGACAGTTTACTATATATCATTCATTATCATATATTATTAGTACCTTTTATAGGTATTGTGATGGCCTAGTAGTATCTAACAGCCGCGAATTATAAGTTTGTAGGTCGTGGGTTTGAACCCAAGCAGGCACAAGGTGAAGTAAACATCGTGACGAAACCGGCATGTCCTAGAAGCAACAATTCGAAGACATATGACAGCCACCAAACCACACTGGGCTCTCGTGGTACACAACCTCTCACAGAAAGAGTAGACCTATGTCCTAGCAGTGATAGGTCTCGTTATGCAATGAAATTCTGGTATTGACAATGAATAGGTAGGTAAATGCCATTGTAATCACAGTACCTATTTGTTTAAATAGGAATTAAATGTTTGTAAGTATCACAGGCTTGATGCTTCTTTCTGATCCTAATTTTTAAATACACATACACTTAGTAAAAACGAAAGAAAAAGTGTCTTCTTCATTTTTCACTCGTTCTTTCTAGTATCAAATCATATCAGCCGTAGTATTCGCATTGATTTAATAACATCAGCGGAGCCGATCGTTCGATTCCAAAATGCTTTTGATTTGCCGGGAAATTATTATAATCTGTCCCCGAAACAATGGTGGGCGGCGCCGGCGCAGGCCGAGAGGTGCGTCCATTCATCGGTCCGCGCCGCGTCCGTCGCGCATCCGCCACGCTCATGCCACGTGCACGTTCCGCAGACGCCACGCAACATTACACAATGACAGTGTTGGCGCTTGGCGCATCTCTGCACAGAATAATGATGAGACGCTACATGTAATGTTTCTCGTAAGTCAAACAGAACATATGACAGCCATTAATTTTGATGGAATTACGTTTGTGTGAGGTCGCTTGCCCGTTTCTTTAGCCTGGTGGGATTTATTTGTAGTTATTTCAGGGACACTATGCTCATAGGTACAACTCTTTTTATTAGAAAATTTACTTTAATGAAGTTTAAAGCGGAAATATCAACAACTAACATTCCGAGTATTTCTGTCAACAAAGTGACTAATATTTTTTTTTGCTTCGCGAATTATCTTTAAAAAAAAATACCTTCAAATATATTTAAACGGTCACGTTTTCTATGTAGGTACCGGTACCTATTATTCTATTATTTACTATACAAAGTTACTTAAAATAAGCAAAGGTCAAGCGGACGTCGAAATCCTGTCACGAACGAACTTTTCAAACAAAAGCATTGGATGTGCGGAACAAACATGATCTCACTTCCCGTCCGACACTTCAAAGAAATACATTTTAGACTAAAATATAATATGACACGACAGGAATTATTAAGATTGGCGTCTTCGTCTTAATGATTTTCCTTCAGACTCAGGCTTAGGACAAAGCTTAAACTATGTAGATAGGTAATGAAAGAGACAGTTCAACAACTCGGTAATTTTGAAATGTTATTGTTTCAACATTATCTTTCATATTTCAGTCGTCCTGATAATTATATTTGAAAGTCACTATTGGTTGAGGGAGGGACATTGCGTTTAAAAACTTACAGCAAGTATTTCACTAGATAATTTCGTAGATAGTACGTACTTATTATCAATAATCATAAGTGATGATGTGATTAGAAAACCAGAAGACGCTACTAACAATTTGACATTCACGACACCGACAGTTGAAAGGCCATTAAGTAATTGGAAAGGAACGCTATTCATTTCCGTGATCCAAACATAAATGTACCTATCCAAATCTACAACTCCAATTCAACCAAATCATCGAATCAATCAAATTGCTACGAAAAATCTCCAACACAATGGATTTAAAGCAACAAAAAAGTGATTAAAACAAAACATCGACATCTGAGTGCACATCGTTGTAATGGCAGACTGCAAATGAAACAACATTAGACATTTAACGTACAAGGCTATATATTTAAAGGCCCGCTCTTATGGGCCGTTTGTGATCTTATGTTGTCTGTCGCCACAGCTACGGGTTTAGCAAAAGATTGCGCCTGCGACGTAGAGATGTGCGGATAGGGATGTGGCAGTGGTTGTTGTCGATAAATGTTATTTTAATTTAATTTTGTTAACATTTTTCAAATAATGATCGTCGTGGATTATTTAATATACAGGGTGTTTGGCGCATGGACCGACACAATTTTTTCAGGGATTTGGGAGGTCATTAGCTAGGTTCTACCCATACACCCTTTGTCCCAAATGTCACGGTTGGTTACATATGATTATTTTTTTAAAATGTTAAAAATTCCCAAAATGTGTCCTTTAATTTGAAATAACTTTTTTGTTTGTGGGTGTAGTGGCACAAAACAAATTTTGTTGCATTCTCCAAAGTCTTTTAAATCTAAAAACATCTTTGTTTTATACAACTGGTTTCAAGAAAATTCCTTACAGGCTTCCAAAGTTAATTTTTTTTATTTAATGAATGAAATTTTACAACTTCTAAATTAATTATAAAAAAAACTAAACACTATTTTGAGCTTAGCTTTATTTTAAAAAGTTCTTTAGTTGATACCCTTTCTAACGGTATGCTACATGTCATAGAAATTATTCATTATGTAGTCAAAATACTAGTTAGGAGAGTCTGGGTTAAGAAAAAGACTTTTTAAGGATATTTGGTTTTTATTAAACTAAAGTTATAAAAAAGGAGGCAAAACACCGGGAAAGGTGGAAAGTAATGGGGGAGGCCTTTGCCCAGCAGTGGGACAGAATAGGCTAGTTAAAAAAAAGTTATAAATCTTGTTCAAATTGACCTCCTCCATTTCGTATGCATGCACGACATCTGTTTCTTATTTCAACTGTCGTTGTACGTAGTCGCATTTCTTCTTTCATAGTTTGGAACGCGCCGGTTATTCGTTCAATCAGAACTTCCCTAGTGGGCACTTCTGTCTGGTAAACCAATTCTTTTGCACGTCCCCAGACGTAAAAATCCAAAGGTGTCAGGTCTGGGGACCGTGCGGGCCACGGAATAGGGCCGCCTCTACCAATCCATGCGTTTGGAAAGGCATTATCTAAATGCTCTCGCACGTTCAGTTGGTAGTGTGCTGGACAGCCGTCATTTTGGAAAACTATCGGCACACCTTCTTCCAAAACTGGCACAACAAGTTCGGGTAGATCATTGATTAAAAAATTTAAATAAATGTCTCCATTCAACCTTTCTGGCAAAAAATATGGGCCGATGAGATTGCGTCCAATAACACCAGCCCAAACGTTGACACTGAACTTTCTTTGAAAAGAACTCTGCCTTTTAACGCGAGGATTTTGGTCTTTGTGACTCCAGTGGTGAAGATTGTGGAGATTCACTATTCCCTCACGGCTAAAATTTGATTCATCGGTCCACAAAATTCTTTTCAAGAAGTTGCCATCTTCGACGTCTGTATGCAGTATAAATCTGCAGAAATCCAGCCGTCTAGCATTATCACCATCTTCGAGCCCTAAAACAAAAAAAAATCCTTGAGGTACTGCCAATACCACAAAAGATTTTCGTTTTTCTGGAAATAACTTAAAAAAAATTCAAACATGAATAAATAACTTGTGAAACAAAGAAAATCAAACGTCTAAAAATTTATTAAGTATCTTTACTTGGTCGCGGGACTTATTACCGTGACCCCGGAACGTAAAGGGCTATTGAAGGAACACTGTGGATTTTAGTCAGTACAAGTCTGACAGTCCCTGCCCGCCCTGCCCGGGGTGGGAGGACTCATTTGATGATTTTACCACGAAAAAAAAAAGTATCTTTACTTGACGAAATAACTAGTCATTGAAAATTGAAATAGGTTAAAACGGGTTTTTTGTTACAATAAAAAAGGGCTGGTGTGTTATTTACCTTGAACAGGGGTGTAATGAAATGCATGCCTCCCATCTGCCCGAAGAACCGCCCAGACTTTCCATACTGTTAAGTCTTGCAGCAACAGTTCGTATGCTTGTTGTAGGTTCCTCATCAAAAGCTTGAAGAATCATTTCATCTACGGCTACATTATGTTGCACGGCACTCACTCGAGGTTCTTGATGATTTAGGTTTCCTGTCTCTCTCAAACGTCGATAGGTTGTAGAGAAGGTTTCGTGGTGTGGTATACGTCGATCAGGATATTTATATTAGTTTTTTTTATAATTAATTTAGAAGTTGTAAAATTTCATTCATTAAATACAAAAATTAACTTTGGAAGCTTGTAAGGAATTTTCTTGAAACCAGTTGTATAAAACAAAGATGTTTTTAGATTTAAAGGACTTTGGAGAATGCAACAAAATTTGTTTTGTGCCACTACACCCACAAACAAAAAAGTTATTTCAAATTAAAGGACACATTTTGGGAATTTTTTTCATTTTAAAAAAATAATCATATGTAACCAACCGTGACATTTGGGACAAAGGGTGTATGGGTAGAACCTAGCTAATGACCTCCCAAATTCCTGAAAAATTTGTGTCGGTCCATGCGCCAAACACCCGTATAACTCTACTTTACTTAGAACTCTACTTTATTTCAGTAATTGACATTGCACATTTTATCATCGTTTTAAGTAAATGTCGTATGCTGAATCTGGACCTCCTAATGTCAAAAAGAATGTGTTCATGTGTTTCATTACATTTTTATACGTTAGTTTGCTCTAGTTGAAAGGTTTAATATGCTTTACATAACCAAACACCATGTTTCCCCGAAGGTTTGGGCAGAGGTGTACTTATAGTACACCCATTTTTCAACAGTTATGTTTAAGTCCCATGTAATAGTGGCGAGCCTATTGCCAACAACCAGGCACAAATCCAGACTCCGGTCTGCTGCTACTGAGTAATTCCACATAGAAAAATCCAATAACACTTTGTCCGACCCGAGAATGTAAACCAATATCTCAAGCTCAGCTGTAGTGCTTGCGACAACTAGATTAACTATGCTTTAATTCTCAGATAAAACTGATTAATAGTTACTTACCTATGCGTATGATGTTGTTGCATAAGTTCTATGTCAATTCACGAATAATGGATTATGGAGTAAAGCAAAGGATACCTAAATTAGGTTTCCTATGCTTTATAATTTAATCCATTATTCGCGAATTGTTTTAAAGCCTTACTTACATGCTTTGCATTAGGACTGTACATTTGTTATTAATTCTAAGACATATTTTTCTTGTAAATATATGTTTCTATAGAAAATGGACATTTGTAAAAAAACACAATTTGTAGACTGAATCTGCCAGTTCCTCAATCTAGTCACAAATGTTCACACTCACGTTATCTACCGAATGGGACCTTAACTTCGAAACATTTATAACCTCACGAACATACAAAAACCAAAATCTATCGATAAATCATGAACCTCAGCACGTTCACATCCCTACATTTCCACCGCCCACGCGGGTCGCGATCGGCGCGAGCGCCGCCCCGCGTTCGTGACATAACATCACGGGATCGTTCAATATCTTTCGCAACAGTCCCACATCCACAACCTTTGGATGTACCTTCCATTAAAAATATATCCTTAATGACCCATAAACTTTTGGAAGAACGATCCATATATTTACTACGGTGCTTACTTGCTTGCATGTCCCTGATAGGATTGATACAATTTTGGCCCACTTCCACCGAAACGAAGTTAAAACATAGTTCTATTTCCGATAATCGTTTGAAGATGACGCAGACAGAATAATGTTTTAAGTAGGTATATTTATCGCTTAACGCAGTTAGCGATTTTTGGTGCATGGGGGCCGTAGTGCTCGTTGAATATCAAGTGTAGTTTTAGTTCAAAGACGAACATATTGCAAGCAATTTTTTTCTATTTTCCAATGAACAATCTTTATAATACCTAATAAAAAACCGTCCAACTACGAGTCGGAAATGCACACGGACGTCCGTACCGCCGTATACGAGTACTATTCAAAAATCGCCGAAAAAAAACTTTTCTTGTATATATGGGGACTGGGGACCCCTTTCATTTTTAGCTTTATTTTATTTTTATTATTTTTTGTTATAGCTGTAATACAAATACACAATCTGCGAAAATTTGAACTGTCTACCTATTACGGTTCATGAGATACATCCCGCTGACAGATAGAGGGACAGCGGACGCTTACTAATAGGGTTCCGAAGACACTGGCACAAAGTTTTAAAAACAGCAAGAAAGCCTTATTCACTTTTCGGTTTTCCGATCATTGGTTGTCAGTAAATTATTTCTGTGATCTTTCGAGACACTTTTACCCATATTGACACAATGCAATGCGAACAAAAAATAAAAAGCTCTTAGAACAAACATGTATTTTTATTACGGTCAATAATATAACCCATGAATATTGCATCACTGCCCACTACTAACATTTAAAAAACTATAAAATCTGAATGAATAAGCAGTCACTGGATGAACAAATGAAATGAAATTGTTTTGTTCTGTAAATAGGATATTGGAATCACTTTTACACGTAATCTTTTAAAAATAAAATTAGCTAGGTGATGAGTTCGACGTTTCTTATCTGACTACTCTGAGAAGAAAGGCCGAAAGAAACTCAGAGGTCACAGTCTCTTTTAAAGTCCAGACATAATCTTGGTCAGGCCATATGAGGACCATGTAGATTAGTCTGAAATGGTCTTTTGAGAAAAGAACCACACAGATTTGAGTGGACCTGTCCTGTCAGTGCAAGGATTTGTCAGTAATCGTGGAGCTCAACTCGACGAACAATACCAAAGAAAGGACATTTGGGTAGGCCGCATAAACTACTCAAACTGCCAGACCATCATTAAAACTAACTGAGAAAGAAAAAAAAAAAATATCCACATAGTCCTCACATTCACAAAAATTTAAATAATATAATACTTTACAAAGTAATCTTAGTAAGTAGTAAACACTGATGTGCTTTCAGTTAGAGCTTGGCTTAATCAGAAGAATAAGAAAGAAGAAAAATTTAATTTGTCAGAAGAATTTTGGAAGGAAAGTCAAACAACATATTAAAGGGATGAACCACAAGACAAGGGACAAGACCCTCCACCAGTGTAGACGCTTCAGTACATATACCTTATCATTTTACATCCGCATGTCATAGAGCGGGAGCTAATACGCGACAAGAAACATCGCATTTAATTGGATCAAAGACATGTATTCCAGCCACATATTTTGACTAAGGCGCAGAGTTTGTGAAGTTAGGGCGTGTAGAGTTAGAAGCTTGGCTCTACATGAGATCTGATAACTATTTGACAGAGCAAGCCATAATTATGGTCTCGTCTTGGCAACATTTTACATGAATATGTTTTTGGTGGGATTTAGTATGTTAAAGTTCACTAGCTGCTGCAAAAGAAACAGACTCAGATTGGGTGACATCTAAAACTGGGCATCCAATGTCCATAGCAATAAAAAATACGATTATTAATGTCACCAGTTCATTCAAGCCCCAATTACCGCATCCATTGACTGGCTAACAACGGTACCGTCCAGTCACAATATTGTAATATAATATCAGATCATTAAGGCACTTAAACGCGGAAGTGTGTGGGTTTAAAACCACCGTATCTAAACTATAATTTGAGATCTGTCCGATGTTCGGTCCGTTATACGGCTTGTAATAGCCGTGACGGGAATAATTGCTGTTGAGAGCGATCATTTGTTAAACTAAGACTTTTAATTGTTAACACGTGTGTTCTGTGGTGTCGTTTATAATGTACCTGTATGTGTGGGTGCTCTGAGTGCCAACTTTCTATTTGTTTAGCCGTTATTATCGTTAATTAGTCGCGATTTTTGTTCGGGTCAGTTTTGTAAGAGTCATGGGTGGCCTAACCCACGATGTGTTCGAAATTTTCTAGTAGATAATTTATGTTGCGTGCTAACGTTGTTAATAAAACCAGTGTTTAAAATATGAATACACATCACAAAATCTTTTAATACTACAGAGGTATGCAAGTTAAATTAATTACACATATTCAAGATAATTATAATATGCATCCTTTACATGCCAAAACTCAGCCTATCGAAAAACACTCAGGCAGGAACTGTCACAACTTTTAAGACAGTTATTTTATTAATTTTAATAATATATTTTAAAAAATAACTGGCACGCCACGATGGGAGGAGACCAGATGGAATGACTATAATGTCTTGGAAGTTGGTGGTGTGGGATGCAACCTGTGTCGACACTCTCGCGCCATCCCATCTTGCTAGCACGGTGGGCTGTGCTGGGGCGGCTGCTGCAGGTGCAGAAAACCTCAAACGGCGCAAATATAACAACCTTATTGGTAGCTATATTTTTGAGAAGTTTGGGGTTGAAACACTAGGGCCGTCCGAGTGCTCATCGAGTATTTCGGGACATCGCTAAGCGGTTGGTCGAATATTCACGTGACCAGAGGGCTGGCCAATTTTTAGGCCAAAGAATCAGCATAGCCATCCGACTTGGCAACGCTCCCAGCCTTTTGGGCACTTTTCCCACTGACAGCGATGCGGACGAATTTCTTGATGACCATTATGCTCTTTCTTTATTTTGTATCTATTTTTGCCTCTGGTTGCTTGTACATAATATATTTAAATTTAAAAGCTATTAGTTGTCAACCCCTGCGTTTATTGAAGGCTCGGTTTTCGCACGCGACAAGTCAGTGCACCCCACACGTAGGGCAGGCTATATGTAAGATATATTCTATATCAGCTACGCTGTCTCAGGTCAGGTAAAGTGTAAATCTTCCTCAGTTTCCTCTTACAACAAAACTGCAGTTATAAATTCGTCTCACAGAAAACTAGCTACACCATTATAAACACACAACGAAAAAATAGCTCGCTCAATGATGATTCAGAAAATATTAGAACATGAGTATGATGAAAAAAATGGCGCTTAAGGAATGACTAAGAAATCTGGCAACAGTGTCCACACGCAAGAACCAAAGCTTGCTAAGCCTGGTGATTGAGTTTTATTTACTCAAAACTTTGCAGAGGGAGGTGGCTTATTATCCTCCCGTCTGTTACAAAGACTCTAGGAGATCGATAACAATTAAAATTCTATTGTGTCTCATTAGTAGCAGTTGAACTCTTAAGTAAGAGATGATTACAGAATCAAGTCTGCTCTTACAATAGTGTCAGAATGGTCTATCATTGATTTCATAATTGTTGATTTTGACAAGTTTGGTAATCTACTAACCTATTGGCGTCATTATGACTTTCCAATGGTCAGCCACTGACACTTCATTGAAAAAAATGGCATCTATTAGTAATCTCGTACATAATGAAAAATGAATGACTGACTTTAGCGGTAATCTGCTTAAATTTTGACAGTTCCTTTGATCTGTGACCTACCATGAGAACGTCGTTGTGTAGTCATTTCTTTTAATTCGTTACGAGTATCGTGTTTGTGGAATAAATGATCAACCAATGATCGACCATTATGAATTTAGCAGATTACGAACTTTTAGCAAAATGACAATGGGATCGTGTTGGAATGACGAATTTATAAAAATAGCAGATTTGGGCCCCTGTATGATAAAATAAGCATGCAATTTTCATGTCGGGAAAAATAAATGAATTGTCACTTAAATACCTTCGAGGATGAATCGAAAACAAAGTGTCCAAGACGACATATAAAGTGCATCATTAAATTTAAAAATAACTTACAAGTTTAAAAGAAAGGAACGCATTTGACAAAGAAGACGCGATTGCAAAACATCGAAAAAGTGTGGGAAGGTCAAAAAGCTTTTTAAATTCGCGCAAAAAGTTCACTGAAATGTCAGCCGACGTTTTGATGAGACCCTGAAGAAGTGTGGCCTGTGAATAGAAAAGAGAATGCGATGAATAGTAACAACCTAGAAAAATATCTGGTAATCAATAGTCAATAATGATCTTAAAACTGGTGCGAATGTATTTTTTGTGTAAAAATGAATGTTGTTCTATTTTTTCATCCTGTTTTATATCCTGGTTTGAAAACCTGCACTTGCACATCTAACATTATCACCAACTAAGCAAATGCTGGAATAAATTGGTTTTAGAATAATGTGCATTCTTTTAATATTCCTAGTCTTTAACATACCTATCCGTAGATTCTGGTACTTCACTGTGTGACACTTACTTAGCTTGCCCAACAAGGCACATAGGTAAGATAGGCAAGAATTTGCCATCGTTGCTTGCACCCCATCATGTGGTACAACCAAGCGATTTATTCAATGGAGATATCGCTTCAGTTTCACTTATATTGATAGTCATTTACATCGGGATAGGGTTGGCATGTGAATAAGTAAATACTAAATATACTTTTGCATAAAACTAAATTACTTAACAAGTTCTCTTGAGCTTTTTAACCTCCTCCTCCATTAAAAATAGGGAAGGAAAACATCGTGAGGCAACCGGCATGCCTGAGAGATATTTCTCGACGGCATGTGAAGCCAAGTCAGAGGCCCATGGGCAGCTTTAAAAATCTGACATTAGGTTAGTCACTGATCACACGAAAAAGAAGAAGGCGAGCTGATATTGGAATTATGATTAGATATTCCGAATGAGGTTTAAAGAAAGTACCTACTTAATGTAAAAATGAAAGCAACCATTCCATCTGTTTCTGTTTGTTTCGGGACTAAGCAACGCAAAATAATGCACTTAATTAAAGACGAGTAGAAATAGGTAGATACCGCTGTTAATTTTTACTACGCAGTAATTTCGTCTACTGAAAAGAAACAAAACAGAAAATTAGTCACTGTGTTTTAGCTAAATGAAAAGCGATCTGAACAATAAAATCTGATAAGTATACTTTCGACACAACCCTTCATCTACGATCCCATCCGTAGTGAATGGGGGGCACTAAAGACCGTTCAACGGCCGAGCCGTGTCGGACACGATGTACAACACCGTCCGTCGAACGTATGTAGTTGTGTCCACGTTATTTATGCCGTCCTGATACTTGCTCCTCTTATTTTTCTTGTTGCATCTTAAAGAATTGACGTTTCGGTCGCTAAAATGTTCAGGCAAACGTTCCTTTGCTGACTTTTTTGTAATTTCAATTGAATTTTTAAAGATTTTTTTCTTTTTGCCGTTTAATAAAGTCGATGAAAAGCAATCTTAATATAAAAGTTCAAACTATTCATCCTTATTACGTAAACAGCAGTTGTCTTCAGTTTTTTGTTTTGTTTCTATAACGAGATTTTTGCTTGTCATATGCGTAATTCGCGGTGTTCCTCTACTTTCCTGCAAAACTATTGAAAAATAATCCTTACAGCATGTTCACGAAACGTCTATCTTGAGGACCAAAATGGTATATTTGCTGAGAAAAGGGTCGATTTAACTCTGATCGATAGAAATAAATGTTTTTAAGTTACAAATATCTGTTTCGTTAGGATCGGATGAAGATTTTTCAAATTAAAGAAATACTTGTGTCGGCTAAGAATTTAAAGCTCATACCGGTCAACAGAAAAATTAGGTCGCGTCAACATTATGAGTCTAAAAGTTTCTCCGAAAGTCAATTTCACGGCGTTTTACTGGACCGCAACCCGCAACCACTGACGACATGTTATGATCTCATGACAAATGATCGTCCGCATCACTCACACGCACAGAGAACCATAATGTTGTTGGGAATACTTTTCGGAGTGTTTGTTTTTAGTGAAAGTGAAAATGTGCTGGGCTTCATTTAGACAAAACAAGAGATTTTAAACAAAAAGTTACTCAATTTGAAAGATTGTCGCCATAGTTTTTTTACGCGAAGTTAGCTTTTCTGAACTTATTTCTAACACATTTTAATGGACCATATGAATGCATACAATGCCGATACCAAACCTGACTTTCTGCTATCGTTACACTATTCCTACTATTTATCAAAATCCTCAAAATCTCTGTTACAGACGGTCATAATCATGTCAGTAAGCTTAAATATTAGGGGTTAAAGTATGAAATTGTCGATTTGTACTGAAAAATTGAAATTCGTTTTTTTTTTTTAATTTATCATATTTATTTAATCAAAATAATTACCATTATTAATTGCTGCCATCTAATAGGAAGGTAATTTATACCTTTGCGATAGAACTCTCGTGATCTAGATTCGACAAACTGTGTGCATTTTGTACTGCCTCCTGAGAAGAAAACTTTTTATCACGTAGAAAATTGTCCAAATCACGAAAAAAATGGTAGTCCGTTGGAGCAAGGTCTGGCGAATACGGAGGGTGACGAATGGTTTCTAATTGCAGTTCCTGTAGAGTTACAACGGTTTCTCGTGCTGTATGAGGTCTCGCGTTATCATGGAGCAATAATGGTGAAGATCGATTCATGAGTCGGGGCTGTTTCACTGCTAGTTTTGCTATCATTGTTCGGAGTTCGGCACAGTAGACATCTGCCGTTATTGCTTGACCAGTTCGGAGAATGCTATTAATAGTGAATAACACCATGCTGAGACCACCAAACAGTTACCATTTTTATTGGAAAGCTTTGCTTTAGGATACTGTTGCGGCGTTTGACCTGACGTCAGTCATTGCATTTTTCGCTTACAGTTATCGTAAAGAATCCACTTTTTATCACATGTCACAATTCGATCCAATATTGCTTCATTTCTGTATCGATTCAACAAGGCAACACAAGTTTCAACACGCGGTCCTTTCTGCAGATCAGTCAAATCATGAGGCACCCATTTCTCATATTTTTTTTATTTTATTGATTTGACGCAAATGAGTCAATATTGTTGGTAAGGTAACGTTAAACCATGCCGCTAATTCCTGGGTAGTTTGGCTCGGATCGGCTTCCACCATCTCTTTCAATTCATTGTTATTCACCAGTGTGGGCGGTCTTCCACGTGGTTCGTTCTTCAAATCAAAGCTTCCATCACGAAAGCGATTAAACCAAAATCTCACGGTGCGTTCATTAGCAGTTCTCCAAACGCAACATTGATATTGCGAGCTGTTTCTGCCGCGTTAGTTCCGCGTCGGAACTCGTATTCATAAATAACTCGAATTTTCGAAGTATCCATCTTTCATGTCTAAGCTGAATAAAAAAACAACTGAAAGTCGATAATTTAATGTTGCACATTTTTTTAAAGAAGAACTTCATAGGTACCATGTGAAAAAAGTTTCACTCAAAAATCTCAAACCATGAAGGTTCTATGTCAATTCGAAGTACCTATTACAATAAAACGGCAATTTCATACTTTAACCCCTATTAATTTCAATTTCTTGATGATTCCTCCAGGATGTTTTCATTAGCAGATACTAGGCACTACTAGAATATAATAGAATAGAATAGAATACTCTCTATTGTACACCATAAAAATTACAAACATAATAAACCAACAACCATAATTACTATCCATCCACTTGACGTAATCTCTTAGTTCAAGAAGGAAACGTGAACCACCCGGCCTCATTCATTGTGGAGATAGAACCCCAGCTCAATCAAAAATATTCGTAGCTCCACGTAGAGCAGATGTGTCAACCCACACAATGTTACACAAACTGATTTACTGGGCATAGAATTTCTTCTATCGACATATGATCCAACTTATTTCTTATACCTTCATGAGTTATTGTATGACATGTGGCCGAAGACCTGAATATAACGTGGTTTCAGTTCACTCAGATTGTTCTGAAGCACCTGAGTAGGTATATGTATAACACTATTGTCGACTCTTTTTACAACAGGTGAAATGATAAATACATTGTTTTACACAAACAAAAAGTAAAGCATTCATGAGAATGAGAAATGGTGGAGTAATCTGTGAATAGTGCCGAAGATTTTCAGTATTTCTTCGTATTACTGAAAATTTTCGGCCGATCACAATTTGCAACAGACAAAACACGAGAAATTTCTTAATATTACTCTGCTTATGCCTGTTAAAATATTACTACGCTACAACAGACTTTAGATAATTATTAAAGTGTTTACTCTGAACAGATATTTTAAATTTCTTGGAACCACCTATGGTTAACTAAGAATCCATAAAACCAATGAATCAAAACAAATAATTGCCAAAACCACAGATGAATGAAAAGAACACAATTGCCAAAACCACAAATGAATGAACTAATTCAATTCGGTTCCATAAACTACCATGTCACACGCAAATCATTCTTAAAACTTGATGTTCGTCATTCTTCTCCACTCATTCATAATGAACCATTGATAGTAAGTAATTAGTTTGCGGTTAGAACCACCACGGTATATTATTTACTAAAAAAATCATAAGTTATAGTTTTTGCTAGGATGAATGGTGGTGAGGGAATATCAATATTTACATAATTTTAACTGACTTCTTTTGTTGAATAAGTAATAAAAGTAACACTAAAAGAAGTTACACTGACTCAATCATACTTTTGGGGATAGATTACATAGTTACTGTCATGACCCAAAGTTTGGGTAAAACACTGGACCTAAATCATCTATTATACATACAATAAGCAATAACCTATCGTGTTACCAATCACTTCATAAAAGAGAAAAACAAATTTATAAAATTTCAAGAACACTGGTGGAAACGAAATAAAAATGTTTATAGTCTGAGCGCAAATGCTAGTCACCCCCTGAGGTACTTATGTGAGCGGTGAGACGGGGGAGGCAGACAAAGGCCAAGCTAACTCAGTCTGCCAATTTTGTCAATGGCGCCCTCGCCCGTCTCACCACTCACATACCTCGGGCGGTGACTAGCACTTGCGCTCAGACTATAGTCTAACAAAACGAAGTCGCATAAAAATAATAATATGTAGTAGGTACGTATAAATACTTCGCAATGACTACAAGTCTTAAAAACTCAATAAAAAGTAAAAAAAGAACGAATAACTTCACAAACAGCAAGTTTTTGTACACCTAATATTAAACAAAATATTCACAACACTTCATTGACTGTTCCACCATTCATAATCCCACAAAATAATATATCTATTGTCATTCATCATAGTTTTCCATTGACATCAGCCCATAGACTAATTAGTTTGCGGTTACCCGTGGAACGAATAAATTCAACATAAATCTGAATTGAAGATTCGAACTTAAAATTGTCGGAACCAATGAATTGTATTCTATTAATTGTATAACGAATCGATATAAAATTTTCAACAATAAATATTGGTTCCCAGAAATTATTAATGCTGGATTTAGGTACCTATGTTTTGTATGAAAGAAATAGTAGCATCATAACAAAACTTGGTAGGTACTTGAATAATAATATAGTGGTCTTTGAACTTTTATTAGGAAAACTGAGGTTCCCGACCCCCAAGAGATAATTGCTAATAACGAGCAAATTATAAAATTAAACTAAGTACGAATACTGACAACAATTCTTTCCATGTTTAATTCATTAAGGGGGCTATACGAGTACGGTATCTTCAGACGACGACTCAATTCAGGACGAACTTATGATAAACTAATTGCGCCCCACGGTTTCACCCGCTTATGTCTCGATCCCGGGGGAATATCGGGATAAAAATTACCCTATATCCCAATCCAGGTCATGATCTACCCATGGGCCAAATTTTATCAAAATCCGTAGTATATCCATACTATATTAGGGTTTCCTAACATTGTTTATGGAGCTAAAAATCCACTCTAATTACAACGCAATTAACAGTATAACCTCGCGAAAGTTACGCGTGCCTATAAAGCTTAGGACATAAACATGTAATTGTACCAACTGGTAGAAGACAATGTGTGTGAACTAGCCTCATTAGTATTGGCTCGCCCACACTCGCCCACGCCTTGGCCAATGCTCGCCACTTATTATGATATTATACTGTGTTATTCGACTATAAAATGTGGCCAATCATGTAGTGGTGTAAAGTGTGGCGTCACTTGCGGGTGATTTGAAGAAAATTCGCAAAACATGCACCAAATTAAAAAGCTGAAACATAGAACCGCCAGTATTACAAAAGAATAATATTTTTTCTAACCTTAAAACTACAAAAACGTGGAATTTAAAATATATATTATACCTTCAAGCAACCAAAGTAAAGTATCGCATAAAAACTATAGCATTTTTTTTAAATTGCTAGATTGTCTAGCAAAAACATAACTGAGTGTAGAAAAGTATTTTTAAAGAAATAACTGCATTTTTATGGAACAATACCAAAATAAAAATAGACGCACAGACATAAACTACGAACTATATTGTATCTATCATTATGTAATCCAAATTACGATCAAATCTATAAAACCGAAGCAATCACTAGAGACCATAACGTGAATGATCACGGGAGTCTCCTACATATTTTAGTGACATTTTAAACTAATGAGGAACGCCATATAAAATAAATTTTATATTTATAGCCCGTCTAAATCAATAGTATTATAATATTAGTGAGCGATCCACTAAAGGATGTAATATAATGTGGCTTAGCTGAACTATTTTTAATACGATAAAGCACACACCAGCTATTTAAAGCCAGTACGTAATACGACAAGATAATCGAAACGTCTAGGAACTAACTACTTTTTTACTCAGTGTTGAAGGAAGCTCAAACTTTACGAGGTTTCGATGCAACTGCAAGGAACTTTAATACTAAATATACTAAATCTTAGAAAAATATCCTGACATTAATATAACCTTTTAGGGGCATGAGAAACAGGGTGTAAAGTTCACTCATCCACCATAGAAAAGGGAGGATCCTCCGACCAGACGGGTGTTGTGTCTGGCGGGCCGACTGCCCGACTGTTGATTTCGGATAGTCTTATATATGTCGTTCGCGCGGTAAACTCTAATTGCGCGATGCAGGATTTGTGTGACGTCATGTCTTTGATGCGTAGTTGTTATGTGGCGGTGTAACCGCTACAACATGATTAGTTACCAAAAAACTATGAGGCCCTATTACATGGGACGTAAACATAACTGGCAAAACGTAGGTGTACTATAAGTACACCTCTGCCTAACCCTTGAGGGGTTACAAGCGTGATATTGTGTTATTTAACTCATCAGTATCATCTGCCTAGCCATTTCCCAACTATGTTGAGGTCGGCTTCCAGTCTAACCGTATTCAGCTGATTAACTGAACCTGTGTAAATGTAAAAGCACAAGCACAAAGCTTGTGCTTTTACATTTTTTGAAGTGAAAACTTTGTTAGGCGCGTTGAGCACTTTTTGGGTGAACAAAAATCATGGAACTCATGTCATCGTCACCGAACGCTTTCCATATATATATATATATATGTGTACTTTTTGGGTGAACAACAAGCGTGAAACTCGCGTCATCGTCGCCGCAAGCTTCAGCTCGACGATACAATTCACAATTACTTAGTTTTCACTTCTATCGGCAGTCCCCAAATACTGTTTTTTTTCTCGCTCCTTTATACCTCTCGCTTCGCTTCCACTGTAGCATCACAACTTTAAGATGAGCTTAGTTTTAACGTACATTCTACAGGATTATAGGACAATCTTCATTGGTCTCTTGATTAGACACATTCGATTACAAGTTTGTATGTTTGTTTAACATTCTAATGGGCTACTGATCCGTATGTTATTGAATATTATAAATACTGATGATTGGGGTTTTTTCCTCCAAATCAATTTGGAATGAAAGTTAAACATTGTGGACTAGTTTTTTTTTTCGTGTAAATTCAGACAAACAAAAACTAACCCTAACTATGAAAAACGTCATTCGCTTCATTATTGCATATTCATATTTTACTTCACCATCATCGATATAATCCACATCCATTTTCATCCCACTTTTACCTTTTACGTCATTCTTTCCTACTTACTTTAACAGCTTTCATTAATTTTCAGACAAAGCATCTTGATCTTGATCATCGACAAACTAAACATCAATCAACAACATCAACATCAAACATCATCGTAAACTTTCCATAGTTACAACAATAATTAGATGGGATTTGAAACAATACTATGACATGGTGAATACGGCCATACCAACAACAATTGTCACGACTTCTTCACGACACACACCCAACATATTTGGATTCATCGCTCAGCTCCGCCTCACAGCTGCCGGAACCTGCTCCAGACGTGAGTCCAGTGATACTGGCCGCTTAAATTGCTTCGAGCTCGAGCAACAAATACTTCTCGCCGCCGACAACATCGGTGCGGAAGAGGTCGACCACCATGAGATGAACACAAACTTTCAAAGAAAATGTCATGCTCTCATACTTTAGACTACAGAGGGAGGAAGTAACGTGACTGCGTACCTTGGCCGGATTCTCTCTCTGTTTCAGGTACCTATCTACACAACGATGATCGTGATCACATCACTACAAAGCACCAACAAAATAAAACAAACTATTTGTACTGCCACAATCCTACAACAGTACAAAGCTGCCTTCCGCGTATTGTGTGATTGTGCCGTGAGCGAAATTAGCGCGATACCGCCACTTCGTGTTTGTTTTTGTTCGATTCAAACGTCTTGGGAAGTCCGATTGGCGATAGAAATAGTGTGGATTAGCAATAAACTCAATTGTATTAAAAAGGAGTACCATGATAGAAGCAATAAGAGAGCGAATGCTAAGAAACGATTGTTGCTGGTGGAGAATTAAAATTTAAAATAAATTATTTATGTACTTCTCTCCAATTCGGCAATTATCGTATTTAATTATAAAAATTGCAAGGCATCTTATTTAATTGATTTAATATGTTTATTCCAAACAGATACAAACAAATAATCATTCTCCTGCGATAAGGGCAGGAAAATTCTGATTCCTAACAGTTACAATTATGTCTTAGAAATTATTGGAAGACACATTGTTAGTCATGGAATTATACAAACAAGAGCCGATTCAAAATGTATCACATAAGTATTCAACAACAAATTTTGCAATTCACAATCTCAAGCACTTTACCCGCCTACAGGCACTTTACTCAAAGCACATGTTACAACTTTAGTGAGATAAGCTGAAGCATCTGAATTATTAATACAAGACATGATTATGGGTACCGGCAAACCAACCAGCTTAGAGTGTTTTGTGTTCTAAGTTCCATTCTTGAAAGTGAATTGAGCATGAGCACGCATGAACGCTTGCACTCAGTTGTACTTTTTCTTTTCTCTCATCGGCATGAACTAAAATTTTTACCCAGTCAGCAAATTAGTGGGGCTACCCAGGGTTTGCATCTCCACTGTGTTATAGGTATGTTAGAGAGTTGGGTTTCCATACTTAGGCCTTCGGGTGGACCATTGTGCGTGGGCCATGGCAGTTATTCCAACCAGCCCACCTCGCTCCAGAAGTTGTTCACGTCCATGGTCTGTTTAGAATATCTGTGAAAGATCTGGGTGCCCCGAGGGTTTCTGTTCTAATCTTGGTGACGCCTGTGCATTCAAAGAGTACATGCGCAATGGCGTCTTCACTAGCTATGTGTCCTTTACTCTATACTAGTGTGTTTCATTTTCCGTTTGATATTTGGTTGTTTATTTCCTACTGAATGCCATTCATCTTTGCATTTCTATCCGGCGCAAATAATACATTTTTATTGAATGTAAGTTCATGTCACTTCCACCCCATGACAACGATAGGCGATACACTATCATTGTTCTCAATATTGTGTGAGAAATTTAATAAATTATTATTTTGTTACAGCAGGTAGTTCCTTGTAACTTCATCGAGGTGAAGTGTGAACTCGTGACAACAAGGACCATGGCTGAACCCCACCGTCTTCACTACCGTTGTTCTAAGATAATGTTTACCTTATGTCTAAGTAGGTATAACTAATATTATACTTTTATTTGCAACACCATCCTTGTTGGTCCAGGTTTAAAAAAAAATGTTTTTTCCAGTAGGTACCTAAAACATTTTCACGATTAACCTCGAGTCTGGTTTTGATTAGACTTGCCTCGAGGTGATACGAGGCGTGACGTGAGCGTGGACCCGCTACGACCACAATTAAATAGTTCACTATCGTTGTTGCCAACAAAATGCATGAATTATTTATATATGTACGAAATGAGAGAAGTAATGATTACGGTAATCTTGATTTCCTTGATGTAAATTGATTCATTCCGATGATCTGTAAAAATCAAAAAGAAATCTCTGATCGGCTCGGATAGGCTTTCACCATCTCTTTCAATTCATTGTTATTCACCTGTGTGGGCGGTGTTCCACGTGGTTCGTTCTTCAAATCAAAGTTTCCATCACGAACGCGTTTAAACCAAAATTGCACGGTGCGTTAATTAGCAGTCCCCTCTCTAAACGCAACATTGATATTATTGTGAGCTGTTTCTGCCGCGTTAGTTCCGCGTCGGAACTCGTATTCAAAAATAACTCGTAATTTTGAAGTATCCATCTTTCTTGTCTAAGCTGAATAATAAAAACAACTGAAAGTCGATAGTCGAATGTTGCACATTTTTTAAAAGAAGAACTTCATAGGTACTACCATGTGAATAAATTTTCACTCAAAAATCTCAAACCATGAAGGTTCTATGTCAATTCGAAGTACCTATTACAATAAAACGGCAATTTCATACTTTAACCCGTATTATAAACTTAAAATCCAAATTCACCTTGATGAAAATCTAAGACAAAACATTTTAACATCTCATCACTAATTAGTAGAACATTTAAAACTGTGCCGTGGGAACTTATAGTGACTTACAATATAAAAATTCAGCTTTCTCGCTTGCTTTGCTTCCGTTGGGCGACCCGAGATACGATCAGAGATGACCGATATGAGTCGCGAAACGAGAGGCTGACTCACGTTATGTTTCATGGTAGACGGATGCTGCGTATTGCTCAATTGAGAATTTTTCTGTTTGTAATGTTTCGTTAAACTTGCATGACTATTCATTTCAAGTTGTTGAATATTTTTCCTCAGAATTATTAGAAATTGCAGCTTTTTGTTAGGGACTTTGCTTTATCTTTACCTTTTATTTTTTTACATTATCTGTGGGGTCAGTAGACATAAGCCAGCCAGTTAATTATTTCCATCATTAATGGGTTCATCACCTAGTAGGTACCTCCGATTAAGATAAAAATGTTTTTATCATTTAATTAGACTAGCACCCTTCTGTTATAAAAGTAAATTAAAGGGTCTATTTGATAAATAAACTTAAATTCAGGAGCCGATAATATATGAAATACCGTAGACCGGGGTTACTTTGATCAATATTAAACTTTGAAGGTTCATATCTTTTAAATTTGTGGGTGTAAAAAAATACTAAATAAATCTAGTGATCGGTTTTTTTATTACTCTCGATTCCTGTAATAATAAGTGCAAAAATTGGCTTGATTTTGAGAAAAAAAAATTAAACTGCCTGATCAAAGTTATACGTAGGATGGGGGTTACTTTGATACCCCTTATTTTATTGCGTAATTACAAAGTAATTATCGCGTAATTGCAAAGTGATTACGCAATTAAATAAACCCAATTACAATTTAAAAAATAAAAATCTAACAACTAGAAAAATAAATATTGTCGCATGGGGTAACTTTGATCTAACAATTGATTTGATTGTTTGAATGACAATATATTTACCTTTTTCAATTAAAATGATTGGTGGATTCCCAGCGTGTCCTCAGGAAAGGATTAAACAGTTGTTCAGTGTTCATAACTCAGAAAAAAAAACGACCTAATTGCGTTTCGTTTTAAGTAATTCACGATTTTATATGAAATTGAAGTTTCTATCAAAGTTGCCCCGCGATTCAAAGTAACCCCGGTTTACCGGTACTTCATCCCATCGTTCTTATCCTAAAAGGATACCGTGCCCACTTGAATCTGTATATGCAGAAACACCATTTACTTCTACAGTATCTTCAATTTCATCATCTACATTTTGACTTTGTATTTATTAATTAACGCTTGATAAATTTTTCGTATCATATCAGCTCGTGACCGTATCATTACGTATACATTGAGACAGCTATGAGTAAGCGGTGCCCCGCCGTCTGGCCGCCACCGCGTTACGCGCGCGAACCTGCCCAGACAAGTCCGATGTAACTTGTGTGGAATTTACGCGCTAGCTGTACGAACCACTTTGTTTTAACCTATAGTCTTTAGGTCCTCTTCTGTGGAGACAAAAATCTAGGTATTTTGATGATGAATCTCTTGTTTATGGATTGTGTAGTAGGTCGTGTCAGTAAGCAGTAACTGTAGGTAATTGAGAAAATAGCGTAAATCATGAAAGTGATATGTTCTTTCATTGTAGTAAACAAAATAGAAATAATACTTACTGGTATTTATAGCATAGTAGTCCCAGCTCCTCTCCTCCCTCTTTAGCCCCCTTTATCTATAGAAATTATTGGGACAATTGAAGAGCTGAAGAGCCTCCAAAAATTAATGAGACCCTCACGAACTGGAAAAGGGTTAATAAATAATAGAAAGTACTTAAGACATTATACATAGAAGTCTTTAACTGATTAGTAGTCTTAAAAAATCCTTCAAAGCTGGCAATTTCATTATTGTATTGTTTAAAATTCTTACAAGTAAAGAGCAGGTTTCTCTTTCAGCTTCACCTATGTTTAAAGCCATCTCTATTGCAATATATATCTTTATCAATTCCAAAATACAGACCTTTATTATTTTTAGAAGTAAAGTGTCAATACCGAAATATTTAATTGAAGCCATCGGGAGAACCACCAACAGCCTATTGCAGTCGACTTCTGAAATGTTGCTCATCAAAAAGACTTGAAAAAAGACTTTAACTGCCGCACGGGTCGATCCATCCGGTTAAGCTACGCTTGCCAGGGTTGGTCTGTGGATGGGTGACCATCTTTACATACCGAGACTCCTCCATGCCTCGGAAAGCACGTTAAGCCGTTGGTCCCGGCTGTCATTCGTGGATCTTTGACAGTCGTTACGGGTCGTCAGAAGCCCGAAAGTCTGACAACCAGTCTTACCAAGGGGTATCGTATTACCCAGTTACTGGGTTGTGGAGGTCAGATAGGCAGTCGCTTCATGTAAAATACTGGTATTCAGCTGCATCCGGTTAGACTGGAAGCCAACCCCA
Source organism: Xanthia togata (assembly GCA_963853775.1). Lineage (NCBI taxonomy): Eukaryota > Metazoa > Arthropoda > Insecta > Lepidoptera > Noctuidae > Xanthia > Xanthia togata. The sequence continues at coordinate 10,752,408 of OY970806.1, forward strand.
ATATAGTTGGGAAGAGGCTAGGCAGATTGATTGATATTATATAGCAGTGGTGCAGCAGCTTCATTTGTATATGACACCGGACTACAGAGATCTAAGCACAAGTTCTGTCAATTCAGAAGTTCTGTGAATTCTTTCTAACATCAAAGTTACAAAAACCGTCGCGTCGCAGCTGACGATTCGAATGATAGGCCACCAAGTATATTAAATGATTGGCACTTAACGATTATGCTAAACACCAGTCATTCATTGCAAAAAAATCTGTAGCTCTAATACCGAACTCGTTTTCTTAGTAATGATTGACATCATCCGTCGTCGAATCGTTAGTGTTAGTATATATTTCATAACATTATAATGATAGTGCATGACTAAATTGAGCTTCCCTAGCTTCTGTGTTACTCTCATTGAAACCGGTTTCTATATTGCCTACGGTATCGCCTATATCCCTTGTAGTATTATCAAGCTTGTCGTAGTTTGATAAGCTAAATAAGCGGTCACGTGCAAATTCTGTATTGATTCTTTTTTTTTTCTATGTATGTTTTGTTTTATTGCATTTAATATCTTATTAGTTTCTCAATACTTTCCATAGCACCTGCACCTGACTTGTTTTGTTTCTCTCATATTAACCCTATAGTTTAGCCCAGTCAAAATCGACAAAAAAAGGCAAACGTCGCAAACGATGTAACTACGGTTTTTTATATGTTGTTAGATCCCCTGAGAGTAGTTTATACCCCAGTTTGCAATCCTGAAAACCTTGTGCTACTCCCATGGTGCTCGAAAAACTGCGAAATTCTGACACTTGTTTCAGTTTTCTTGTAAAATATACCTTAAGGACTCGTTTTTAGGTATCTTTGCTGAGCAAGCTTAATTTGCTACCATCTGAGCCCAAACCAAGCACTTTAGGCATATTGGTTACGAAGATAGGTACAGCTAGTCAAAGATGAGTACCTACTTTTTTCCAAAAAGTGCAAAATTATCGATGTATTATGATTTAGTGCTTCTCATATATATTGTGGGTATCCATCTAAAATCTAGCAACGTTTTTACCAACTTGCATACAACGTTTTTGAAAATATAGCTAAAGCATCCCACCACAATGTCTCTAGCTGAATTATTTCGTCATCAAGGAAACGGAAATTTCACAAAGATACTTAAAAACACGTCGAAAACATATTCTTTCAAAACACCTGAAACATATGCCAGAAAAACTGAAACAAGTGCCTGAATTTCACTCGAGCACCATGGGAGTAGCACAAGGTTTTCAGGATTGCAATCTTGGGTATAAACTATTCTCAGGGGATCTAACAACATATAAAAAACCGTAGTTACACGCGCGTTTTGGATGTTTGATATTCGTGTCGAAACATAATGTGTATTAGACATTACGCATGCCAAATTAAAAATGTTTTTATTTGTTGAAATTTGTGATATTCACATGATATTATCGGTGTACATATCTATCAAAAATAAAAACAGTCTTAACTCAGGTATGCGCACAGTCGTAAGGTGAAAAACTCAATTACGATATTGCATAAAGGTAATATCAACTCCAATAAAATAACGACAATATCTTATTAATCAATCATTTATTATCATTGATCTACACAATGTAATGGGATACATACATACATAAAAATATATTCAAAATATTATATTTTTTTACATCTAAATCTATATCAAAAATATGGCTACTGACAGAGCTTTAACCCCATCTATTTATTGGCACATGGAATATTATTTACCAAATCTAGATACATTTTTAATTTTATTAAAGCATAATAATTAATTAAGCAATTTTAGTGGGTGTCTTGTATGACAATTAATATATAATATATTTATATATCGTGTATAAAGACAGCGCTTCACGAATCATGTGAAAATAAATATATTTTTTTAAACCTTACATTTACTTCGCACAAATGTCGAAATATTGTAAAGTTTTATGGAAGCCAGGTTTCAAGTGTTTGTTGATTTAATTATCTCAATAATTATAATATATTTGATTATATAATTACCTGCAATTATAATTGAAATTGTTTCGAGTGGAATACAATATTTCAAAACAGACTTTTATTGGATTAATAATTGAGATCGCTAAATCAAAATTAAATAAACTTAGGTATAATAAACTATAACTTAACGTAATTGCTGTCTTAGTGAACGATTCCAAAGTGCGTGGATATAAAAAGCGTTAATAATGATAATTAAAAATATACCGAATCATCATTTCCATTATTTCATTCATGGTTCATTTAGGATATTTAAAAAATTAAGCGGTTGGCATTTTCTTTGAAACAAAGTACCTACTGTATGTTTTACATTCTTATAGAAACACTTCGTATATAAATGTATTTTCACTGGGATCATAAAAAGATTTTTATTTTTAAGGATTTTCATAAATAAACCATGTATTTATATTTTTTTATCCAACAATAACTTCTTTACTACCCATACGTTTTTAGGTATTAGGAACAACCCTCGTATTATACATTATTTTAAGCAATAAATGGAATGTTATACTTAAATTAAAATTAATTAAAAATAAATAAAACATATACGGAATGAACCGTTTTGTCAAATAAATCAACCGTTCACAAAAAAAAAAATATTGAGAGGTCATGATTGTAGAGCTGAAATATTATTTGAAAGTTATTGTCCAACAGTTTTAGATTTTCTAATAACTTTAAAATAATACATGAATATACGTCCTACGTATTAGCAAGTTTAATAACAATATTTTTTAAATATAATATAAATATTATTTTACATTAAAATATTTCTAAGCAGTTAAGCTGTAAATGCTACCATCACTTATCCTAATAAATACTATTTACAAAATCACCAGAATGTTTTTGTTTGTTGAATTTTGAATTTTGAAAAAGTAATTTTTCGGTAGGGTCACTCTTATTATTTTTATCATTGCAAATTCTGAATAAAAAAAATACCTTAAAACATCATTTTTAATAAGCTATTGTCCAATCAATTAACATTTTATCACAAGATTTTATTTAAAACTACAAAAATTAAAACAATTAAGATAAAAAGTAAAACATAAACAAGAGCAACCCCACTGGTCCAAATATCACAAAATTGTAGTCAAAATAATAAAATTAAATAGTGCGAAGGTTTACATGGAGGCCGAAAATTTACAAAAAAAAATATCCAAAACATTGCAATATCCCATTCTGGCGGTGTTACTGACGAAGCACGAATACTGTTATGTAAAGTTGAAGCCCACAGGTGTAACAGGCATTGATGACGTCATTATTCTTTGTGACGCATTTAATCACCATCGTAAGTACATGGTCTCCTTGTTAGGGTTGTAATGGATTTCTCTGTAACAAAAAATATTATGTAAGAAAAACGTAACAACAATACAATAAAAATAAAAATCCTGATCCCATTTTTTTTTACAAAATTCCACAAACTGTTAATATTATAATGCTTGTAGGGCATTTATAAACTGCACGATCAATGGTTTTTTTTTATTATGTCATCATCAATTATTGCGGTCCTCCTTCATGATCGTACTTGGTTGTATTATTAAGATCAATGATGATGTTTGGTAAGATAAACAGGTAAAAATGTATTGATTAAATAGATTCTTACTCTATTTTTGTAAGAGAGACCGCTGTAGTAGGATCGTGCTTCCATCACCTTCACCGCCACAAGCATTGACTACATCTACAACAATTAAGAAAAAAAACATGTTATTACAGTAAAAAAAAAACACCCTGTTGTTCAATACACCAACTTCCCAATTCATAAATCAAACATATTCCTTAAAAAATATGATATTATAATAACAAAAAATAACATATAAATAAGTTAATTTCGTTAAAGTTTCGGTAATTTGGTTCGAACAAAATACAAAAAAAAAAAAATATAAACCAGAAATAGTTAATGAGCATGCCACACAACGTTAAAAGAAAGTGTGCAAAAATGTACAATAAGTGCATTAAAAACCAAAACTTTATTAGTTTATTGAATTTGAGAAGTAAATATTTTAAAAGTACACCGTTCTGTATAATTAGACCTTAAATCTTATAAACTAACATTATTAACGAAAATCCTAAAAGATTAAAAAATATTTCCATAAAACTGCTGTATCAAAACAGTTAAGAAAACATAAACAATGTATTACTTTTAAATGAAGACTGATCGCGTTCTTTCTTAGAAATTATCAAAAATAATAAATACTGTTAAGTCCAAAATAAGATTAAAAATTGATTTCAAAATCCCTGCTTTGAGCTCAGAATCCCTTTTTAATATTTTGCCGTACCGACCGCAACAAAGAAGGGGTTAACTTTTTAAAAGGATTAACGTCAAACTTCAGAGGACTTAATTTATGTAAAACGTCTCACTGTAAAAGATTTACTGCTAAAACAACAAACCTTTGCACATGTTTTTAATATTTTAAATTAAACTAGCTGATCCGACAGACGTTACCTGTCTAAATTTCAATAATCCATACAAAAATTCCGTAGAAAAAAGGACGTAAAATTTTCCTGAATGTCAATTTTTCTTCCTATGTAACCTAATTCGGACTATTACAAACATTTCAAAACCATAAATAGCTAAATTGGTCCAGCTGTTTTCAAATGATGCGGTTGCCAACGGATAGCATTTCGTTTTTATTTGTGTAGATACATAGAACAAAATAATCATCTAGGTATGCTACCTTTTTACAAAAATACAAATTTCTAATCTGGACAAGAATAATTTTTTACTAAAAATAAATTGGCAATCTCAAGGTAGATTTAATCAAAACGAAGAAATAAAAAGAAATCCGTTGGTTCGTATAATATATTTTATTGTTTTCGCCAATTTAGAATTTCATTTTCCCAATATTTGACCAGACAACATTTGCGTCCGCAAAAAAAATCAACGGTGATTAAAAAAGTTTCCAAGCGTGTAAGTGTCATCAATTCATCAGTTTAATTATGCGAAATCGTGATGGAGATATTAAAATGTCCGTGAACTCGTATCAGGTGTTAAAAGATTTTTTTTTCCTTTTCGTACGTAACAACCTCAACATTGTTTTTTGATTTAATAAACACCCGAAACAGACGCGGAAACAAATTATTTGTCATTAACTTTAAGATCCTTGATCACCTGGTTCGTGGCAAAAATACACGACCGAATCCGAAATGTATTTTTAAGTTTATTATAAAAATGGAGTCACGGTCATGAATAGGAGTTTCGAAACCGTTGAATACGATTAATTGAGACCTTTGCGTAACTAATACAATATTGATTACGAAAAATTTCGAATTTGGCATTCCGACAAAATCAAATTCTAGAGCAACTTTACAAACACGACTTAAAACGGTTTAGTTCTTCAAAAAAGCTTTTAAAACCAAAAGGTACATCCTGATCGCAATCCAGGCTAATAGTTCTCCACGTGTTTCGAACCCAAGTGTCTAGATCTCGATACAGTGCAGTAAAGGGCGCGGGTGACGGCCGACGCGGCATTATCCACTTCCGTACGATACACTAGGTTAGTTCGTGAGCGCACACCCTGTATGTGCGACTGTGGGAACTGAGCGGCTTTGTTCCCGTATACAGGCTGTTGTGTTACGTAATTCAACCATTAGATGAGACATTGTCTTGTTTAAGGAGTCTAACTGTAGAAATGGTAGGGAATCGGATTAAATCATATAAGCGATTTGGTTTTATCATCTTCGGAGGTGGAGATTATGGTGGAGGTGGAATCGTATCGTAGATTTGTTCAATCAATTAAGAACAAATAGGGAATTAAGAACAAAATCAACCAAGCTCTGGTATTTGATGTTTCTAGTTTCAGTCATCATACACGATTGAGAAACGACCGTATCGCAGAAATAATACAATATTCATGCTTTCAAAAAACACTTTTTTCATAAAACACACAAGTAACTTTCATTTTTGGCCAGTACTCTAAATATTTACTTGCATCGAAGCTAACAGTACCTACTGGTATTCAAATGACCACAGGATAACACTAGCTAGCACTAGCTGGATTGTCCGTATGTGAATGAAATCGCTGCTGCGCCATTTCCCATGGAATAGTGCAGCCGCGGTGAAGCATCTGACAGTACTACCGCTGTGTATATTATACAGGAATTAGTCCTGGATGTAGATAAAACTATCTCAATACTAAAATAGAATAATTTTACAAAAAAATGAGTCATGGTTACTTGATTATATAAATTGAATTGAATAACAGCCTGTATACAAGCAAAGATTTCTCAAAGGGTGCCTAATTAACCGCATTGCCACCTCTGTGGCGCGACGGACGCGCGAACTATTGTGTGCTATGAACTGAACTAGGGCCAATAGAACTGGAACCAATAGAAATAGAACTATACTGAACTAAAGGCGTTTGTATCAATTGTATCTAGGTAAATACGGACCTTTTAACGGTCGAAGATGTGAACGAATTTTCTTTAAGGATAGCTGTTGTAGCTGTATTGCTTTTTTATTGTTTTGTTCAGTTTTGGTCGGATTTGAGTTTTTAATAGGACATTACTTATGTTTCAAAAGTTTTTTTATTATATTGTATCTTATTCGACAAAACTAACATCGATGTGACATTTGGTACTTAATTACTTTTATTGATAAGTGCAATTAGCCAATTTTTTTTAAATAGAATGACGAAATTGATTCGATTCGTTTTACAACACAAAACCAAGAAGAAAGAAGATCCCTTATTAAATGGCCATGTATATAGAAAATAATCGATATGTCAACTCGATTCTCTCGAGTCGTGAATCGAATGGATCGACCTATCGAGCGATGTAAAAGATAAGTACTACGGCAGAGACTGGGCGTGCACCGATGACCTAATGCACTAACTATATGGGACATCGCACTCTCGATTCTGCTTGGAATCGTAATTAAGCAAGATGTATTGTTTTAGCTAGATTAATGAACGATGTATCGATTGTAGCGTGTTTAATTGGGAAACCACGGGAATAATTAATGGCAATACTCGATTTATACAAGGTTTGTGTTCTGTATTTAGGTGAAATTATAGCTGCAATTCATGTGTTTAATTTTCGCAAGACCATTTTGAATCTAGCCACTTATTTATTTTGTAACGAGCGATCAGACTGCTTTAGTGGCATCAAATTCTTTCAATAAAAAGGCCAATCAATGTATCAATATTCAATATTAATTCCAAAGAGCATAAAATGGTAGCTACAAGAGGAATAAAATTTAAAAAAAAAACACAACCATAGCTGAATATATTTCTTTCAATCAGAGAACGTGCCATCAATATTATACTCCGCCATTGAAAAAAAATATATACATCCGCACTTTTAGAAGCTCGTTCATGGACGTGCGAAACTGAGAATAAGGTCTTTGGTACCCACGCCTCTATGGTAATAAACACGATCGATTCATACAATACAACTCGTCAATTCAAAGGCATGATCTTCATAAATTTTATGAACCATACGAACGGGTAACATTTAGCAAAACAATCAGTAGCGGTACTCTCTGCCCGGGGCACTCACGCCGCCTTCCGAGTTTCCGGAGTTTCACACGATGCCTCATTATCCTTACATACAGCGATATGTGAAGGAAGTCTATGATGGTAAGATGCCCGAATAGGAAAGCGATGTTTAGGAGAAGGTTTTTGATCACTGAAGTTGTTAAAGGATTTTTGTGAAGTGATTGACAAATCCTAAGGTTAGGTTGAGTGATTTTGGTAGACTTAACAGACAAGCCCTATTGAAAAGTCTGTTAAACTATTGTTCTTATACTCGTAAAATATGTGGAAAAGTAACTTAGACAAAACAGGAGACTCCTTCATTTGTTTTTTTTTTTTTTTTTTATCTAGGTCTACATTCAGAGAGTGCCTTCACAATACATCGATCACTTGCCAATAATCCAAATATGCCATCGACACTCCACTTCCCTACCGACAAATTGCCGTAATCATCTTACTGTTAAGCGTGGTACACATTGTTGTGCCTTGTACGGCGAGGCATAAACTGCAAATTATACCGCTTGGGTCACGTGTGTTTCCCTGTTGAGGGCTACCGTCAGCGTTCGCACAGTTTCGGAAGCATTAGGGCCCATTAAGCACCGTTAACACACGGTCCCGTCACGAGCTCACGATTCACGCAGCATGAGCGATCTATCGGCGATCTCGCGGTAGCCCTGTGCTGGCTTGTGTCGTTTCACACGGGGGTACGCGTGCACTGAGCCAGTGTGTTCCACAATTTTATTACACACGACAATTCGTGTTTTTGTGCTGCAATCCTAGAATGAAAGTCGCGGATTTTGTTGACAAAAGGGAGGAGTTGGATTTCTGTTTAAATAATAGTTTGTAAGGTCTCTATCGCTCATTACCTTTGTTACTCTGTCTATAGATTTGTAGAACAGTTAAGTTATAGGTGCCCAATAGAATCTATGACTTTCTTTGACTATTCATCCCTACTCTGAAAGAATATAATCTCAAAAAATCATACTCAAGGACTGGAAAATAATACTTTTTTGATTCTGTATTTCCAAAGGTACCTTCAAGATACCGATCTTCCCACCTAGATCCTGAGTCGGGAAAGGTCATAACAGTGTCATAACGGCGTAATACCGCGGCATTATAGTTTTACAGCCGTTTGTTATTGACGGTAGACCGAACATCGTACATGCTCAAATACGGTGGACTTTATGTGGAAGACGTGAAACTGTTATTTTTCGGGACTGGATCTTCTTTACTATGTAATCGTAGTAAAGAATAAATCCTAAAAATAATATTATAAATGCGAAACTGAGTTTGTTTGTTATGACGCTTTCACGCTAAAATAGCTGAACAGATTTGGATGAAATTTGTCACATAGGCCGACCATGACCAAATTAGGACATAGAATACTTTTTATCCCGCACACAGCTAGTAAAATAATAAAATTTTGATATTCTCAGTTTAACATTTGGGACAAGACTAGCTGTTGGTGATATAAATTTGGAGGCTAAACAACTATGTACCTTTACAAAAAAATATTTTTCAAATTAAGCAGCTGACTAACTAAATCCCATTTTTGCTCTAATTACAGGAAAAGCGGGAAAAACCCACTCCCAAAAAATCCTAGCCCAAGTTTCCCCAAGAAAACGAGGCCGAGGCCGAAGACAAGATTCCTTTGTTCACAACACATTGTCTCAAGATATTTGCATCAGGTCGCGACCCTATCAACTTAAAGCTACCGTCACATTGTATGATAATTACGAGTGACAATCACGGAATGTCGCTCCAAATGACATGCGAATGTTTAAGAAGTTTACTGAACCCGCATTGAATTTGTATTGACAGATCATGAGTTAAGAGGATTTTGTTTTAGTTTGCTATTAGATAGATATGTTATTATTGATGAATCAATTCGACTTTTCAAATAAGAATATTAACATTTTCTGATAATGGACTTCAGTTTAGAAGATTTTCTTAATGACTTGAAGGGTAATGGATCACAGTGGAAATTAAAAATGAAACGGATGATTTAAATTTTCACGTAAGGTAGTCCAAAGTTGTAGGACATCTTTAGAAAGGTGCTTCCAGCAGTGGTGTGCAATAGTCTGAAGATATCTTATGATTGTAGAGTTAATAACTGATCCATTTTAAAGAAGCAGTCTCATGAAATATTGGATATAAATAATACGAACGTGAATATTTCGACTCCGTAGGTATATTCCTCGTGAGTATTTCTAAAACTGTGTATATTTCAAAAACATCTGTGTATAATTTCGTACATGCACCTATCATCAGTTGCGATGAAGGAATCGTGAGGATCAACATATGTTTACAAGAAACTCTAGCGTGGAATAAAACCAAGATATGGATAGTGCCACATTAGGGTTAATAACTTAGATAGATAGCTTGTGTTGCTTTACACAGGCATTTGGTTGTATCCACTGACGAAGTCCGCTTAGTAAAACAAGCTAATCCTAAATTATATCGAATACCTGCTTTGGAGCACAAAAGTTCTCGACTTTCAAGGAAAGGGGCAGAAGTAATAGAAAAGTTACAACAACAAACAAAAACCGAACAAGTGCGTGTCGGACTACGCACAATGAAGGGTTCCGTAGTTGGGATAGATTTATCCCAAGAACAAACTTAACATTGTAGTTGAAAAACATGTTCTCCTATACATTCCAACTGTAAGTTTGTACGTGCAATATTGAGAGATTTACCATGTTATCTTAAGACCATAGACTTCTTATAGATTTTTCTGTAATCTATGAGTAAAGAGTAAAGAATTATCTGTATTTTTTTTTCAATTTTTTTAGTTCAGTGGTTTCGGAGATACGGAAAATAAATTTTCTTAAATATATTTAAAAGTATTCATTTTAAAATTATGAAAGAAATTATTTGAAATTCTCGCAATAAGCCCTTTCATTTGATATCTCAAACGGTACAGTTCGCATTTTTTGGTCCCCCAAAAGTGACCCCATATCCAAAATTAATTTATTTACGTTACACGTCCGTGTTCAGGTCACAGAAATACATATGTGTACCAAATTTCATCTTAATCGATCCATTAGATTCGGAGCAAATTGGCTGTGACAGACGGACAGTAACAGCCAGCCAGCCAGCCAGACACACGAGTGATCTTATAATGTTTCCTTTTTTATTTTGAGGTACGGAACCCTAAAAACAGTTTCAAAAGCTTCCATTTACTGGTTCAGAAGGAAAGACTGATATTAGAGACAAAAGAGGAACCCACGTCTAAATTCGACCAACTTAATTCTTAACTACTGGTACTGAAATTAAACTTCACTCTGTCATACTAAACGTCTATACGCAACAATAGTAAAACGTTCCAGCGCTGATAAACGCAAAGTAAATATGTTTAATTGCCTCAGTTTAAGAACGTAATGAGTCAATGTCACTGAGGTTTATGACCGTCCCTTGACTGAAGCCTTGATGATGCTCTAATTAAATTTTATCTTTTACTAGTTTATAGACTTTTCAGACGATCTTTTCGTTTTGGACTATCAATCTTGGACGGGTAAAAGGAAAAAGAAGCCATAGTGCTGCTAACTGCTATACGTCCAATGGAATTTAATAGAAATAGAGAAAAGGTCTTAAGTAAACACTTATAAAACTGTGGCAATTACAACACAATTAAAAACGACGTTGCATGACGGTGGGAATACACAAAGGTCACTGATAGTACTAATTTTGTAAACCTTATTAGCATACAAATAATGCGACATTTTCCAAAAATACAAAGTTGTTTGTGACCCTGATATAAAATTTGGAGGACAATTTATATCGAAAATAAATCTAAAAATAGGCAATACGTTCGATCCACTTTATCCCAATAATCCAGTAGGAATTAGTTGACTTTTAAACATCAGAAAATGTCATGTCCTAGAACCAAAAATTCGAAGACATGTGACATCCTCCAACCCGCACTGGGCCCACGTGATGGATTATGGCTCTCTCAAAGAAGACACCTGTATCTCAGCAGTGAAAAAATTATAGCTAATTATGCTTATGCATCACAAAATGAACTCATTACGTATTTATCATTTACGACTACTTGAATGAATGACATCAAAGGCAAAAGATGATGATTACATTAATAAATTAACAGCCTTATTTTACCATAAAGTCCTCCTCAATTTTGTGCATGAACACCTCAATCTGCGGTAATGTTGTAACAGTAGTATATTACAATGGACACTCGAATGCCTCCCTGAAGCTTAGGACCCTAATATATGGTGACTAAAGAAACCACAACCTTGTCACACCTGACTAGTGATTGGACAGCTAACCGCGGAGTATGTAGGTTAGCTAGTACTTAATCCTTTTATGAATTAGATAAGACGATTATAACGAGAAGAATAAAATTCTTCTACTGTTGCAGTTGGTACAGATATGAGATCATCTGTTTCAAAAGTTTTGTAGGTAAATTGTTCAATATCGGTTTTGAGAAAATGAATTGAATCCTTTTCTCAAACTCAAACTCAAAGCATCTATTCCGAATAAACCAATTACAGGCACTTTTGAATTGTCAAGGGTCGGTCAGTCAGAAAGTCAACGATAAAAACTTAAAAATGTAAAACAACTAGCTTCATAGTTGTTTTACATTTTTAAGTTTTTATCGTTCTTACGGTTTAATTTAAAGTATTTAAAAAGGTCAGTTTGCTAACTCCGCATAAAATTTAACGGTAACTTAGGTCTAAAGTCACTTCAAACATCAATCTTACACTTCAAATATTAATTATTATTCTAAAGACACTTCAAGCAGTTTTTAATCTTCATAGATTGTGATTTGTAATCTATGAAGATGAAAAACTGCTGAACTTACAATAGGACATAAATATGGAAACAATTGCAGAAGTTTGCTTGAAATAACAGTAAGCTGTGTTAATATACCGGTTTCTAATTAGTTTGAAACGTTAACTGACGAATGCTAAAATAATGCTACAATATAGCTCTTGTTGGATGATATTCTTGAAGGTGAAAACGAAAGAATTAGTACTCTCAAAATTCTCTCCGATGAATATATTAAATAGAGCAGAAATATTTTAATAATGCAGCTAATTAAGTAAACTGTTTAGATATTTCAAATCATTATAATGAGGACAACATATACATAACAGGCACACCTTCAAATGAGATCACTGAGTTATCTCTTATAATTCATTTCTTAAATAATGAAGAGACAACATTTGATGTAATTAATTACTATTAGAATCTGAATCCGCTTAAACATTTATCTAATGTTATTGATTATTTATTTATACCATAAAACTAGGTTAAAAAGGAAGTAGAGTCGGTCAATAATTATGTAATTTATCAGTCAACCGTTGAACAAAGAAAATTAATGAGATGTAGCTTCTGACAGCTTGAAATGAGTAGGTATAATTTTGATTTAAATGTTTTTGGTTCTGTAATAAATGCTTTAAACCACCCAAGATACTGTAATGAAACCAGCTTCTAAATCAGAATAGAACATTTGACAGTAGACATAATTATTGATAACCATTCAACCGCAAAAGTCGATGATAATTTTGGTGCTATGAAATTAATTATTGTTGACAAAAATGTAATGACAAGTTTTCACCACAAAACACTTAAAAATTCAATAATCATCACCTACTTTCGATGTTGACAGTCCTCTAGGTTAAATTAAGAACGATGATGAAGAAAGGAGAATGTAAAAGATGATTGTTACTCACCTGTGCTGGCGCAGATTGTCCTGTCGCTTGAAACTCTTCCCGCAAACCTCGCAGCTGAAGGAGAGCTCCGGGCTCTTATGGGTCCGTTCGTGTATCATCAGGTTGTAAGACTTGGTGAACCGACGCTGGCAGTACTTGCAGACGAACTCGCATTTTGGGCGCAGTTTGCGTCTGAAATCCCGTGTGTGGTCCTCGTCAATTTGCATCACGGCGAACATTTTGTCTGGACTAAGATGTGATGCTTACGACGGGCGGGGCTTGAGCGCCTGTACAATGATAAGTTATCAAATGTCGTGTGCGTTCGATATGTGACTGTATGTGCTAAGTATAGAGTTCATGTTTCGGTGGCTGTCTTGTTAGTAAGTGTGCAGTGATAACGTTGTGTGTAGAGTATTTGGAAATGTTGTCGAATTTGTGTTCTGTCTCTCTCTGTTTGTGGTGTGTGAGGAGGATAGAATACCTAATGTCTAAGTCCCGTCATTAACCGTCGCAATTGATTATGATAATGATAGAGTCAACACCTTTTTCTTTAATGTGTTCATTAACACCTTATTAAATTATTTTTAAAGGATAACAAGTGGCGTTCACTGTGTCATTAATAAATAATGGAGGCAATATTAGAAGAGGCTAATTGGTATGTAAATATTTAGTAAGTAATTCGATACCTTAATAGTATTTCATGCCTTTAATCCACATCAAATATTTAAATATACAAAGTTATTTCAAGCTACACGATCTTTACGATGAAGATATTATTACATTATGTCCTAACAAAGTAACCTTTATAGGTACAATCTGAGAATAATTTATTATATTGGTCATAATAACACTTTATGAATTATTAAAATACGCACCTTTAAAATCGATTGCCCACGAAGAAGATATTAAGCTTTACAAGCTTATCTTAACACTTTCACTAAAACTTTGTTAAATTAAAATTCGAACTTATGTGTATACAATTAAGACTGAAAGGACAATGTCATTATTTGAGCGTGGATTTAAAGTGACTAGATGTGTCAATGTGACAGTACGTGCGACCAAGAGCGGGCGTGTTTAGCAACTGCGGCGGCGCGAGGGTGCGGAAACTACTGATAGCGTTACGCGGAAGGCGAGCGCAGCCCCCACCACGTGCGCCTGCGCCGTCAATGAACAGGTAGCACGACGGTAACCTGACGGCTCATACTGGGAAAACTCCACTGCAGATTTATTAGCTTGTGGTGAACAAACTACGTTTATGATTGTGTGCTATAAATTTTATTTTCGCAACGTTACTTATGTCTTATTTGAAAGCTTCGTTTTCTCTTATTTTACGTTTCGTTGATTTTCTTAAGTAATTATGGTCACACTATACTACCTTTTTTTTCTACAAGCTCATTGTTCATAATTTTTTCATTACTTGCGTTATACGGCTACTAATGTCTGATTAGTAAGCAGTGGCACACTTTGACATATATCATTAGATTTAGCCAAAAAATTTACTTGACGACACGGGCTACATTACCATATCACATTTTTCACGTGATTTGTAATAATGTCAGTACTGATTACATACATATGGCATTATAAAACGGTGGGAAAGCGCCCGGTGGCTCGCGGCGCTACCGTGTATTTCACTCACGACACACGACCCCGGCTATTTGGGCACCGTACTGTTTACCGGTATACTGTTTACCGGTAAATTGGTGATGATTTTCGGCTTCTGTCATTACCGCGCCCTCGGGCGTTATATTGTACTTTCTAGCAGTCGTAGTTCTGTGTAATTACGTGCGGTAAAAATTGTTGTAATTGCAAGTGCGTGAATGATTGCGTTTTGTTTTAGATATGGCGTTTATGCATTATTCATACAAGATTAGTGTGAATAATGCGTTTAAACGAATTATAGAAGACTTCTTTAAATTAATAAATGGGCTGTTTATTTATTGGAAAAGTAACATTTCCCTTATTAGACATTCTAGGGAAATTCTAGACTGATATATTGAGTGCACTGAATTAAATCCTGTGCATTTTAAACAAAACATCATAAACATAAGATAAAACTGAAAATTACCATTCCTACTTACAACCCTAGTCACTTCAAGCGTTAAACATGAAAACTCATTCAAACTACTCGCTGATTTTCACACAATATTCAAATTTCGCGTGTTAAAGAAGCTATAAAAGTTAATTCTTGGTACGGGCGTGAAGCGGCACTTATGACTTGCGTTATAGCCACGTAACTCCATTCAAATTATCTTAACCCTCGTCCTATGCGTCTGAGTTTAAAACTCAACTTTAATGAGTATTCATAGTTAAATTTCTTAGTATGACTGGACATAAGTGTCTGCTGATTAGCAGTGTTCAATGGCTTTATTTTTACTTGTATTGTTGTGGAGTATTGTGTAACTTGTACCTAATTGTGGGAACCTATTCTTAGGCTTCCAGTATGTTACACGAATAGATTTGTCTTTAAAATTCGAAGAATATATGTAGGTACCTACTGGTGAATGGTCTCTTGGAATGCTTTCGACCAAAAACTGAAAGGGAGGGTAGGTATGTTTATTGCCTGTTATAAATATCTATGGGTTCTCCTATTCAATGCATAATAGAAATCTAAAGTAACTCAAAAAACTGCACCGCTTAACCATCATTATAACTAAGTTAAAACAATGGGCCACTCATTGCGAAAAGCAAGGGAATGTGTTACTTAAAAACATTGAAAACAATTTCAGTGACTGAGTCCTAGGTTATGTAGCCTATCAACATCATCATGAATTCAAAAATAGAACCCGCTTGCCTACAGAAAAAACTAATAAAAAGACGCAATACCAACGCATTACGCGCAAAAAACCTTGTCTTCTCCACCATATCATGCGAAAAAAGGTTGCATAAAACATTCCGCCATTACATAACCTTCTGCCAACTTGATTGTCGATACAAGTCGTATCACAACTCGAAGTCACGACAAAGATGAAGTCTAAGGCGCCCGCAAAAAAAATCACCAATCATACAGATCTTTACATTTGGTACACATATTTTAGTCCCTAAATGGGCACACACACGGTTAACGTTTGATAACCATCGGATGGTCTCGGCCAGTGAGATATGGTGGTCGTAAAAACCATTGTCGGTCAGGAGTTAAAAGTCCCGGTCACGGAGGGTAAATAGGTACTTGGCTTCATACGGACTGCAAAGAGGTTTTCTTTGTTTCAAACGATTTATGGAGCTTAATGCTATTCGTTTTGAGGTCAGCAGAAGGCCTATGGGGCGATGGTATGCGGTGACACCTTTCAGAAGCGTCTTGCAAATAAATTGGATTGAAATCAATTTTTGTCATTTTGAGGCGAAAGCTTTTAAGTAGATAAGCATAGACGTAGGTAAAAAAGGAAAAATGGAAAATGTCTTATATTTATTATTTTATATTTATCTCGATCCCGTAAGAATATCGAGATAAAAAGTAACCTATGCCCTAATTCAGGTCATGGTCTACCCATGTGCCAAATTTCATCCAAATCTGTTGAGCCGTTTTAGCGTGAAAGCGAGTCAAAAAAACAAACTCACTTTCGCATTTATAATATTATATAGTTAGGATTGCCAATCTTGTTACACCTATTTGTAACCCTATTTCTTAGTGAACTTTTATTTTTAACTTGTTGGCCCCTATAAGGTAGGGCACCTTGGATTACATAATCAACTTTTTCCATAATTTCGGTAGTCCAATTTGCAAGTATTACGCAAGACCACAATCAACCATTAAAATGCAATTTAAAAAATAGGATTCCTACTACTAGATCGAGCTCAATACCGAATCTCCAATACCGTAGCAAATCGAAGGTTATTCATGATTGGGAATTATAATTTAGCGCTACGATCGTCCAAAGTACAATTTGAATATATTAGGAATATCATTCAGATTCTACATGCCTGACATTGCATTAAGTACTGCTCATTCATCACCGAAGGGTTATGGCGCGAATATAATTTTACTATTGTTTCATTATTAATATTATTTTAGTATGTGAAGTGTGCGTGACATTTTCAACGGGTCAAGGGGTCTACCGGGAAAGCCTGTACGATTACAGAAGTAGTTTTGTCCAGCTGTCCACAATTTGGTACAGTCACTGCCATAAAGATCCTTTATGTGAAGGCTAACGTATTTTTTAGCTTATTTCCTTTTTGATTTTTAGCTAGTTAGCCGTTTCTGGGTCTTAGCAGTAAAATCAATGAAGTCAAAATGAGCTATGCCTCATCTATAAGATGCTAATCTGACATAAATTTACTCTGAGAGCCCTATACTTCATGTAATGTTAGTACAAAACTTAAATATAACTTTAAGCAAGGCTTCACACATAATTTTAACTCTCCTGAGAGATTTCTAGCACGTAAAAATAATTCAGTGGTATTACTTTATTCCACTAGATAGTCGTGCAATGATTTTAACAATAATTTAATTATTATTTAATCACATCAAAACCACAAAATGAACTGATATCTACCATCATATTCATACCTACTTACATGTATAATGCGTCCAAGCGGATCTAGTGATGAGTCATGCACCACATGGGCTTCGGATTTTACTTAAAACGTGTCCGATGATTCACATCGTTGTCCCTTGAACTGTTGACATTTGTTACTGGGATCGATTTTTAATTACCGAGTTTACCGTTAATCGTTTGGTGTATTGCAATTATGTTACGATATGTGATTGATGGGTGATCGTTTTCCTTGGTATAATTATAGGTTATGGCTTCTGAAATATCAGAAATGTCCGCATCTTCAAATAGGTAATTTCTATGCTGTGATCTGATACTTGCTCCATAGGTAAATGGATTTATGGAAAAGACGGGTGTTGTGACACCCGTCTGGTCGGAGGATCCTCCCTTTTCTATGGTGGATGAGTGAACTTTACACCCTGTTCCTCATACTCCTAAACTGTTACCGTACGGATACTTAAAAAGTTAAAACGAGGGTGACACCATTTCCTATCTGATTTGAAAAAATAGAAACCATAGTAGACTGGATACAAAATAACTGGATGTTGCATGAACAATTTGTAAGTATTGCAGGAGAGGATGCGAATTTATCCTACAGTAGAGGATGTTCAGCATTGTGAACATCCTGCAAAATCTGGCAGGGCCTTCTGTGAGATGCCCAGGTCTGAACTAAATCATAACAACCGACACAATTTAAAAAACCTTACATTTAGGAAACTTACTTCGTTTACCAATAATTCGTACGAAAATCACACATTCCTTGAAAGGTAAAGTATATTCAAGGAAAATCTCGTGATGATTGATGAAGTGATGACGTCAAATGGCACTCTTTACGCATTTTACAAGTAACATGTTGTGTAGTACGACGAACTACGTGATAAGTACTCATCCTGACTGTGTGAGACAGACCGTCTGACTGCAAAATGACTTTGCAACTTTTAATGAACTATGATACCTAGATCAAAGTCCGGGTGGGTTTTGGTAAAACCGTTTACATAAAATTACAAAAACTTTTTAAAGACATTACTTTTTCATGAGAACAGCAACGGTATTCCTCAAAAGTAATAAACTGTCATTCAGGGCGATCTAGCTACGCAGATGATGTTGATGTACGAACAGTATTAGGTACTATCGAAGAACTTCATATCTAAGCAATTTAAAAACAAAATCCCGTGAACACCATGCCCACATTTGTTACCGCTCCGGTTCTATACCAGCCGAGCGCTGCTGCAAGCAGAAATAGTCCTTACGGTGTATAGATATGAACTTCTTCGATGGTACTTACCTATAAGTAATGCGTCATAAGTGGTTTGCGGTTTGTTTCATAGGTGTTGCGTCAAACAGTGATTAATTAGCAAAGATTGATTGAGAAAACCAAAAGAATGTCGGTGACACGGTATTAGTATCCTACTTAGAATATCCTAAAACTAGCAAGATGATTATCAAGCTAAGTATTTAGCACAAGTTGGCGAGACGAAACATTAATTCATTCTTCAACTGAGAGGCTGTGAGAGAATCATGTTAATAGGCATCATGCCTCGGTAAAAAAATAGCAATTCTATTTAGTCCGTCAGTCAGATAATAAAGAAATATTAGACACGTATTTTTTTGCTTTATCATAATATTTTAAAAATCCCTTAGATAAAACGCAATAAAGTTGGGGAGTGGGGGCTTGCTACGTCACAATTTATTTAAAAAATCTAGCAA
Source organism: Xanthia togata (assembly GCA_963853775.1). Taxonomy (NCBI): domain Eukaryota; kingdom Metazoa; phylum Arthropoda; class Insecta; order Lepidoptera; family Noctuidae; genus Xanthia; species Xanthia togata. The sequence continues at coordinate 10,771,757 of OY970806.1, forward strand.
AGCGTGACGTCATGCCACGTTTTAACTCAATGTATCACCGAAATCTTTTGATTACGTAAAAGTAGAAAAATACGTGTCCAATATTTTTATATAATAGATACCTATAGATACTACCCGACGGACAAAAACTGATTGATAATGATGATTCACCGAAACAAATAACATCAGCATCGTCTATTTTACCTATACTTTCCTGGATTGTTCTTGAATCTAAGCCAGTACTTACATGATAATATCAACAGATTAACCGCTATCAATACTTTTCCTTCATACAAGATGAACTTAAATGAACTCATCGAACCTTCATGAATAATAGCAAGACAACAACGCAAGACAAGAAAATAAATTATTCCACAACAGATTACTGAACGCAGTTCATTAATACCATTGTATGGAATCTCGCGAGCCGTAAACATACACCTTAATAATTATTAACAAAAACTGCCACTACGAGCTTTAATTACTTAAAATTCCAGAATACATTGAAACACTTAAATACATTGTTGTGCAAATCGATCAATTTAAGTATTTTGCCATACATTACTGTTCTCCTTCAGTAATGTTTCTCATCCAATTAGAGCAAAAAAGGCCATGTATGATGAAGTTAAGGTTTATGCGAAAAAGTTGTAGCTATTCGGTTCGTGGTACACAGAGCATTTAATGCTCCGTCGAAGCATTGAACTATTTGAACCATGGATCAAATGATGTTCATAAAACATTGTCAGTGGTACTGCCAGGTTTTAAGGTCAGTAATTAAAATTCATCACAATATAATAAAATGCTGAGTGCGTCGTAAACTTTGCCTGATTTTTATTCTATCTGCAGTAGTTAAGACTGACTTTTGAAACAATGTTATATAGTACGGTTGCCTATATTATGGCTTGCCTATGATAAATACAATCAAGCAAAGCAGAAGTTTTGTTAAACGATTTAAAACATTGAAACTACTAAGTTACAGTCAATTTTCAGGTATTGGAATAATTGTGGTTGAACGTAGCCTTTTATGAAATTATTGTCTATCTCCAAAAACTACCTTAAAACAAAGGTTTTAACAATATTTTTGCTGTTGTTGATACCTACTTTTAGATTGACAGACTAAACAACTACCCTCTTATTCATAAACGTTCATTTACGTTACGTTAAAACGTCAAAAATGTATGGTTAAACAGGCGCTAATCATTACTTAACTTTAAGCAGCGTTTATAAATAAGGGGGCTACTAAGCAACAGTGGATTCCGAATATTCACGCATTTTAATTCGATTACTTACCTACTTTGGTAAAAGATACGGCGAAAGATGCACAATATTTTTTGGATAATTTAACACAATAGACAGAACTGCGTCTCCAATATTTATCAAGTTATTGTGTCAATGCCTTTATGGTAACATTTAATACGGTCTATTATGGGCATTGACTCTATTGTGCACCTTTCAATGAGGCCATGATGCCGAGTCAGCGTGAGTTCGTTCGGCTTTCGTCTTTCGGCATTCGGCTTTTGGCTTTCTAGGAATTCGATGTGTAACTATTGTTGGTAATGTGTAACGAGTGTTTTGTTGAAAATTATTGTTGTCATTGGATTGCATTTCTTTTTAATTATTTTTAGTAGATGTCATTTTTAAATATTCTGATCATGTTGACACATTCGTCCTAAAAATTTAAGTGCTTTATAAAACAAGCTAAGTAAGTAACAATGCATCAGATGTGATACGAAGGGATACAAAATAAAAAGAGAACATATACCGCCTATGTGATAGAGCTCTACGTTTTAAGATCTCCCGCTGACAGGCGCGACCTGATGTCGTGACGTGACGGTGTGACGCGACTGTGGTATAACAATTTCTATGAAAACTTCACGGAAATTGTTCTTCCGGTGTCGCGTCGCGCCTGTCTTTTAAGAATAATTACCTGGGTCATATCATATTTTAAAATTATTCATCAGTTGCATCTATCACTTAAAACCTTAAGACAATTTTTCAATAGCTATACAGTACCAATTTTTTTTTTAAATCACCTCATTAAATATCTTGCTTTAAAAACCAGATTTTATAAAAATAAGAAATGTTAACAAAACTCGCTCATAAATTAATCGGTCTTTTAACAAATACCAAGTGAACATAAAAGCTGATGATCACCCACATTTGAATAAAATTATTACCATCTCATTGTTCGGCGCGTGCGCGAGCGCATCGTTTCAACACGAAATTTTATGTTTATCATTCTATTTGACATTTTTACGAACAATGCAATGCCTGTCTCACTCCCACGTAGATCCATGGTAGTAATAATGAAAGGGATGGAATGCGATTATCAGCTCGCTCCTTACATTTTGAAAGAATTCCAAACATGAGCTGAATCACGTTGTTATAATTACCACGTTTGTTTCATGAATAATTCAGATTGTATATGGGGAAAATTATACAATTAAGAAGGGTAGGTAGCTGGAATTTTTAAATTAACAATAATTTGTCCCTACAATTTATATATTTAATCAAAAGAATTGTGTAAATAATAAATGGTTTTATAATTAGGAGCGTCACAAAAGACACATGAATCTATTTCAGTCACAAGTTGTATTATTTGAACCTTACGAAAAATTATATTGTTACCTATCTGAAACGATCAACCACTGAGCAAATAAATCTCTTTTTCTTTGGAAGTGTATCTTTGCAACATCAAATTATCAATACCTAGTACCTATATCTAAAATAACAGTAATAATAAGGATTGAAATTCAACCCCACTGCGGCCAAATTATAATATACAAATGAGAGTATAAGCAGAAATAACGAAACAGTTTATGTCCCGCACGTTCCCACAGGAAAGGTATGCGCTTGGTTGGGAACAGAGCCGGCCATTGAGACGGTAATCGGTTATATTATTTTTAGAAGATTTATTTTCCTGTCTTCGCTGTCATATGTATATTGTAGGTACCTATGGGTTAAACTACAATAGGCGTTGTTTTAGGAAACGGACTTGTTTAACTTTTATATGAATGTCGGATAGACAAAGTATTCCCTGGGATTTTCGTCAAATACTTAATTCAATTTATTACATATAATCTACTTTAAATATAGGTACTAAAATAAAAAAAATCACAGAAAAATTTCCACGTCACACGATGATCACTAGGAAAATATTTATTGATACCATAGGAAATGAAATACGTGGCGCTATTTCGGCAGTGAAAATGATACAAGGCGAAAAAGTTTTTCCTCTATAATCCACCCTCAACCGCTTAAGTAAATACTTTAGACAATATGCTAAAACTGTTCAATTTAATCCGATTCATTTATCAGTCAAATTATTTATGTAATGTTTTTTTTTAACAAAATGTCATTCTTGTACATCTCCACTGAATTCTCTGTTTCGGTGCAACGAAGTATGCGCGCTGATATATTGGGCTTCGGTCGGATAGCCTCCGGCGGCTGCCCGGGCTATATCCCCTACGTCTCTGGGTACTCCACTGACCATGTAGTTAGCAGATTAACTTGTTGTATAACTAATTTTATGTATAGTGATGTCAGTAGATAGAGGTTGTTAATTAATTATATTTTTTCTTACATGCTGTGCCGTATTTTTTGCGCACTTCGGGTTCTATTAGACCTGAGGTCGAGTTTTGAAAAACCCTTTTTAGTGTAGGTACTTCTAGAGCCTTTGAGTAATTTATATTTCGAATTTAGTTTTACTATGAGCACGGATGAGGCTGTGAAACAATTTAAATGTGGAATGAGTTTCATTTCTGCTCAATAAATGAACTATTTTTTTAATCATATTAAAAAGAAGGATCTATATGAAGGCCAACCAGACAGTAATAAAAAATACTCTACTCCTTCGTTCCAGTTCCAACCACAGACTAATACATAAGAGATTCCACAGTTCCCACGGTCCTCTCAAACCCTCACAGAGGGCGTGCCCGGTAGCTAAATAAATACACGCATACGATATACATAATGTATATGCCGCAGTCAGCTACTGGTTTACGCGGTAGCCAATCAATGACTGTAGGTAAAATGTTGTAGCATATAGGACTTGTAACGTGTGGGCAGTTTTTAAGTGTAGTTTTATTCTTTGATAATTTTGCTTGGTAATTAAATTAGTATTTATTGGTATTGTTTTTGCTGTTTAGCTATATGTGTGTTTTTGATCTCCTAATCCAGGGAAAAGCCATTTTGAATAACATTGTTGTCCAAAAAAAAATTATTTGTTGTTTCGTGGATGCGAGGCTGATTTTATGTCATGCTCTTTTGGATCAATCATTATCTACCTCGTCTACAAAGCCAAATGACCTCGAGCATCATACGTAAGAATTTGAGTGTAATCTAGATTTAAAGATCTCTAACATCTGAATTTTTAAATCAAAACTAAACATTGTACCCTCTCCACGAATAATTTTTGAGCACAATTTATGCCAAGGCAGTGTTTTTTTACAGGCCAGATAAGTACCTAAGTCAGAAAACGAAGCCGATAATGAACGAAGGAATAACAGTTCTAAATGTAGGTAAGTAGTTCCAAATTACCTACTGTGAAACTATGTGACAAAAGAGCGAGTTTTAAGGAACGCCATTTCAATACAAGAGTGAATAAAACATAAATTTAAGAACACGATTCTTAGGCAATCTTGATCTAAAATGTTTGTTCTCAGTTTCTCACACATTAAATCTATCAATTAAGTGATGGTATTGCCTCGGGGACTACCGACCTTTAAATTAAGATGTCTGATCATGCAATATATTTTATGTTAATAGAACATTTAAGATACGTGTGAGAATCTTTTAAATGTCGATTTGTGGACTAAACGCTCTGATTTCTTGTATAGAAGATTCTTTTAAAGGCGTTAGGTAAAAGTTATTTTAAATACTTTGCTTCCCTACCCCATTTTTACGCGTATTTCTATGCCCTTGACTTAGATAGAAGCAAAGGAAAGATTGTCGTTCTTAACGAGTATATTGGGTATTGTCTTTTTATAGGTTACGTATCCATTTAATTTACTTATTAATTGTTTTACCTTTGTATATGAGTCGAAATAACTGCAATAATCTGTTTATTAGATGTTTCGTAAAACGTTAAGCTTAATGTATCTAGTAATCGTGACGTCATTTATTGATAAGATACTTCTCGTTCCTACAACAGAATATTAATAATTGAATTTGATTAAAATGCTTTGGCATCAGGTAGATACATAGCGCAACAGTATATAAGGAATATTTGCAAAACTATCGTACAAAAAAATACTACAGTGACGTCAGTCACATGACCTAATCAATTCGATACGCATCTTCGTGCGTGCGTGTGCACATGGAAAAAATTAAATCCGGCTACTGTTCACCAATCAGGAGGCGGGAGGCGGAGCGCGTAACACGGCAGCGAATTGTTGAACCGCGTTTAAAAAAAAAGATTATTCATTTTTTTCACCGCTTCGTCGGCGCGTGAGTTGTGATCAGTGTGGGTGGGACTTTCTATAGCCCGTAGCGTTTTTCTCGTGGGATGCAAACGATCTTGCCTATACAGACTATACCTACACATTATAATACCGAATGGGTATCGTCAGTTAAATTTATATGGGAGAGTCGAATTGCCTTTTTATAGAGGTCCGTATCTACGCGATTTTACGTCGACGTCTCGCAAGTTTTAAATTGCTATTTTATTCACTGCTTAGAATTAAACGGTGGATGGCTTTAGGTAGTATAAAACGTTAGTTTTTCTCCAGAGTTCCAACTCCAGTACTTAAAGTATTACTATAAAACAGACTACGTAGCAATAGGAATCGATACAAAAACAGATTTTATTCAAATTAAATATTTCTTGATAGCACTGATATCCACAAAAAAACATTCAAAACGCGAGACAAACACTCGAAATCCGCCGGACAAAGGCGAAGTGTAACATTAAGGCTATGCACACAATACAAAAAGCGGTCAGGTAGAACGTCACCTGTGGCGCTAACCGGCGGGATGTTTGCGGTCAAGCCACGCAAATAGCGCCATGCGAACCCACATTTACAAACAAACCGAACTCAATGGATGTGTCGCTTGTGAATGAACGTGCTAAGTGCCTATATGGTATCATAATATACCTTGAAGTGTCAAATAGTTGGACGGAAAAAATGTTAAACAAAGCTCAACAATTTCGTTATTAAACAGAATAAACGTGAAGACAAAATATTTGTTCAAAGATCGAGAAAATTCGAAAAAAAACAAATATATAATAATAATATCTATCCGTTAATAATTACTAGTAGACAATAATATTTAATAGCATTAAACTGATACAATGTTTAATGGCTTCAGAAAGTATATTCGACTTACTGTTTATGATTCATATTTAGGCAAAGCGGCAATTTGATTCAAAGTTTTCACCAAACACGAAGTACCAATACTTCAAGATAACACCAAATCAATAATGACCAATAATAACGTTTCAGTCGTCCCACCTTAATCAGCAACAAATGGCATCAATACCTATGCACAATGTTATCTTGTCGGAGTTTCTTCAAAGCGTACAAAAACCAACTCGTGCGCAAACATACGATAACTTATCTATTCGCCTCATCCACTATTTAAACTAAGATAAGACACAAAAGAATGTATCAATTCTTTAACATAACACCTCCTATAATTGGCATTGTCGGTAATCTTAGCAATTACTATCAATGTCTTTATGTTGCCGATAAGTTTAAGTCCTGTTTGTAGATATGCCTGCGATGTTAGCATGCTATTTCCTTTATTGTTGGAAGATAAAATTACTACCTTTGTTTTCGAAATTTTCACTTTAACAAATGCATTCTGGTGTGATTCTGTTATTGATAATGAACACATCCTTAAAATATCATAATTGGCGACCAAGGAATGAAAACGAGTTGATAGATGGCATCTCCATATTAGCTAAAATCCTATTGAAAAGCTCTGATTCGTCAGGAATTTAAAGTCAAGTTTCTCAACATAAGCCAAAAATCTTTGAAACAAAGTGGCGGACAAGCAAATCAGCCATCTTAACCGCAAAAGAACATATCCGCTTAAAGCAGACAACGACGGTCGATCAAAAAACGCTAAAGAAGATGAAGAAAACGAAACGAAATTGATATCATTGAGGACAAATTTGCTTTTGGACGATCTTGGGTCTAAAATCAATTCGAATTCATCCCCAACAAAATGCTCTGCATATCCGTTCTTGCATAGGAACGGGATGTTCGTTTTATTTCATAACCTATTATGAAACTATATGTTAATACTTAACACATCTAAACTTGGAATTCGTTTATCTACAGCCGAGATTCCCGGGAGATAAGTCATAGCCGGAACCCACGAACTTTTGTATTTTATCTCGTTCAAACAAAGGTATCCTGCCTGAGCGCCAGTTTGCTTTGTGAACAAATTATGTTAAAACTTAGAAGTTTCTTTATGTATAAATATATCGGTTTTTGTTGGGTTTGTCTGTGACGCCTTCGTTTGTATAGTTTTGGTGATAGCAGTGTCGGCTTCGGTTAACAATTTGGTGGTTGATAGTTCTAGTGTCCTGGTATAGTCGCCGCGTTCAGAACGGAGTCGTCGGGCCATAAATACATAACACTGTAAGAGCATCGAGTGAAAAGTAAGCTACTGGACGCCAATATGTGCACTAAAGTATTAGAGATAGACATAGTTTTAAAGCCACGAACGGTATTCGGCATAGAATACTCAATAGGTAATGAATCTAATCGGAAAGCTGGTGCTATAAACGAAAAGCTTACGTGAAATACTATCAGTGGGTTAAAATTTTAAACTTGTATGACAATTTGTTGTTGAAATTATTAGAAAGAATCGACTCAATAAAGGTAGATGGTGACATGGACACTTTTCGCAACTTTCGACAGTGCTATATTCACATTTTGACGGTTTCGGGGATTTTTTATGCCCCGGCCGCATCTGCGTCTATCATGACAAAGCAATGCGTGCCGAAGCTTGGTATGTTTTGCTCGCTACAAAGTGATCGCGCTAATGCGGTGGTCACATTAGCGGCTTCGCCACGTTTTTTAAGTACCACACCACCCGGGCGATAAGTGCAGCCCGAACTATCGTGACGATAACCGATAATGGTTGGTCACATCTGCGTGTATCGTATCATTGTGTGAAGCTTTGTCACGATAAACGCAGATACGGCCGCAGCATTACAGCAACTTTACATTTCGACTCATCCAGGACTGACGAAGGCCCTACAAAAGCTGCAATAATAAATTCTCATCGTGATGGTGTCAAAATCACCTACTCACTGTTGGCAACCGTTTTGGACTACATGACTACATGTTTGGAGCCATCACTAGCGTCTACCAGTTCCTGTAACGTAAGTACAAACGACAGGACCGTTTTGATAATCGGCGCAGTGAGATACCAAAAGTTGTCAACTACTGTCTAATTCATCACATGATCCTTTAGTCATCCACAAAAATATTGGACCTACTCAGTAAATGCGACATTGAAATTAGAATAAGATTCAGTATCCAAACTGTATATTATACTTTTATTCGAATGATATCAGTTATAATCATAGCTTCAAAACCAACAACCATAACAACCAGTGTTTTCGATCAATATTTAAGTACCAAAAGGTTATAAATGGGTACAACGTTCGGCGGTGTTATGACAAAAGGTTTTCTGATAATAAATAATCATTGTCTTCAGATTATTCCTCCCCATTGGTCGTAAACACAGGGCAATGTGTTAATACGTGGCCGTATGTATGTGACAGTATGCCTTTTATTTGTTGTGAAACAAGATAGTGATGGGCGTTCGTTAATATAGAATCGACTAATGCAAATCGACTTTGTTTAGTATCCCATTATGTGGATCGTGAATGTGAGTAAGTACCTACTATTTCAGCTTGGTAATTATAATGTGCATTCAGAATCAGATGCATGTCGCTTAGTTATATAAATTTTGTGCAATTAAACAACCCTTATAATCATGAAACGATGAACTTGCAGACAATATATCGTCTTAAAAATGAATAAGAAAGAAATGCAAGAAATATATTTTCTAGGAATCAATACGATAAATAACGTCAAACCAACCCTTCATTTGACAATATACACCGCTCACAAAAAACACAACAAATTATCCTACATATTATACTAATTCAAACCCTAATAAGAATAATCGATTATACATATAAATCGATTAAAACCGTCCATCACTACTAAACCGAACGCGGTGTGGTTCGGCGAAGTTGAAAGAAAGTGGCGATGCGCAGGCGCCCCGTCGTGAGTCCTCGACATTCCCGAAACGTTCTACGGATTCGATATTTGAACATTTAAATATGGGCACCTACAAGTGGCGAATTTAAAGGCCACTTTTTAATGTCAGCGGGACATATTTGTTTGAAATGAACATTATATAATGTTGTTGAGTTAACTACGTTATGACTGTGTGAAAAATTACTTTTATGAGCATTGATATTTTAAATTGCAAAACAGACATACAAAATTAAAACGATATGATACTTGGCAAATAGACTAGATATTGTTTTTGTATCCGAATCCATTTGTAAGACCATTTTTCTAATCACAATAGTTACCTATTGTATACCTAGCTACCCTAGACTGCTACATAAAATTCAACAACACATAAAAAACTTACAATGGAATTAGAATGAAAGCTAAGGAGACATTCACTCCCGAAGCGAAAATTTATTGGTCCTTATATTTTGAAAATTCCTCTATCATTTTCCGTCTAAATGCAAATATTTCGTTTCATAAAATCTAAACGTCCATTCAAATAGGCTACGATATCATCAGCTATTTTAATTGAGTGACCCACAATTTGCAAGATGTGCAAGCGCGTGTTTCCCCGCCACTGCGATACGCTATAGACCGGGAGCTCGATCATTTTATATTACGTTTATTACATTTATCGCGCAACTGCTCCGAAGGTTTATGATTATGATTTTAGCAATTTAATCTAGTAGCACGTTATTTTATTGTGCGAATACAGAGAAATCGGAATGGTTTCGATTATTTATGGCTTGTAAATTTTGATAGAATGGTTATGGATGAATAAAGAATAGAGAAGAAAATTCAGTTTTTCCTATAAATACCGACCAATCTCAATTCTGGTTATTCTTTTAATTTTATAATAGATACACAATATGAACTGAATTTCAAATCTGCAAATAACAAATCAATAAAGTCCTTTTACATAGATTTTTTGGTGAGTCAGTTTTGTTGAGATATTTAGGCAGTGAGAAAACTTTACCCATGGTATCTATGAATAAGTAAAACATCAGGATTACCGAAGAAAAAATTTCTCATCGCAAAGTCAGCATGAAGCGAAGACCTGATTTTTTTTTTCTGATTTTCCAGCTCTTAGTCTACAAAGCCCACATTGTAAGTAATTATGGATGTAAATCGAGGCGCTTCGAGCTACAGAAATTGGCTCGACTTGACACATAAATAAGTTATTTTGCTTTTTTGCAGCTCGATAAGGACCATTCAACTTATAATTATATTATTTGGGTTTTATGCATTTAGAGACACGCAAGTTTTTGTTTGAGATTGATTTTAATAAACAGATGTTTAAACAACGTAGATTTTAACTAAAATATTTTTGGTTTTACTAGGTTTTGAGCTTAAACTGTTTATAAATTAATATTTTATATTATTTTTTTATTTTTCGGAAAACTTACAGTTAGACAGAAACAATATTTAGGGTTAATAACATGGTGAAGGCCAATTACAAGTTTTCACGGATAACAAAAGTTGTAGCTATTATGTTGTAATATGTTTCCATTAAAATTGAATCGAATTATATTCTTAATTAAGTGATAAAATTTGTGTCATGAATTTCCGTCTCACTTATAAATAATTACTATATACGTTTATCAGAACTCATTTAAAAATAATAATAATGGGTACTTTATATTTAAACCCTGTCAGTGAGATAAATAGCCACAAAAAGAGAACCTAGCCTGAAGTACAAGAAATAACCTATAGTATTTTAACTTAAGGTTATAGTTAAACACCGGTTTTATCGTTATTTATAACTGTTCGTCTTATGGAGTTTAATTAGCAACCTGCAAATATCAAAGATTCATTTCAGTTTGACTACAATGGTTGACCATACATAAATGAATCTGTAATTAATATAAAATTGCGTTTCCGTGTTAAAACATTGCTTTTAACGATTACTATTTTTAAATTATTGTTCATTGTTTGGCGAAAACAATTTCAGGGGAATACATATTGGATAGCTTACATACGTTTTTAATTATTTTATGATACTGATATTTTGGCTAATGCTAGTCAAAACGCAAGACCACGTAACCCTCTTTCGTCTTTTTATGTCTGAATTTTCGTCTAACGTTAACTACACTAAGTAAAAATTAAAAAAATCAAGATACAAAATATTTTATTTCTCATAAACCTGCATGGGAACGTATGAAACGTCAGAAGTTAGGTGCACGGTTCCAATTGTTCGTTTCCTATGGAGAAGAGCTGGCAAGAAACTCCACGGTTACTCCTTTAAAAATAATTAGCTTTTACAATATTTAAATTTATTTGTAAATTAATCATTTTAATGGACTTTGTAAGAACATAGCGGATGACAAAAGAAGTTCTTTCACATATTTTACGTTGAAAACTTTGTTAATTGCATCAATTAAAGAAATTGGCATAGAAGTCACACGGGAACATATCGTAAAGGTGTCAAAATGTGTGTCTAATGATGCGTGCCATACAAAACGTTTGGAAATCACAAAAGCCTCAAGTGTTACCTTAAAATATCTCTCAATATTTTTTCTATAGCCATTATTCTTTTATTGTTAAATAAACCATAAATCGTTTTAAAATGGTCACTATCTTACGTTGAATGGATCGGCCAGTGGGTGCAGATGATTTTAGTAAAAAAATATCTATAATAAGGACAATATTTTTGGATGTCCTTTGTGGTGCTAGCGCCGAGAGGCGCTAAGGCGACATTTACATGATAATAGCCTCGATTATTCAAATAATATTTCTGTGTGTGCTTATGAAAGGATGGGAACATTTTTTTCTATAATTGTTTGAAATTCCTCAATAAAGTTTATTGCAATCATTTCTTAAATGTGAGACTATAATTGTGGTCTGCATGAATTACTATTTTTAAAGCCCTGCTCCGTCCGAACTATAATTAAAATACTCGCGATGTTTATCGCGAATGTATCAACATTTATAATACTGACCTAAAGACTCAGAAGTGTGAATGTGTGATATGCAAACAGGAATCGCGTATGTGTGTGAGAGTGTATGAATATTATGATCAAGCAGAATGTGATGAAAATGCTAATTATGAATGATAATGAATTAATGAATGATAACTAAAGTTTTATAATATTTTATCTAAAAAAAGGACTTAGAATAACACAGAAATAAAATAGTATTATTGATTCAACCGTATTATCTTAGAATGTTACACTTTTATTTCAATTAATTTAATTTGAAGAAAATGTGCAAGAAATTTCGCTAAGATTTCCAAATGAAGACCTATAGACATACAATTAAGAAAGCTACGATTGAATCAACAAATATAAGAACAAATATAAGTACTCACTGTATTCGGGCGATAGTAACTGCGATATTGTTGATTAATGTTTATTTTTACGTATAAATTACTCGGCTGCGCGGCGGTGACTGTTGCGTTTGCAGTAAAAAACAGTAATTTATTAGTGGCGACTTCTCGTATTGGCACGGGCTTAACGAGTGTGTGGCGTGTGGTGCGGTGGACAGAAAAAACTGGCTCGCTTGGTACGTAGCTCGAGCAGCAGTGGCCTGAGGAAGAATAACCCCAGGAGTCGATGGGAGCTGCCACCGCTTCCGAACGTCCCCGCACCCCGCGCCGCCTCCACCCGCCCGATACAGATCACGCATTCTACGAATACCTTTAGCTACGGCGTCGACGACCACCACCCATCTCTTTCGCTCCAATGCTGGTGCTGCTGCGCTGGAGGTCCGAAGAATCACTGTCGCGCGGGACGGAGGGGTTCTAATGGAAGTTTCACAGCGAACGACGCTTCCTAAGTTCACCAAGTAAAGGTCACACGGGCTAAGCGAGCCGAGCGACGCAGCGTGAGCGTGGAACTCAACCGCGGCGAGGTAGCAGCGCGTGCGCAACACCGGCAGCGCCCACATGACCGGCCGTTTAGCTGCGCGCCATCTCGCGAACCGATAGCTGTCCTGCTCGCACTTATTGGCAGACATATGCCTCTCTTTCTCACGCGGAGACGTGGAAAAATGTATCTAGTTCTGTAGAGGCGACGCGGAGTGCAGTAGCTAAGTTTTTTTTTTCGTTTCAATAAATTTGTGGTTGTTCGTCTCGCTTAGGCGCGCGCCCGGGGCGTCGTCGAGCGAGACGGTGTATTGCCACCGGGTTACGCCTTCCGCGCGTTCTCGTTATTATGTAGGTTGGCCACGTATTAGAGCCTCCATGTACTGCGCAAGTATAAAATATAATATTGTCGTAAATACGACTTGTTTGCGGCGTGGTCGGTTATTTATGGTCGGTGCGCGTGGCTACCGTAGTACGCGCCGCCTCCTATGTTTTCACATTACACAATCGATACACAATATTGATGTGACGTTGTATATTTTAATGTAGCAAGCAGTATTTATGTTAGAATTATCAATTTTTTTTTAAATAAAACATTATCATTTTTTTTCTATCATAGTACATTTAGCAAATTCTAGAATGAGATATTAAATTATTTTTTTGTACATTCGTATCGCTACATAATTATGAAACACTTAGGTAGGTACTAACCTAACGCCTATTTTTATATCGAAATATTATCTAAATGAAGAATATGTGCATACATTATTGCATTTATGTAGACATTGCCAAATGTTTAACAAGGCGTGGGAGACGTATTCGGTTGCGCAGTAATAAATTATCAAAAAACGGTTAAAATTTATTCAAACTATGAACTTTTTGTTCTCGTATATAAAGGGAGCTATCATATATCTTTTTATTCTAGTTCCTAATAGGGAACAGTGACGTATAATGCATCGTCTATGATTGCCTTAGTTATAGAAGAACAATTTATGGGTTTTTCCAAACTTCACATTAAAAATCTCATCTGTTCAAACTGGGTGTTTATGTAATTTAATTTGCCTTTTATGTATTTTTTTTTAGAAATGCCTACCTGTTTCAATGCACCTACAATGAAGTCAGATAGTAGGATCAAAGTTAAGAAAAAGGAAAATATTTTATCTTTTAGGTATCTACCTACTTATCAAAATTTGGTTTATAATTTTCTATGTTTCAGTAACTTAGACGGGTACTTGTTACCTATAACAACCTTAACGCAATCATGGACCTGCTTCTTAATATATGAATAATTTAATAATGGTATTATAATAGGCAGCCTTTAATTAAAGCTACATTATAAAATGTAAAAATAAGACAGTATTTTAACATGTATTTTTTGTGTAGGTATGCTTTGTTGGTTGTCCTTAAATAAATAAATAATGTCAACTAACAACAAATCTGTGAAATATATACCTACATAATTATAATATCTAAATATTTACAAGTGACCAAATTCTTTTGATTTCTTAGACAAGCTATTTAATTTTACGACTTTGATTTAAAAACATATTTCAGACTCATTTTTAAGCAAATTTAATTTTCACTTAGTTTTTTCAAATTTAAATGTAGGTAAGTACGTGCATTTAAATTTCGAAAAACTCAAGCGAATTTGACTAAATTTGTTCTATTTTAGGACTCTGTTGACCTTGTAATTCGGATCATTCTGAATCTATACTTCTATACCAATATTATAAAGAGGAAAGATTTGATTGTTTGTTTGTTTGTATTGAATAGGCTCCGAAACTACTGCACCGAATTGAAAAAATCTTTTACCATTAAAAAGCTTAGTTTTCAGGGAGTAACATAGGCTACTTTTTATCCCGGGAAAAATAACGGGTCCCGCGGGAATGACCACGGGAGCGAAGCCGCGGGCAAAGTGCTAGTATTTTATAAAATGAGAATCCAACAGCTCGTTCACTCTTTATATGAGCTTGCACTACTAACTGAAACAGGCTAAATATATCAGCAGCTATAACTGTAGCTAGTAAGCATCGAGAGGCTCACATCATGACGGAATATTCCAAAGATGAAATTCATATCTGCTTAACAAGTGAACAAATGAAAGTCCCGTAACCCACGAAAAAAGAGAGATGACCCGTTCTTCCCCAGACCACACGGGCACTAACTACTCTAAGTCACACCTCTATACAAGTCATATTGTCACAAACACAATTATTATAACGGACTTTTCGAAGACACGCGCGAAACTACAATAGAAACAAAAGCATTGTAACTAAACGGACATTCCTTACAACACCGTCACGGCTATAAACAAGCAATCAAGCGAACAAGCGGCGACAATGACCTAAAACATCAAAACATATTAGGGGATGAATTGTTTTCGAAATTGGCATCTTTTATACGTGACGACGGGGGCTCATAGACTTATTGTTGCATTATAAATTGCAAAGTGTCACAAAATGTTTGCTTATAATTATTAAGAAACAAATCTTTTATGGTGATGAAAAAAGTGTGATTGTCCGGCTTTTGTTGAGGTATTGAATGGTTACTGCGACCACACTGAGGGTTGGTGCGTTGCTAATTTTCTAATTTACGGGACTTTTGTCTTGTATGATATTGAGATTTGGATTTGTTTGACAGTTTTTCAATTAGGTTGTTTTGTTTGTATGTTGTTCAAGTGTATTTGAAAAATGTTGAATAAATTCCACTTCAATTTAATATTTATTTATGAGAAACAAAAAAAAAAACAGTATTTTGTATTCTACAAGGGTGTTACGCGTTGATGTCTTTTCTTAGACTTATAATTTTGGCACTTTTTGGCCCAATATTTTTCAGTATTTTTTTTGAATGATTATAATATTTTGAGAGTAGCAATTTACAATTATATACCTATTGAAAATAAAATAGTGATGTAATTGTTCGGTAAATCAAACAAGTACATTCGATAACAGTACCGATTGTACAATGAATCTTCTGTATCAAATAATCACTGCTAACATCGTATCGGAAAACTCGAGCGTGTTAACAACTAAGCACGCTACTGGCCCCATATAGGTAAGCGAATTGTATCTGCACTTCGATCGCTGTATACCTTATAAAGCGGCCGGCTAGCCGAACGCCTTCTAAAAATAATGTTTTGGCTCATCATTAGCCCGACAATGCGACGCGATCGGTTCGTGCTTTGTCTTTTTAGTCGGTGACGCAATTCATACCCAAACGGAACAATAAAATTCTTAAAAACACCATCGAAAATTCAACCCTATCTCCATTCAGTCAAGGTTGAAAATGAAATGAGTGGCCTCGTTGTTGATCTCCAAAAGAATTGTCCGTTGACAACAGAGACATCGATGCTGTTCTTTTTTTGAATATCGATTGTAAAGAGCATTCTCATGGGCTGTGAGAACTTTCAAGATGTACAGTCGCGGCTTAAATTCTTTTCTATTCAACTTGTCTTTGTTAATGCTCATTGTCGGATGCTCGAAGACAGTTTTGTGCGTGATGATACAGCGGTCGGTAGAACCGATTGTGATCGGGTATTTCTAAACGAGTATGTAGTACAGTAAGTGACAGGGCAAATAGTGACGTTTCCTTTTTCAGTGACCACCCTACTTGTCTTGTAGACCTGCAGTGCAATTCTGTAACCGTCTCATCGTGAAAACTTAGGTGAAGTGAGCTTGGAGTGAGCTGTCAGGTGGAATTACAGTTCTCTTCACGTTCACTTCACCTAAGTTTTCACCGTGAAATTATTACAGAATAGACCGGCAGGTGGAATGGCAGCTCACTTCACCTAAGTTTTCGCGGTGAGATGGTTACAGAATAGATCGGCTGTGCTTGATTACAGACGCCCTGTGAAGCTCTTTGCCGTAAGGTGAAATATTCATCTTATGAATTTCTTAATGGAAATATTTTAGTAGCAGTATGAGATTGAATGCTGGATGCAGGTCGCTTCCAACCGGCCAATTTGGAAATCATTGGGAGAGGCCTATGTTCAGCAGTGGACGTCCTATGGCTGAAATGATGATGATAATGATGATGAGATTGAATCGTGAATGATAAATAAATTTAGGCGTAGTTTGCATCGGGATATGGAAACCTATATTCCGTCACCATTGTATATTTTTTTAATGATCATTGAAATAAATGGTTTGACTCAGAGTTTACTTTCGCGAGAGCTTTTCCATAAATAAAATAGGTATGTATGTTCCGAATTTTCAGCCTAGCCCTCGATTGCATTAATATAAACTTATAAAGTATAAAAAAATATGTCTGATTGATCTTTATAGCCAATCAACCGTTACGCAACAGTGCAGCTGTAGGAAAACCTCATGATTAATGACGTGATTTCATACAACTTATCGATTTCCTACAAATTTAACGGCTTTATTAAAAACTCATAAAAAATTGAATACCTAATCGCATAGGCATCTATCGACCGTAGAATATATGATTAGTTCTTTATTTGTTTGATACTTACTAAATATTTTTATTATACTTATGAATAATTAGTATGTGGAAAATCTACAGGCTTTTCTGTTAAGTAGAAGTTCATAGTTTAATCAAGATAATGTGGTATAAAAAAGAATCTTGATCAAGTTTAAATAGTACGATAGTACTTAATGGGGAATTCCCAGTAGGTACCTACTGACATTGATAGGAAAACTGCGTCATCAACCTCTAAGACCATAACATCACGCTTTGTTTCCCCGAAGCGTTGGGCAGAGGTGTAACTATAGTAGGTACACACTGCTACATATCAAGCTATACATTTCCAGTATAAGCTGATATCGCATTGTATAGTATATCCGTACAATGAGAGGTCAGCTTATACTGGAAATGTATAGCTTGATATGTATGTACAGTGTACACCCACAGTACGCCACTTATGTTTAAATCCCACGTAGTAAGAGGTGAGCCTATAACCATCAACCGCGGGCACTAATTCTGACTGCGGTCTGCTAGTGCGAAATTTCAGATAGATTAACCCAATAACTCTCAGGCCGACCCGGGAATCGAACCCATGACATCATGCTCAGCAGCAGCTCAGCGCAGCTTGCGACTACTAGACCAACGAGGCAATCCTCAAAGACGTTCAATGCAAATGCTGTTCATTAGGAAGGGAATAAAAGCCTGAAATGATAACTATTTCGTTCTAGAAATAAACATTCTTTATTTGCCTAATATATTGAGTACAGTACCTACATCAATTATTTACAATTAAACATAACATGTACTACAGACGCCAGCACATCAACCTACCCGAACCTGAAAAATTATCCTAATCAACTTTGAACCTTATACTTTAGTGATACTGTTGAAAATCTATTAAAGAAATTTTACAGATTCCAAAAAGGTGCGTCCCGTCTGATTCACGCGCTGATAACGTAATGCTAGAATCACTAATCCATATGTAAAGATTGTTGATTACAGCTAAGTAACCTACACTTTTATTTTTTAATATCAGCTCATATGGTGGTGAAACGATTAGACAATCAACAAGGTTGGTACCTACTTAACTACCTACCAAAAGCAATTCGAACGAACTTTAGCATGACATGGTTAAAAAAATGTCTACCAGGAAAAGTATTCGTACTTTGCACAACATCCCTGAAAATTATCACTTCTTTGAACGACCCTTTGGATTTCCAAGGTATTTTTTTTTCAAACCTTAGAGAGTTGAAAATTGGTCTGTAGGTGATCCTTTAGCCCGTTACCAGAACAATAAAACATTTATAACACACTAACAAGGTAACACAGCAAATACCGTTTACAATAAAATCCCACAAACCTTAATTCGCAAAATTCACGAAAATTTAATCACCAACATTAAACGTAACGGTTGACAAAACTAAAACAATAATATTATTGATTGCGGTATCGATTCACATTCACGAGAAATCGATTAAAATGTACGGTATTCGATGTGGAGTTTCCGAATGATTAATAATTTTGATCTGCAATCTGCCACTGAATTCCACGGTTGTACAGGTAGTCGCGACTTCGCATTAAATTATAGTTCTTGTTAATTTTTTAATGTCAATAATAAAAGAAATATATTTTTATGAAGTCGATGGTATTTTTATAGCTTTTGATATTATGATAAACTCATTTGCGAAGGTCTTAGTCAGTGCCTAAAGATTAATCAATAGAAGGGAGCAGTTGCATTTTATGTATAAATTATATTAAGGTAATTTATGTGGGGTGACCCGGTATAAATTATGTGTCTGTCTTTGTAACTTTGTTTTCCTGCAATTCTAATGCACAGTCTTATTACAAATACGAAAGAGACCTCCCACACCTATATTTTCTTCTCTTTTTTGTGATGGGTAAAAAATGTTAAACTCGCGTCAGGACACGTGACCTGATTGAAAATTCGTAAGACGGAGGGAGAGTAGACCGGTGCAAGATTATTCCCTAACCATTCCAAAATATCAAAAATGCACAACGTTAATATTTAGTTTTCTTTTTAATTTTCTGTGGTCTCGCTCCTAATTCAGAAGTCAAGGACCAGTCTTGGAGTTAAGACATCCACCGTTGAATTGAACTGTAATGAATCTGAATGTTAAATTATTGAAGAGGCGATGCATACCCAAATATTTTTAAGTTTACATAGTACCGCTTAATCAAATCAGGCTACTTTAAGAAGATAGAAACGTATCTAAATACAATTTCACATATCTACATAATAAAATACAATTGTGGACATCTTAAAAATAGACAGACTTGGTAATAAAGAATTATAAATGCTCCAAAGATTTGGTCTCAACTTGAGATTTTGAGCATAAAACCTTCCAAAGAAACCAAATCTTCCCAATTATTACCCCAGCAAGTTAATAACTATGATCACTCACCATTAGTCTAATCATGTGAGCATTGGAATCCCCAATTACCTTTTATACAATCCGTTGAACATAATAAATAATTCAATTTCGCGGTCCGAAGATTAAATTACGAGCGTTCGCCCATTCTGTATGCGACAATAAAAATGCTAATACCGACCAACGATGGTGTAATTTACGACACCAAATATAAGACAATATAAGCCAATATAATAAGGTGACCGTCAAAGAATTCGATTCTTTTTTTCTTGTTCGTAAAATGGTCGATGTGAAGTCATTAATGATTCTCATCATTAGCGTTGCGAACTTCTAAATTAATGTTATTTAGTTAATTAGCTTGTTATTATGTTCTTGATGGCTCCTTAAATTAGGTTTGTTATGTGTTTTTATTACAAAATAAAGTAAAAAACCTAAATGAATTGTGTGTGAACTACTACAAAATATTTACATTAGATTAGGCTAATGTTAGGTATTGAGCTCCAGTTTAATAAAAAGAACAAAAAAAAACAAACGACGTATTATCTTAGGTATATGGGTGCAGTCCCCAATCGTTGTCGAAACACTTTTATTATTCTTCACATGTGTCACTGTAGGGTTCCGTAAAAGTAATAATTCAGAGCAAAAGCCAATCACCATCCAATATACCTATATTACATCTTTTAATTTTCACACTTCACGCGATAGTAAATACATCTCAACAATCCATTTTTTCCAGTCAATCGTTACTGAAGGGAAGTTTTTTCGAGACATGTTGCCTTCTTACTGAGAAATCAACATGTATTTAGGAATTAGAACATAATATTTAAATTTATCTAAATATGCTATTAATAACTCTACTAAAAATAAAACAATTCTGGGAGTAGTCAAGTCTTCAGTTTGAGTTTGAGTTGAGTTTGAGTTTAAATTGTTACAAAAAGGCACAGAACCGACTAGACTGGACATCAACAATTAACACTATATTAATGGCTATCTACACTTGTCCACACAAATCATTATATAAATGACATTTTCAACTAAGTTTTTACATCTTATTTCCTTCCTTATCATTTTATTGTCCATATGCTTCTATTTCGTCATCAGAGCAGACGGCCACGCCAAAAAAACAATTTACATGTTATTTAATGAATGTATTATGCAGATTTAGTCGATTTTATTCTTCGAATATCGATAAATCTGTACGGGCGAGACAAATAAGTCATAACATTGGACCGGGGGTAAGGACAAGGCCAGATTATATTGTTTTTTTGCACATATCAATACAAGAATCGACAAGTTTTCGAATAAAAAAACTTTAATTCACTAGAATAAATCGTTAGTAAAAAATACTAGACTACGCTGTTTTTGTCACACAGTTTGAAAAAGTATAGATTGGTAAGTACTTAGGTACATTATATAAGACTAGATGTTTCCCGCGACTTCGTCTGGGATCCAGGATTAGAAGTAGCCTATGTACTTCTCCAGGTCTGGGTCTACCCCTGTGCCAAATTTCATCCAAATCTGTTCAGACGTTTTAGCGTGAATTTACAACGACTGCTGGTGGTGTTATAACTTGAAGTATGAGTTGAGAAAATCTCTTTTTTTACTGTCTTATCTTATTTAGATTTCGATACCCGTCACCTCTAGGTGAAGTTTAAACAAAAAAAACTGATTTCTTAACAGATATTTCAAGTGACCACACTAACAGCGGTCGATGACCCCACACAAAAAGTCATCAAATTAATTTATTTTTTGTTTTATCATGTCTATATATCGATACCCATCACGTCTGCGGAGTTTCCCTAATTAATTTAATTTGACCCTGATGTAAATCGAAATCAGCTAACACCGACCTTCCTAGACAAAGTGGCGATCAGTTTTCAACGGATTGAAACTCGTCATTCGTCTCGACATTTCTGCGAAGAAACTAGGACTAATATGTCTACTACACCGGTTTTTCCTGAAATCTCAAACAGAGGGTTTTGAAATTTCGTTGTAAACTTGCGATCTTTATTCAGAACATAACGTGGAAGACTCCGAGATATCAAGTAAAATTCAAAGGTACTTGTCCTATTACTTGTCGTCACGCCATCTTACCATGGGGGTAGGCAGAAACTACAGAATGCCACCTGCTACAATCCTTACATACTCCGTTTGCCTCGTTTACGTTCATACATCTGGTCATACACGCACTTCTCCTATTACAGATACAATTTACGATTTTCCGATTAGGTAGGTACATAAGTAGGAACCTAGATGTCGAGTAGCTGCTAGTAGTACAATTAACTCTTCTTAGATGTATGACTCTTCTGAATAGTCTCTGGTTATTTGAACTTGAAGTAGCAAAAAAACTGAAGTGTTTGGTACTCCAAATGTCATCCGTTCACTGCGATTGACATTTAATACCATTTTCAGTGACGGTTAAACGAATTGGCAAAATGGCAACATACAATTTTGCAATAAGTAGAACTCAATTACCATAATATTATACCGTCAGCTTGTAATGTCTAAAAAAGTCTTTGTTAGACTTCTTCGACTAAATATTTCAGAAAAATTGGCGAAATCATATCGAAAACATTCATCAAATTGTTTTGAAACTCATCTTCAGAGATTCAAATATTCCAGCAAGTCTATTCTGTAAAAATATCACTGAGATTTTTACAAAATAGATCATCAGGAGAGTTATCTGCCGAAAAGTTCTCGCATCCTCCTCTTCAATATATTTCAGTAAGAAAAGTCCGTCACCGATAACTCATATGACTTTCTGGTTACATTGAATACACTTACTTGGTTTTAGGCAGGTGTTGCACGTAGCATAATAACCAAGTCCAATATTAAGGTCCTGTTTGACTTGCACCGGTGGAAAGGAGGCTTATAGGACGGAATTTACAACTCATTATTTTGCTAAAATATAAGGGACTTGCTAAACTACCGGAGATAGAGTCGTTCCATTTGAATCGCAGCAATCTATCTGTAGCAGTATCGATGTATGGGGCCGGTGGAGCTGAAACTAAATCTTTACTCGACTTTCAGGCACACCCCAAAACACTCCAGTAAAGACATACCGCCAACAAAAAAACCCAATTACACTGCAAGTCGGTAAAGTCGGCGTTACTTTGTACTACGTGTACTAAAATTATGACTATTGCGAGGCATTACTCTTCTTTACTCATCGTATGAATGGTTGAACATGTTCCGTACAATGGCTTGCCTGTCCCCCTATTATTTCGAGCGGCTGCCTTTATGCGGACGTCATCCGATAAAGGGGTATAAATAAGCGCTTGCGCATGTCATGTAACGTGGCGACTAGTGATTGTAGCGTTATGAATCATCGTTCGTGTGTCGTTCGGGATTTATCGGGTCCGTGATGATTTTTAACTGTTTTGTTTCTTGGTAGGTGGTGTCCTGGATTTGAGGATCAACTGCCTTTGTAGACCCACTATGTATATCTTTAGTTCTCTATACCTAGCATCACAGATTATTCGTTTGCTCCTTTGCATGTACCTAGATGTTTCTCATCCTTCACTAAGTTGGTGCTATTCTCCATACTTGTGCAACATGGATTTTTCATTAACACAATTAACGAGAGTGGTTATGCCAATTTTTTTTTTCTAGATGTAGCCGTCTTTGAAAATTAGCGACATTATTCTTCATAAACCACCAACTTACATATGGTGGACTCGCAGATTCCCTGAAAAACGGTGAGGCAAAATCAAAACAGCTTCTCCAGTAACGATCCATCATACATCCCAAAACAACTCGTATTTGATCTACAAAACGTATTTACGAGCGACCATTGAAAAAACAATTAATTCATTTTAACAAGTCGACGGCCTCCCACCGCGCCTGCCACAAAAGTTCCGACTTATGTCGGTGGTCGCGGCAACTTGCGACATTATTTGCGAAATGTCACCACCAACGATGAGCGACAATAACATTCGGAAAATAAAAAAATCGCATCCAGAAAACCGTGCCGTGAAAATCGGCACACTTATTGTCAAAGAAAGAGAGTTTAATTTTGAACGACTATGCGAATTTTCAGCAGCAAATATAAGTTGGTATTACATTAAGTAAAGGCTATAAATGCACCCTATCGGTTTTCCGCGTTGTTCTCAGAACGTATATAATAGTATTATATTCGTATTTTGGTTACTTGTTTGTCTGCATGTCGAAGCGACGCGACGTGGAAACTTTGTCGGCGCCAAACAAAGACTTCCTGTGTGGTACGAGTCGACACATCCGCTGAATAACAGGGTTTTCACTGATATGAGAAAATAACTTGGAGTATGGGAATGGTTTATTTATGAAGTGTTTATGCAGAAGTTGGAATATATGTGCATCATTAGTTTTACAAAAAAAAATTCTTCTGAAGCTTCAATAAATGGTAGTCTCACTCTGCTGCTGCAAACCTATCTACTTATTCCAATTTAGGGAAGTATTGATCACGTAGCTGTCTCACCGTATGGTAGCAATTTCTATATAGGTAATCTAGAGTTGTGATAAACACAGCTTTTGTCAGCTGGAAATTTCTCCTACTGAATATTCTAAGCTCGGTATCACTGGTTCCCAATATCGAACGAAGTCGCGTTCGCTAACTAGTACAACAAACCACAAAGTTTCATATTATAACTAAATTATATCAATAAGGTTCTGTCGTGAAATATCACACAGTTGATGTCCCTCATCGGATTACACTATATCGATACATTATTTAAATGATGACAAAAGTATCTTTTTACGTTTTAATGTTCTTGGACCCTGCCTTTACATTGTTTGAAGTGCAAACATTTTAAACGTGACTGCAGAGTGTTCTCGACTTGTCCAAATATGGATTTATTAGGTGTTTAACGCGAGTTTTATTTCGACTTTAGTGCCTACAAAGTTCCAATCATGACTCAGACTATACCTACACGTACCTAACCTATACTTAAACGATGGTGACGATTTTAAAGAGAAAACTTCTTCAGTCGAACTTTGTGCGTTCTGAACAGTGAACAAACTGAACCGTCACGCTGGGGTCGGTGACGCTGAATCAGTTATACTCGGCTCCAGTCGGTCGGTGACGCTGAATTCGGTATATACAGGCTGGGCCATAAAATGACGTCATAAAAAAAATTGATTCCGCATGCCCAGGGGTATCCGAAAATACCCCATGTATGTTATATGTATATTCCACGATTCTTGATAATTTTCGATATATTTTTTTAATTTTATTTATTGATTAAACAGAATTGACAACCGCTTTAATCTTTTTAATTTATATTTTAGAGGTATGAGGAACAGGGTGTAAAGTTCACTCATCCACTATAGAAAAGGGAGGATCCTCCAACCAGACGGGTGTTGTGTCTGGCGGGCCGACTGCCCGACTGTTGATTTCGGATAGTCTTATCTATGTCGTTCGCGCGGTAAACTCTAATTGCTCGATGCAGGATTTGTGTGACGTCATGTTTTTGATGCGTAGTTAGTATGTGGCGGTGTAACCGCTACATCACTCCCCTCCGGAGACCGGAGGTCGATAGTGGGCTGAGTCTTGTATCTTGAGATGCTTCACAGTGCCAGTGGAGGTTCCAGTGAGTCGGAACCGGGTGTCGCATAGTTCGCGGTGAGTCGGAACTTTCTGCGGTGATTCCCCAGTGAGTCGGGGTGGCGCTGCGTCACGATCCAGTGAGTCGGATGTGGTATAGCGCCGGGTTGTGGCTGACTGCTAGTGTCGACCAGGAGAGGGTAGAATGGGCTCTGCTTATGAGACCGGCCGAAGGTGCAGGTGCTGTGCCAAGGTTGCTGATGAGGCTGAGGGTGATGACCAGGAATGCGCGTTCGCTGCATGCTGGTGGTCAGGATACCCGTTGAAGCCGTGGGTGCTGGCTGTCTGTGTGACTCGCCTCACGAAAGCTTGCGGGAGTGATGATGATGATGACGTCACGCTGAAGTAGTTGCACGAAGGCTGCGTTGACGTTCATACTCGGGGTCACCAATTTAGGGGCATGAAGAACAGGGTGTAAAGTTCACTCATCCACTATAGAAAAGGGAGGATCCTCCAACCAGACGGGTGTTGTGTCTGGCGGGCCGACTGCCCGACTGTTGATTTCGGATAGTCTTATCTATGTCGTTCGCGCGGTAAACTCTAATTGCTCGATGCAGGATTTGTGTGACGTCATGTTTTTGATGCGTAGTTAGTATGTGGCGGTGTAACCGCTACAATATCTTTATTTTTACACGACTTCTTCACATTTTTTTTTTTTTTGTAATTTTCATTGTTAGGGATTATTCTTTCAGACATTAAATAATCGTCTTCCTATCATTAATTAAAGATAGAAAAAGATTTATCGAAAAGGAGGAATTTACGTTCGAGTGATACAGAATCGAAACTAGTTTCCTAAATCATTTAAAAAACCTAGGCGGAATGTAGGCTTGCACAATATCACAAAAAAGTTGACTAAAAAATTTCTACTCTGTACGAGTATCACTCGAACCGAACTCCTTTTCGATCAATATTTTTAAATCTTGAATTAATGTTAGGAAGACTACGTCTGAAAGAAGTTTTGATTAATTTGGCAATATTATCTACTGAATGGAAATATGAAATATCACAAAAATATTTGAAAAGTTTCCAAATACTTTTTTTACATCTAAAACTAGTGAACTAAAATATTTCATTTCAAAATCAATATTTTAGTTCACTAGTTAGCAATATTTCCTATTTCCATACAGTAATATTGCCAAATTAATCAAAACGACGAAATATTTGACAGCTATTTGCGACGTTGCCCACTTTCAAAATGCACGCTCTTAGTGTACAATTCAATAATCAAATTTAATAAACATTTTCAAAGAAGTAAAGAAGTAGAGTCAACTTTATTACCACCATCGGAAGAAACCAAGTGGAAATTTAAATGATGTTTGTTATTTACCTTACACAACGTGCTTCATGCAAGCCAAGGAAAAGTCTATGCAAATCCGTTTCTAAACATTATTATCTAGTATATCGTCGCTTTTCGCTTAGATCTTCTAAACTAAACAATAGATTTTGATGCAGTTTTCACCATCATTTAGAGCACTTATTCATGTGCATAAGAAATTAATATTTAACTTAGGTAAAGCACAAAAATCTCAATGGTTTGACATGTCATCATTGCACCCGTGTGAAGCAGAGGCGGAACGCTAGTAGGTCAATCTGCCTAGCCTTTTCCCAACTATATTGGGGTCGGCTTCCAGTCTAACCGGATGCAGCTGAATACCAGTATTTTACATGGAGCGACTGCCTATCTGACCTCCACAACCCAGTAACTGGGTAATACGATACCCCTTGGTAAGACTGGTTGTCAGACTTTCGGGCTTCTGACGACCCGTAACGACTGTCAAAGATCCACGAATGACAACCGGGACCAACGGCTTAACGTGCTTTCCGAGACACGGATGAGTCTCGGTATATAAAGATGGTCACCCATCCACAGACCAACCCCGGCAATCGTAGCTTAACCTGACGGATCGACCCGTGCGGCAGTTACTACTTAGCCACGAGCTCCTCAAGATATTTTCAACTGTCATCACTTGGAACTAATAAAATAAATAAAATACTATAAGACCACATTTAGCATTCAAATGACACTTTTACAAATTCAACAGGTGTCTATGCAGTGATCATTAGGTATTATAAATAAAATCTTTAAAAACGATAAGTCTGCTTAATGTTTGTCCTTAAATCATCGTAAGCATCATAAAATCAGTGTCTTTAATTGAACACTCTTTTAGTTTGTTATTTATTTAACAATTAATTAAATAAACAATTCATTAGATACCGTGAAGCAACAGTTACGTGCACTATTTATTCATTGAATCATTTTATTTTATATATATTTTAAACTTTTTAATAATTTATAATATTTCCATATTAAAAACATACTCATGCATTTGATTATTTTTAATAAAAAATCTTGAATCGCATTGCAATTTATTATGAAAACACGCTTTATAATAGATTTATATTTAGAGGGCCAAAGTGCCAATATCATCTAAAGGAATCGCCAAATAACAAATTATTTTCACAAACACACAGCAATACGTTATAGACAAGCAGGTTCTCCGATTGACGGAAAGTCCTGAAAACAAAAGAAACTGGAAATTTAGAACGTACCTAGTTCTATTTTTCTGAAGAAAATCAACGTATATGAAACCAAATAAATTGGCTCTACTCCTTGATATGGAATGGCCTCTGTAGCCCTATGACACATGAGGCTCTAGAGGGCTAACCCCCGCTTACCCAAAGTCACTTGTATTACTTTGGTAAAAAGTATCCTAATTTTTTCAGAATATTTTATCTTTAAAGACATGTATAATCGTTGTCTGGCAACGGCGAGCCGCTTTTCGGTTTGGAAATCGCGCGTTCAATGAATAAATAAATACACATGATGTCTCAGTACACCCTCCCCCCCTCAACCTTGTGACATTTCGTGATTTTTCCGAATCCCTCCCCCCTTTCGAGTCTCACGTGATTAATGGACGATTCTAAGCACATTTTACACTAAAAAATCATAGACAATCAAATTTTAATAACCCATTGACTTTTAACTTCTAACTTGAGACTAATCAGCGAACATAATATCACCGAATGATTTCGTCAACAAAATCTAGTTTCCAAATCAACATAATGAAATACAAAATCAAATCTCAGATTGATTGAGAAATACCAATCCATGAAACTCGTAGTTAAGGCTTTTCACATTTTATGGTCAAAATTTGGCAAATAATGGGTCTCTAATCTGTCAACACCAATTGATTGGACATCCAAAATCGTTTTGGTGTTTGTCCAGTTTATTATAATCGGCAGTTTGGATGTAAATGAGAAGATTTTTCGATTGATTAATTGGGGCTGATTGATTTGATGAAATTAAGGTATTCGAGTCATTATTAATGATTTCGTCATTGTCTAAAACTAGGAAAGGCTGACATTATCGATAGGGTTTTCACGGCTGAACAAGATCGGCACAAAAAGAAAACCAGCGATTTCAGTTGAGAGGAAGATGCCACCCACTCTTACACAATTTAAAGGGTTGTCTCCTTTACGAGAAAACAAGAGTTATTGGCCCTTCCAGCTGATATTCTACGAAACTATTGTTTAGTTGGAGTGATGATATTATCTATACCTAGTCTCTTTTCAAGATCAGTAGTCCTTCTACGTAGTCGACAAACCACCTCGAGATGTCTCTTCAACGCATTTTCAACAGACACAAAAATAATTGTAGGTAAATAACAAAACCAATATTCTACCATGAAAACCAAACATTAATAACGGCACTAAATTCGGATTAAAAGGAGTTAAACCCCGTCCATTGACGGGAGTAAATCCAAGGAGGCTCGAGTGTTCCCACGGCAAAGTGCCGTAGGCTATGTCCGACTGAAACACGATGGAGCATTACCTCTCTGAAACCTGGTAAAAGCTAAACCGTAGTTATGAGACACTCGGTTAGATTGACGATCGGCTCCGCCAACTGATTTGCTTTTTATTTTCCTGTTTTTTTATCTTTGAATTTAGAACCAATCTTCAGAGATTGCATAATAATTTCAGTTTTGAACTGCAAACAATTGATTCATTCCACTAGGTAAGGTCCACAATATTAAATGCGGGTATATTATACGAGGGTAATGACTAATTAATACGTAGGCGAGACGCTCAACAGTCAGTAGGTAAGCATTTCAGCTTATATTTCGATCGATAAAACCATCAAATAACTATGCAAAACGAGATATTCGCAGGAGCATAGCATGCCACGCTCTCTGCAGGGATTCTCACGTTTTAACTATTTTATTACTCCAACTGCCCTGGTTAGCAATC
Source organism: Xanthia togata (assembly GCA_963853775.1). Taxonomy (NCBI): domain Eukaryota; kingdom Metazoa; phylum Arthropoda; class Insecta; order Lepidoptera; family Noctuidae; genus Xanthia; species Xanthia togata. Next base: position 10,801,451 of record OY970806.1, read on the forward strand.
AAGAAAATTTATGCGATAATAAACCTTATTCCAACGAGATAGAAGTGACTTGGCAGGAGAATTCAGTGTCTATTTGCGTTGTATTAATTGAAATAGTAGGTAATAGCAAACCACTACTGAATTTGTTTTTGTTCGACAGTTTATTTTCACGTAATAAAATGGTTTCAGTGAATATAGATGAATATTTTAGATAGATACCAAGGCAAGAAGGTACCTAAGTATTTACACACAGATGTAAGTAGATACCTACAAACAATAAAGCTTGATTATGACTGAGAATGTTTTTTCTGAAATGAATGGAACAAATGTGAGCATTTTCTTCATATTTTTTCCAGTTTAACTGCAGGTAAGCGTTACTGTAAGCGACGTGGTTCCACCCAGCCAATATCCGTCTGCTAAAAGAGTGGATGAAATCAAAGGAAGGCTTCACTGGCAGCACAAATTATTGTGTGTGTGAAGTTGTAGTTAAAGAGTGTAATTGTGCCTCAAAATCTAACGCAACATGGGACAGGTCCCTACCATGTTGGTGTTGATATAAGTAACTAAAAGATAGGATTTCCAGCATATCCGCCTCCGTAAGTCTGAATTTCGCTCATTCACATCCATGGGTACCTACCTAAATCCGAAACTCAACGAAGCAGAATTCCCTTTTTAACGAAATCACACACGTCCCAAATAAGAAATTAGTATTTTCATCCGTCTCTACAAATATTAGTCACGGTCAGGCGAGCCGGAATCGGCCGGATACAAGAAAAAATAATCGATGATCGCCTTGTGCGGCCTAATTAAGATATGTATCGATGGCCAACCCACCCCTGTTTCAAGCACTATTGTCCCTCACTACATAAAAGAACCACCAACCAACAGCTTAAACGAAAATGAACCTTATTTATATAGCATACTTAATTATGTAACAAATAATTGATTGTATTTACGATAAATTTCGTTCGGAAGTGAGGAATACACGTGAGATCTTTATGTTCTATTATAGTTTTTGTTTTACTGCTTGCGTGGGTGTAAACTTCGAATTACAGGCGATTCTGATTGATACCTACCTAGTAATGGGCGGGGGAAATTCTCGACGGTATCATTAAGTTTACGACACTAAATTGAAATATAAAAATCACATTTTGCAGTTAGTCAGTCCGATAGATTTTTGTGTAGGTTGATAGTACCGTCTCTAATGAGACGTAGAAAACTATTAAACCGATTTTCTGAGAACTATTTGATATCAATCAAGGTGTATGAGGTGGCTATCTGCTTGAAAGTGTTTAATTTATTAAACCGTGTGGAAAAAAATATTTGCAATTTAGGTAGGTACAAGTTTTTTTTATGCACCGTACCTAATTGATATTACTTTATCAAAAATACCAAACTCAAAACCTGAAAGTCGCTTAATTAATTGAGCTTAACATTAATAAGATTATCATCAAATATGATTATAAAACTGCCGGGCATCCGAGTAAATCTGCTCATTATGTGCAGCATCATGAAAACGTGTTTATTAAAGCATGTATTTCTTTTATTACAGGCGTGTGCCGACAAACTCCGTAAACACATTTGCATCCCGACCGAAAGCCCGCCGCAGAAACCTCAATCGATCGCTAAAAAAAATTCATCGCATTATAGGTACCCGACGGAACTACCTATATAACTTTCGATACAAAAACGTTATCTGAAGTTCAAAAAAATGTGAATACAAATTTGAATCTTGCGTCATTGATATAAAACCGGTGTCCATGCTTCGAACATAATCTCATAAGCTGTTGTGAGCAGTAGAGATTCCAATACAATAATACGTGCACTGGGCCGGCGCGCGCGCACTCTGATCTGACCACTACTGTGCATTTCCCACGGGCAGCGTATTGTGCCATGCTCCTCACTCTGTATAGCGTTGTCTCGCTTGCTCCTGATGGACTGCCGCTCTTTCGTTAAACGAAGCACTCCCACACACGCCGTCGGTATTTCAGATTGTTCTGAGGTGGAGACCGACATACATTACGTCAGCCCACAGCTTAGCTGCTAGAAGTTTGTTATCGTTATAACACTATGCTTTACTCGCCCTACCCGACACTTCTTTAACTTGTGTCGACATTTAGAAATTAGATAGGTATACAACGTGACATTCAATCAGATACCTACCTACCTATCTAAGGAATCATTGTTCCTCAATTAAGTAGAATAGGTGGATGGTTAAAGACAAGGCGTATGGAGGCCAAAAAATTAAATGGGTAGAAAAGTCCGTTTCTTCGCAAAAAAAACCCCACTCACTCACATGAAAGTTTTGGCATTTATTTCTACAGAAGATATCTTCGAAAATCACAAAACCCTCTAATCTTTGTGTCAGTATAGATTCTAGTAAATGTTACGATTTTCTAAAATCATCTAAATTGGCAATAATTTTATACGCGGAAATTTGCCAAAGAATTCCGCCAATCACAAATTGCAACATTTGAAATACTAGCGGGTGGTAACACTGAATAGTCTTTTACACAAATTAACCTAGTTTCCGATACATTGCTGTATCTTGAAGATCTTCGCCTGTTACATGACTATTAAAACCGTCAATGTGTGTGGAAGAATAGGGGATAATCATTCAGAGAAATGGAAAACAAAGTATCGTGGTATTAAGTTGTCTAATTCACATCTGTCTGGAGCGCGTGCATTCGGCGTCTCCTGTCAAACAAAGCCGCGGGGCAAGACTTCATTGCAGTTAATTAGGGCGAAAATATTTAGGAAACGTTTAGACCAGTGGCTCCCAAACTATGGGTCGCTAGCGAATATTGGGCGGGTCTTGATTAATTGATATTCAGGAATGACTAACATTAAAACGAAATACCGAAATAAATTGGACGCAACAAACTCATGGCGATTAAAAGTAACTAAAATTTAAGTTAATGATGCTAAAAATAAAAAGCTATATTGACAAAAAGTAGGAAACAAATACATTCTTCTCATGAAATAGCGCTCCTTGTATTTAAGTTTTTTTTTTATTAACTGAATGTTATTTTTCCTATTGAACAGTCCTTCATTCATATGTAGGTATGCCCCTTTTTTTCTCCATGACAGCCAAGAGGTGAGTCCCGAATTTGAAAGTTTTTGTTAGGTGGGTCGCGGTCCACTCAACTTAGGGAACCACTGGTGCAGACCATTCGTGAATCAATGAGTGACACGATAAAGGGATAATTTTGGAGCATTCTTTGTCCATAAAATTGTAATAATGCTTAATAGTTAGATTAGTTAGCCCGTTTTCTGTCTAGGTACCTATTATGGAATGAATGCGCTAACAGAGTTATCTCTTAACTGTGCAGTAGCTTTTAGACCTAATAAAGGTACTATCGAGGAAGTTCATAACTAAGCATCTTAAAGACTATTTATGCTGGCAGGGCTCGGCCGCTATAGAAATCTCATGAGATTATCAGGAAAATCATAGGTACCTATGATCTTCGTGATAATCTATATAATAAAACCGGCAAAGTGCGAGTCGGACTCGCACACGAAGGGTTCCGTACCACAGTACAATATTTAGCAGAAACCACCGAAAAAAAACTGAAACCTATTAACATGCCTTCGCTGTCCGTCCGTCCGTCCGTCCGTCTGTCTGTCAGCGGGCTGTATCTCTTGAACCGTAATAAGTAGACAGTTGAAGTTTTCACAAATTATGTGGTCAGCTAGGCTAATTGCGTCTACGGGGCTAATGCGTCTTCATGAACTTATTCGAATACTTTTTGGTCTACTTTGGTTTCTGCCATCTAGTTACATTTGCTTAAATTAAATACTTTACATGTAGTGCTTATAGATGGTGTTGTAGTCAAATTATCCAAGTATTCAGCCATTTTGTAAATTGCGCTTGTGTCGGACAGCTTGTTACTGTGAGAGGTGAATGAAAAATCCATGTTTATCTTAAGTTTTCTTTAATTAACTGATTTTATTCATCAAAGATTGTAAGAAATAGATAATGGGTTGCTTAAACACCGTTATTTTTAATGACATAGCTTTATGTGAAGAAATAGTTAAATTGCCATTTTTTAGGTTGGGATTAATGTCTTGGGCTAAATGCGTCTGCCGCTACGAGGCAATTGCGATTGTGTGACGCATTTGCCCGAAAACAGAATTCGTCAACCCAACAATGTAAATGTTAATGTCCTCACATTTTAATACGAACATGAAATTTTATTTCAGATATAAAATTATATACATATTTACTTGCCATGGTGGTATTGAAATGAACATTGACAAAATACTTGACCAATTATGATTTTGAAAACTTCATACAGCAAACACGACTTGTATAGCCATGGCAAAATACTCATTTCAATATTTAGGATGTAGAGAGCCAACAAACGTACCTACTCGTAATACCCAATATCCCTAATCATTTTATTATGGATAATATAATAATCCAAAATGCACAATTTTTGTTGGAAAGCTAATTTTTTTTGGTGTCCATCTCATATTTATAGGTATTTCTTCATGGAACCGACGTATTGACTGATTTAATTTTAATAATGTTTTATATTGAACTCAAGAAAAAAAAAACACTATTAAATCTACCTTACCTGCTTACTTTACAGAAGTAAGTACTTGAGTTCACGCGCGAGCTCTTTTTTACTTAAAATGTTGACAACATCTGGATTTAGCATGGGGAAAGTGCGTCTATGAAAAACTAGACGCATTTTCCCAATGTTTACTAAATCGTATGAATGCGTCAATAATTCTTTTTGGCTAATTTAATTATCATACTATTTCACAGAAATTGGAACCGAAAAATACTACCTACCTTGATTTTTTTCACGAAAAGCTTGCCCATTCAATACTTATTTAATACGGATGCATTTGAAAATGTGTCTAAAATTCAATTTTTTTTTAAACACTTATTATGAAACTATTTTAATATTCCGGCGAAAAAATCACTGCTAGAACTTTGTTCAAAAATAGTCATATGGCTTGAGTTTCAAAAAATTATAAAATATAAATTCGCTCTCATTATGCCAATAACTTGAAGTGATCTGAAAATATGACGCAATTACCTCGGTTGACCTATTTCTATTGCCGCTATAACAACAAATAATAAAAATTAAATACAGAAGCTGACAGACAGAAGAACGGACGGATGGACAGACAGAACCTTATTACTAAGCAATGGAACCTTATTACTAAGCCTCCAGCTTAGTAATAAGGTTCCATTCGGCACCCTTCGGGTCATCATCATCATTTCAGCCATAGAACGTCCACTGCTGAACATAGGCCTCCCCCAAATATTTCCAAATTGGCCGATTGGAAGCGACCTGCATCCAGCGGCTTTGCGACCTTTATTAGGTCGTCTGTCCACCTTGTGGGTGGACGTCCTATGCTGCGCTTGCCAGTACGCGCACTCCATTCCAGAACCTTTCTGCCCCATCGGTCGTCAGTTCTGCGCGCTATGTGCCCCGCCCACTGCCACTTCAGCTTGCTAATCCGTTGGGCTATGTCAACGACTTTAGTTCGTTTGCGGATCTCCTCATTTCTGATTCGATCTCGCAAAGAAACACAGAGCATAGCCCTTTCCATAGCGAGCTGAATGACCTTGAGCTTTCTTATGAGGCCCATGGTGAGAGACCACGTTTCAGTTCCGTATGTTATCACTGGTAACAAACACTGGTTGTAGACACTGATTGTTCTTTAGGCACTGAGGTATGTTGGACGAGAAGATGTTGTGTAGTTTTCCGAACGCTGCCCAGCCGAGTCGGATTCGACGATTGACCTCCATCTCGTTACTGGACCTACCCAACTGGATCACTTGTCCCAGGTAGACGACATATTTGTCAACAGTTTCGAGAGTAGAGCAACGTCCATGTTGCGCCCTACCCAATATCGGTTGATATTGGGTAGGGCGCAACATGGACGTTCGACATGACTTTCGTTTTTTTCATTTTCATCCGGAGCCCTACTTGTTGGGAGACTCTATTGAGGCCTTCGAGCATTGTGCCAAGGTGTTCCAGCGATTCTGCCATGACCACAATATCGTTGGCAAACCGAAGGTTAGTGATGTACCTAGGTACTCGCCGTTAATGTTGATGCCAAATCCTTCCCATTCCAGGAGCTTGAAAGCGTCTTCCAATGCAGCGGTGAACAGTTCTCCCTTCGGGTACGGAACCCTAAAAATTAAATGCTGTTCGTTGGTAAGCGCAACACTTGAGCGATTTGATTTATTTTTGTTTTAAAATGTTCGTAATAGTCCGAATTAGGTTTTACAGAAAGAAAAATTGGAAATTGAAATTTTTTCAAAAAATTCATATTTCAAAATATTTTATTTCACATAAACCTACAAGGGCACTTATGAAACATCAGAAGCTCACGCACGGTTCCAATTGGCCGTTTCCTATGGAGAATAGCCGGCAAAGAAACTCCACGGTTAGGTAGGTACTCTTTTAAAAGTAAACGGTATTTACAATCTTTTCAAGTTACAGTGTTTATAGGTATGAGAGGACACTGTAGGCCTATCAACAAGTACCAGGTACTTAGCAAGATAGAAAACGATCGACAGATCTAAAAGTCGGTTATGCCTACAACGTTCTCACATTCACAAAATATAAAAGAGAATCTATATTTAAAAAAAACAATTAAAAACCTATTTAAACCAAATGGCATGACTGCCACTAAAGCTGTAACAAATCTATAAAAATAGGTATAATAAAGTGAATTTATTTAATGTCAAATAATGAAAAGTTTATGTCAAAAAAGTACGTAAATGAAAAAAAAGAATAATAGGTAAAATCAAATAATCATCTTAATTTGGGAGCAGTTATTAGACATAATTACATAGTAATGCCGTTATTGAGGTACCAGGGAAGCCACATGTGCAGAAGGAATTATTGCCAAACTTCCTTGTCTTCAACGTAGTCTATAATCTTATAATATGCTTTTTTGATAAGGACACGTTTGATGTGGGTTTTGAACTTTCCATCACTAAGTTCTGTAACCGACTTTGGCAACTTGTTATAAAATCGAATACTGTTTATAACAAATGACTTACTAGTTTTAGCTAACCTAAATTTGGGTATCACAATTTCATGTTTACTACGTGTATTTATATTATGGAAATCGCTTCTAATTTTGAAAAGTCCTAAGTTTTTCCGAACATACAAAATACTTTCTAAGATATAAAGAGAAGGCTGAGTTATTAAAATCAATTTCTTTGAATTTATTTCTAAGGGACTCACGAGGACCCATTTTATAGATAGCGCGAATAGCCCTCTTTTGTAAAATAAAAATGGAATCTACGTCAGCTGCCGATCCCCACAGCAAAACGCCATAAGACATAATACTGTGGAAATAAACAAAGTATACTAACCTAGCTGTGGCTACATCAGTCATCTGCCTTATTTTTCTTACTGCATATGCAGCCGAACTTAATCTACCTGAAAGAGCTCTAATGTGGGCGCCCCATTGCATTCTCGAATCTAAAGTAATTCCTAGAAATACGGTTTCTGTAATAGCTTCTAGTTTCTTACCATCAAGTTTTAAATTTAGACCTACTTGAGGTACATTTGGTAATGAGAACTTAAGACATTTAGTTTTGTTCGCATTAAGTAAAAGATTATTAGCTGCGAACCATTTCGAAAGAACTGCTAGACTATCGTTGACATGTATAACATCCGTATCTTTTCTATCAATTTTAAAAATAAGAGAAGTGTCATCAGCGAATAGAATTATGTCTGATAAGTTAGCCATCATGTAAGGAAGGTCATTAATATAAACTAGGAATAGGAAAGGGCCAAGAATTGATCCTTGAGGCACGCCCATCTTAACTAGAGACCCCAAGGATGTCGCCCCGTTAATGTTTACTTTTTGCTGCCTATTTGATAGATAGGAAATAACAAGATCACCAGCTTGTCCACGAATTCCGTAGTGGTGTAATTTACAGATCAGTGTTTTGTGGTCAACGCAGTCAAACGCTTTTGAGAGGTCACAGAAAATGCCAATTGCATCCTGGGACTTCTCCCAGGATTCCAAAATGTGACTGATGAGTTTTACTCCAGCGTCAGTCGTCGACCTACCTTTCGTGAAACCAAACTGGTAACTATGTAAAATCCCATTTGAATTAAAATGTGACAACATCTGGTTTAGCATGATTTTTTCATATATTTTACTCAATTATTATTATTATGAAATTTATTTCAGACTTTTGTCCATAAATGCGTTAGTAACAATTAGTTAGTGGCAATGCTGGTAGCACAGATATACCTAGGTCTATAATTAGAGGGATCACTCTGAGTACCTGATTTGAAAATTGGTACTACCTACTTTACTATGTTTCATTAAATCAGGAAACGTACCGTTATCTAAACATTGATTAAATATGCCTGTTAGGACAGGGGCAATTGAGTCAATGATATCTCCAAGAACCTTAACGGAAATTCCCCATAAGTCTTCAGTGTTTTTTATGTTAAGACTTTTGAATGCTTTTGTAATTGTGACAATAGAAATAGGCTTGAATTCAAAACTTGGAATGACCTTACTGACTTTTGACAGGACAACATGAAGAGGACAAGAAATTTGATACCTAGGTAAGTACATATCCGCGTAATTATTTCCGCTGGCGATGAGTGATCGAGTGACCGCTAATCAGACACTCTTGTGCAGATGGCGCTGCTGGCTGACAACACTAATATCAAATAGGGATATTTTTGACAATTATGTCAAGACACCAACTTCTTGACATCCCTTCAACAAAATTCGGCGTTCTGCAATATGAATATTTTTCATAATACGTATCTCTACGTTGGCGTCGTCGTGGTGAGGCTTGCACGCTCCGAACTCTGTGCCGGTACTTTACTTTGCCGGAACAGCTATAGGATGAGGAGCCAGACCAAGAGAGATACAGAAACCCGTGTGGCGAGCTGTTGGGCAGTAGCGACCCCACGGACCCTATCTCCCGGGAGAAGTCTTGTTCCTCATCTCTGCCTTGCCTTTATTGACCGGCTGGATTGAACACTGACGAGGAACAGAGCCTCCACCTCATTCTTGCCTTTATTGGCCGGCTTGAGTGGAGATTTGCAAGAGCAAACGTGCTCGAAAGAAGTAGGTATTCCAGTAATTGCTGGTAGGGATCTTGACCATCTTCCGGGCTCTGGGATTGTTCTGATAGCCGTGGATTACCTCTGCACTCCTCAGGACATGTTGCCTTCTAGTCACTACGACAGTATGTGCTAGCGACAGTTTACGGGGGCCCATTAGATGACCAGTCAGGCGCCATTGTCCTTCCTTAGTTCCAGGTAACCAGTCCACTTTAGCCACCCGAAACCCTAGTCCAATATCTTTGTTTCCATATCCTGCAATAGACCTACACCAACCGGAGGTTGTCCTTGGGTGCACTTGCATAGTACATACAGAGATAATCGTCGTAACAACCGGATACATATTACGAAGGACGGGACGGTTGAAGTGTCGCGCTTGCCACCATAGATAATGCACTTAAATAAGGGACTTGCCACCGTCCGAGTGAGTCCATCAGACATATTATTATCTCTAGTTGTTCTCCTCTGGCTAACGGCGAGTACTTGCACAGGCATAACCAATAGGCGAGGATTATTCGGCAGTGCTTTTTGCACGTTTTTAGTGATTTTTTATAATTATCATTTACAAAGTTTTTCATTGGCTATTGAAACTCTTCAGCTAGCCAGTTTTTTTTTTTTTTTTTTGTGGCTTCTTCTTTAAGTTTTCTATAAAAACTTATCAAAACCCATAACACGATTTCCTATAGCCAACCCTTAACTAGAAATAAGTGTTGATGTAGTTATGCCTAAGAGCAAAACGGCCCAGATAAATATGAAGATTTAAAAAGACAAAAATGATTGTTCATTTCATCAGAAGTAAGAAGAAACATTATAATTTATCCGACGATGAAAACTGCAATGTCCATATTTTCGTTTATATGTATTACATTGTAATTGCGCTAGCTGTGGCGAAGATGATGAGGCAGTATTTCTCTGTGAACGAATTTTTCTGACAGGTTTTTTATGAAAGTCAGTTTGCCTTTCTGCGTAGTCCGTTTTCCCTCGCTAATAAAGGTAAAACGAACCAATTTGTGTTTTTAGAAATCATCAGAGATAAGTCATTTATTTGTCATTTAGTAGTCAGAGGTATGATCTTCGTGATAACGGACATTATCACATCATCATTCGCTGATCAAGCACTCTTGTGCAGATGATGCTGCTGGCTGGTAACATTTTTTTTTTTTTTTTAATATGTATGAATATATTGAAGTCTAAATTAATAAGTAACGTAAATTATAGGTGTCATTATCAGTATATCTCTTTTTTTTTCAAATTTTAAAATTCAAAAGTCATTTATTCAAACTAGGCTGAGAATCAGCACTTTTCGAACGTCAAAATTACATAAGACAGTCCCCCAAAACGCCCACCCTTCACCACTTCCTAGTGCTTTTGCTGGGAAGAAGAAGTGGCGCAACAAACTCCCCAGCAGCACAGCTGTTCAGTTAGGAAAAAAAAAATATTCTTAAAAGTTGAATACAAATATTTTTATTTTAGTATTAGTCAAGTTAAGTTATCTAGTTATTGCTCAAGTGGTCCATTTTGCCTTCTCTTTCCCTATTTGCGTGAAGATCAGTAGGTAATAGAACTTCAAGTCATTGAAAAAAAGGTGCATGCAAATATTGGGACTTTGGGACAGAAAATAAAAACATTGTAATTGTACAAAATGATTTATTACAAAAAAATACAACTGCGTGTACTCTTACAAAATAATCTATTATTACAGTGCTAACGGTTTTATAAAAAAACTCAGTTTAATCTAGAATTGGCATGACTTAGGCAGGGTACCTACCTACATGACAGATTCAGACCACGAAAATATGTTTTTTATTTTATTTTATCAGCATCGTAGCTTCCTCGAACCTCGAGAAATGCTCACCCGTCCTAATCAAATCAATTTCCTCCTTCTTTCTTCCAAAGATATTAGACAATCAAAAATAATGAGGTAATTCGCTTTGTTACTCATTTACAAGTAGTTAACATTTGTTCTTATTTAGAGCTCCATAACAAATTTAAACAACTATACAAGTATTCAAAAAAATAAACTATTTTTTTTACTTTTTAACGAACTTCTAAAAAGGAGGTTGTAAATTCAGCTAGTTTTTAATTTTAAGATTTTTTTTTTTTTTTTTTGTTTAAGTAGATCTTCTAAAGGCTGTGGACCCACCATCGCACACGCACGATCCGTGCACATTAGGCGCCAGAAAACTCACATTATATTTTAACTTTTTTTTATCTCTTAAAAAATAGGCCTCTTTCTAAGTACTTGTCCTGAATATTACAGACAAAGACTAGCTATTAACATCGATATAAATCTCTTAGAGTGCTTATTTACAAAATTATGGAATGGTTGTTTTTATTAAAACCAGAATCATAAAATTTAACAATACACTTTACATTCCACAATGTTTTTGAAACATTGACAATGTTTATATTTAAGCAGATCAGTCAGCGCGTTCATTAACAATAAAAAACTAATCGAAAATTTTGCACGTCAGTCTGCACTGACCGTCTTAAAACAAAAATACAAATTCAAACTGGAAATGGAGAATGTTAGTTTTAAAAGTAAAACATCAACATGAAACATCAACAGTATTACAACTTAGGAACGGTGGTAAAACAATTTGAGGTTAGGAATACTTTTGGTGTTTTACTTACTACACCCACATTTTAAATTAAGCCGAGGTAGTCATTCAGATCACAAAAACATTTTAAAAGAAAACTAAAAGTAAACTATGCTAAAAAAAACATTTTCATTAAATGCACCAAAAAAATTGCTGAAGTAGAGTGCTAGATTTCTATGCTGTGGTGCCGCTTCTTTCACGTATAATGTACCGAATCTTATCCTTCAAAGAAAATCCGACCATAGCTCGCTACAGAGTGTGCAAGCTGAAGTGGCGGGGGCCTGGCCATGAATGTAACAGGAAGGATGGCCGCAAACGCGACCTGGGATAACACCCAGCTAAACAAATGAGTGACAACTTGACGAGCGGCCGGGAGACACTGCATACAGAAGGCAGTTACCAGTAATTCGGCAGAGGGCATTCCAAAGATATTTATCTTAATAAAAGGCGCGTATGAAATGATAGATATTGGAATAGAAGCTGCCTATTCGATTTTTCCTATAAAAAGAACCGGCAAGAAACTCCTTGGACACCTTTTTAAAATACGTAATTTATTCGGAAAATAGTTAAAAATGTTTTCAAATGTATGTAGTCTGCAACTAAGCGCAGTCTTCCCAAATACCACGGAATATATAATTATACAAGTACTAATACATAGTATCCATCTATTAATACCCGACTGCTGACAAGAAGGACGGTTTTTTTTTAAAGGGTACACTAGTTGATCATTCTTCCATACAAACGTAGTATGGTGATTACTCGTCTCGTTTGACGGTGTACGTTCAAAACTAAAAATTATACCAATTTGTCTTGTCATTATCTAGCCCTGTATGGGAGCAGAATTGGTAAAAAAATATTGGTGTGGAAGTTAGGAGTGTCGAAACTTCCACATTTCAACACTAAATTTACCTCGTCTTTGGGCGTAAATAAATAACTTATTTAGTAAGAAAATGGCAAAATAGAAACTGTAAAGGGATAATTTATTCAACAGTTCAAATCATTTTATTTGGCGTATATACATCCAGTAGTTTTTTTTTTTTAATAATTACTATAGTATATCATCGTCTGTTTCACTAAATAAATGAATAAATATATTAATAAATAAAGAACATGTTAATTTATTACGTTATACGTGTAGGTTTAATTCAATATTTTAGTTTAAGACTTCACATTTTTTTTCTCTTGTGCTCACACACTATTGACGACATTTCTTTCTCATTTCTCCTGTCGCAGGTCTGCTGGAAGAAATTTCTTAAGAAATAAGCAGTACCTTTGTACTCATAATTATGATTGTCTTATCTGTATCTATTTTTCTGTGTGTACATAAATAATAAAATAAATAAATAAAACCTAGATAAATAAATACTAAATAATCAAAACTAAATAAAAAATAATTAGAGTAATTAGCATGCATATTAGTCACGCCCACCAACGAGTTCGAGCCGTCGACTAGTGTACCCTTAAGAGCGGCCAACCCGTCATACTTTTCATACAAACGCTCGTACGTGATTATGGCGTTGGAACACATCTTTATTTGATTTTTTGTAACTAATATGAATATTGTGGACTATACCTAGGATTCTATGAAATCAAAATACAGAAAATTAGAGAAAAAAATTCAGTATAAGCCTCCGAAAATCTGCTTTTTTGCACAGATTTTACCTGAACTTTGGCCGGACATAATGTACTCACAAAATGGTAAAAGTAAAGAAAACATGTGCATAGAAACCTTGCACATGTAATGAAGAGACTAAATGACAAACATTTATTTTAAAAGCTTGTAAGGCTTACTCAAAAACACGTATTTCCTGAAACAAATTTCTACACACTATTTTTCGTACAATGTTATCGCGATCTCACTTGCTTGTTAGTAGTTGTCACTTGCGCTTGATGAAACAACAAGCTTTTCGAACATGCTCGCGTTGTCGATAGATCGGCCGGGAAGGGCCCTCTTAAGAAAAGCTATTGATAGGAAAATTGTTATCTAAAAAAAATTGTGTGTCTATAACACACGTCAAGCTGTACATTACCAATATAAGCTGACCTCGCATGCTTACATTACACTTCCTGTAAGCAATTGTCAAGGCAAACTATGCAAACTCAGCATCTATCAGTATTTATTTCAATTAAACCATTTACAGGTAAATGTCACATAATATGGTCACTATTTTTACAGTGGAGAGCATCGACAAACATTCTGTCCCTGAACGGCTGGATTAAGGATCAGCAATCCTATTTTGTAAAATAACACTATGAAAACTGAGGGGGAATCTGCTGCTGTGGTCGTTTTCAACCCCCGACGCAAAAAGAGGGTTATAATCCCTTTACCTGTCTGTGGATGGCATCGTAGCTCCCAAACGGATGAACCGGTTTCATTGCAGTTTTTCAATAGAAAACTGATTTAATTAACATTTATCAATTTTTAGTAAAGGTGAAGATGGAGTTAAAGGGAAGTGATGAAAGTGCGACGTTACAGAATAGAGTAAATGATACAGAAGGTTTGGACAAAGGTACACATGGAGAAAGCAGAGCATGTAGGATTGGAGTAGTATAATCCCTCACTCCCGACTTCTAGTAGAAGAACAAAGTTGGGTTTCTCGTTAGTCATTGACCCTCGCTGCGGACAGAGAACTTAAAAAAAAACATACATACTTTTTATATCATTGAAAAATGCAAGAATTCACTAAAATAAAAAATAAAAATTAAGCAGGACTAAATTTATTTTGGCACAACTTATGCTGCCCTGCTAAGCCGAAAACCGCTACCTATGAGATACGCCCTTTTAGTTTTTTTATAGCATTCAATATCTATAACAATTTCGCATCTAATGGTATAAGCCAAATAGCGCTATATAAAAACATTTCAAAAAACCACTAAGAAGTTTTATGTACCTGAACTTTTCCTTAAATACCAATTTACAAAAAAGTCAAATTTTCTCAAAACTTACTCCCGATTGAGATAGCGCCTTTCGGCTTAGCAGGGCAGTATACATAGCATAATTTTTGATTCTAGACGTTTTTAGAGTAGTGGTGATGTCAACTTAACGAAGTAGTGTGCGCCTGATTGGGTTGAACCTACGACCTACAACTCGTAGGTCGGGCTCCCACAAGGGCCTAGTGAATGATGAATGAATTCCACAGAAATGCACAATCTAAACTTAACTATGCATTTACCAACAAATGCGAAGTAGAAAAGAAAAGTGATGAATTGGAAGGAAATAATAATCGGACTTTACCAATTTATCTTACAAAAGAAAACTAGAAAGAGTCACTACCTACCTTCAATCAATTTAATCGACGCACAGGCCATTTCTATCTTATTGAAATCGTAAAAAAATACAGCCGATGATTTAAAATTAACTTATCGGTGATACCTAATCCTTAAAATCATCGATATTCCTTAAAATCATTTCAGACCTAAACACGGATAGGCGGATTCTTAAAACTATGTACTTAATTTTAAGTAACAAAACAAAAACAAAATCGATTCATTACTAATTCAAGTAATATGAAAACTTGTAATGTGCGCGGTAATTTTGTAGGTACCAATATTAAGAGTGGGTTGCGTCATAAGAGAAACAAGCAAATAATCGAATACTGATGGTTTGTCAAACGTGGATAAAGGCGGAATTCCACTACTGCGAAGGATATGTACGTAGAGGTTATGCACCTTAGCTGCGAGGTTCGTTTGTATGCCAGCTATACATTCGTACGTAGCGTGACCGTGGGTCGCAGCAGACGTTCCTACCTACATTTTTAGGCAAAGCGAAACTACGGACCTACACGTGCGTAGCTTAGCCGTGGACAGAATGGAACAGCGCCTTCATGATGGCAACCCACCCTTAATATTTTTTCCAACTTTACCTTACCGTAACTTTTGGGGATTCATTCAATCAAAATAATCATTTTTCTTCATTTTATTTTACATTATCTCATACATTCACATCACACGTCACATGAATTATGTTGAAATCAGTCAAATTATAATCTAGCGGTGGGAAAAGACATGGTAAAATATGCGTTATGAAATGAAACTCGATCGCATAGTCACACATCCATCCACACAAATTGTAAATGCGTTAGTTTGTTTGCTTGTCCGAGTAGCTAAACTGCTCAACTAATTTTGATGAAATTAGCTTTAGTCTCAGAAATACAAACAAAACTACTTTGCTCTCAAAACAGCTAGTTTACAATAAAACTCACAAATTTAAAACCCCGCGCATATTAACAACAACAAAAAAACAATGAAAAGAAAAGACCGTACTAAAATTTTTACGTTATTCTAAAACTAATCTACAAGAAGAACAGTTTGTTAGATAAGGTTGAAGCAGGAATTGAATGTACGCTCTGGCCTACTAGATACGCCAACTTATGTGCGTACTGACACGGCGCCGGCACACGGACCGTGCCGGGCCAGTTGTAGTATAAATGGCACAATTTGTAGGTAATCCTTTGGCACTGGTCCGGCGTCATGTCGCTACTGTCGTGGATAACTACGTAGTGAGTTGGTGTTACTGTACCTTGGTTCACCTTTTGGGAGACTATTAAGAAGTCGTACCTGGAATTAAAGTGGACGTTTAATTTTATGAATGAATCTTGAAAGTGTTCGCGTTCTGATTACGACTATCTTCTAACTTTCGACATAACTTCCTAACAACTCATTATCTTGGAAACTTGATCAGGTCTCTGTACAATAACTGCTGTTTAATTCTTATATATGCTGTTTTAATCAGATGACTGATATAGCAATAGACCATCCATGGGATTTCGTAGCAGGTTAATTTGAACTTGTAGGTATGTATACCTCTTTGTAAACGTTCGGGAATTACAGGCTTGATGTTATGTTTATGTCGCAGCCATCTTGTTAAATTAGCCAGCTAATTGGACGCCTAGGCAGTTCATTAAACGCCGGCATCCAAATGAATGCCAAGGTCGATAGTTAATTTTAATAAAATCATTCAATGTTTAACAACTTGGCGTATTGAAAGTCAGCCCTTTGAAGATGACTGACCAAGACTCAGCCAAGTGATTCAAGTGGTGAAAAAATCTCTGCGAGCAACTTGGAAATAGCGCTCGCCGGCCGCTGCCGCGGCACCGCCGTCTTCGCTCGCTCGGCTTGCGCGCGGTTGGTCACAGTTCTAACCTAACCAATTTCACCCAGTTTAACTAAATGTCTACACGACATTCAGCCATCTGGTTAAACGTTGTGCTCAACGACTTGACAAGTTGTCCTTTAGTAATTTAATTAAATGTCGTCATTCAATGAACGCGCTAGTCATTCAATCAAAATAGCAGATTCAACCAGATGACTGCAATATTAACATTACATCAATTTGAACTTTAAAAAATCAAAGAATAAGGCAAGACAAAGACGTATACGGTGTACGCGCTTCACCTCCCGTATACAATACTCTTGGTAAGGCTCTTGATAAGTATTATTCTCAGCCACTGTCGTAGTAATTTACCCTGTTATTTATAAACGTTGCTTAAAGTTAAGTAATTATTAGCGTCTCTTTAACCATACATTTTTAACGTTTAAACTTATATCCTTCTCACTTTAATCCATCCGAAGATTGTCTGTAAATAAGTTCATATTATGAACTTCTTCAATGGTACACCGCATCGATGCAGAAATTTTACAATATTGCAAGCAAACTTTTATATATTTATACATCCCCACCATAAGGACTATTTCTGCTTGCAGCGTTCGGCCGCTATTGAACCGGGGCGGTAACAGATGTGGTCATCATGTTCCCGGGATTTCGTTTTTAAACTGCTTGTTATATCTTAAATTTGAATAACTTTTATGAATAAGAGGGCAATTTCCTTACATAAAACGGTACGTCTCTGCATGCTACTGCGTGGGTGCAATTTAGTTTCTTTTTTCTGACTTTGTCTCATAGTAAGTTCACGCTAGCGATACCCAGGGTCAATCAATACTAACCGATATTATAAATGCGAAAGTGAGTTTGTTTGTTTATTTGTTTCACACTAAAACGGCTGAACGGATTTGGATGAATTTTGGCATATGGGTAGACCATGACCTGGGTTGGGACATAGGATAATTTTTATCCCGATATAACCATGATCGAGACTTATGCGGGTGAAACCGCGGGACGCAGCTAGCAATAATAATAAATAAAAAAGATCGCTTCTAGCGATAAGATCGCCCTTTGTGGGGTTATGCACAGAATAGTACAGAAGACGCACTCCGCGTTTTAACGTAGTCAGAAGATATAAGAGTTACGCGATAGAAAGAGAGGCAACTTCTAGGTGAATATAACTGTAGGTAATTAGCGCTGTGCAACCTGAATAGCACTTTATTGTGTCGTAGCAAGTCACTTTTTATTTAATGATTTTGCGTAGTGAACTATATAAATTAATATGTGCCCTGTGTAAAATTTCTACATTTACATCTGTATTTTTTACGGTGTAATATATTATAATAGTATTGTATTCTATATAAAAAAACTGAATTTACTTACCAATCGCGTCTAGTAACGCCATGATCTAAAACAGTTCCGGGGTTGGGGTTTTCGAAACCACCACCACACTTCATAAATATCCTGGTGTTAATGCGTTTCTGTACCACTATGTAGGTAAGTGCCGGCTTGTACTCAGCGCCTAGTACAGACAGACAGATCATCATTTGTGGTATTTCGTACTGCTGGACCACTTTCAATTCCCCGTCGCCGACGCCGTCCCTGTTTGAATAAAGAAAAGTTAGGACTTAAAAATATGTTCCTTCAAAAAATCTTCTCTAATCTATCTGTATTTTGTAGAAGTAGCAGGACGTAGGCCTTCCGTAAGTGTCGCTAGATCAACCATCTTTCCTGTGCTTATAGGTCCGCCTTGTGGGAGGCCTTCCAACGCTGCGCCCTTCGTTACTCGTCACCACTCCAGAACCTTCCTGCCCCATCGGCCATCCGTTCTGCGAGCAATGTGCCCCGCCAACTGCTACTTAAGTATGGCAATACTTCGGGCTCTATTGATTCAAAATGTATTTGAATAAGACCCGGCCCCGCTTCGCACGGCTTTTACAACTTGACAAAACATCGCAGTTTCTTTATTATATGTTAAATAAAATTCACATAAACCTTCAAAAAGAATCAATCTGCCTAGCCTTTTCCCAACTATATTGGAGTCAGCTTCCAGTCTAACCGGCTGAATCCCAGTATTTTACATGGAGCGACTGCCTATCAGACCTCCATAACCCAGTAACTGGGTAATACAATACCCCTTGGTAAGACTGGTTGTCAGACTTTCGGGTATCTGACGACCCGTAACGACTGTCAAACCGCATCCAAAACTATTGCGAAATTTAGATGAACAATGCGGTCACACAGACGGACACGAACATAGTCTTTAAATGTATAGAGTGCTCTGTAACATACCTGTACATAATAATCCTTTCAGGTAAGGTTCCATTAACACTGAGGAAATGTTTGAGGGACTCCACGAGGCAGTCCTTAAGACTATCGATTATCTCCTGCCCTTTCGATTGGAACACCACCCTTGAGTACCAATGCGTCATCGCCTGATTGTATGACGCTACGAAGGCTGGAAACAAAAGGAAGTAGTAAAAGTATTATCATCACATCTATTCAAAAACAGCTAGTTTGTTCTTCGTAAACAGGGACCAAAATAGCTCTTTGATCCCTAGGGAGCAAAATAGATTTGAATTTGGAATGTGGATATTGTTAGTAAAAGTTCCAATCACCAAAGAGATCATTCACGAATATTGTATGAACAAGTAACAGGCTGGCAAGAAATAGAGAGAAAGTGTGAATTATTTGGTTAAAATGAAAATCCAAGATGGCGGCAACGAGACATGACGAAAATTTTCAAACTTTTCGTCATTGGTGTCGTTTTCATAGTTTTCGAGGGCGCCAAAGCCGATAGTGAGGTCAAAATGTAAATCCACGATGGCGGCTGCGGAAATTTTCAAATTTTTCATCATGGGTATCGTTTTTATAGTTTTTAAAGCTGCTCAAGTCGATAAAGAGGTCAAAACGTAAATCCAAGAGGGCGGCTGCGAAAATTTTGTTTTGGTTTTAAATCACACGTGAGAGATGAGGGACCGCACACGTTTTTTTTTTTTCTCATAGAGGGTGATGAAAAGTAGTGTTCACCTCGGGAGCAACACTATTTTAAGCTCGAGTGACGTACTTTGAATCCCTTGCTGCGTTCAGGATTCTACTTTAGAATCCTTCGCTCCGCTCGGGATTCAAAAAACACTCGCTTTAAAAATAGTTGTTTGCTCCCTAGGCAAATAATCTACTATTATATTTGTGCAATGTTCAATACATTGCACAAATATAATAGTAGATTATATTTGTGCAATGTATAGTCACAGAATAGTACAGAAGGCGCACTCCGCACTTTAGGTATGAAGCTACAAATACTCGGATGGCGCTCCTTGTCGGTCCGATTCAGTGAGCGTAGTCAGAAGACAGTGAGGCAACTTCTAGGTGCATATAACTGTAGGTAATTAGCGCTGTGCGACCTGAATTGCACTTTATTGTGTCATTTCGTAGCAAGAGTCGCTTTTTATTTAAATGATTTTGCGGAGTGAAGCTTCTGTACTAAATGTACTAATCTGTGTTTTGTTTTGAAATTTTGTTAGAATGATTTTATATGTATCAAAACTAAAGTTTATAAGCCAGAAAGGTGCTCCCCTATTACATGGTACTTAACCCTACAAATGTCGTATGAAACAGCGATTGTTCATAAGAAAAATACACTCGAAACGACAGTAAATATAATCGTGAAAACCGTTGAGCGCTTACAGGCAAACTGCTTCTAGTAGGCGATCGTTTGGTAACACCTCTACCTAACCTTTCTCTGGATAACCAGGTGTGATGTTATTTACATCCACTGTCTCAGCATCTCAAATCTACTATGGACAGCAAAAAGACAAATTGCCAGAACACTTATTACGTATTCAGCAGATTGTTGATTGCAGTTTTTTGTTGACAGCAGTTTGTTGCTGCCATACTCTTGTAGCGGTTACACCGCCACATACGAACTACGCATCAAAGACATGACGTCACACAAATCCTGCATCACGCAATTAGAGTTTACCGCGCGAACGACATATATAAGACTATCCGACATCAACAGTCGGGCAGTCGGCCCGCCAGACACAACCCCCGTCTGGTCGGAGGATCCTCTCTTTTCTATGGTGGATGAGTGAACTTTACACCCTGTTCCTCATGCTCCTAAACTCTGTTATCTTAGCTCCCGGTCGGTATGCCGTCACTCGAATGGTCTGCGTTTACCTTTTATCGCCTTTTACGATACCCACGTGTTAAACGTTGACCTGTACTTGTCCGAGAACAAAGTAGAACAGATTGACCCTGTGAGCTCAATTTCTTTCTTGTAATAAATCTGCCTAGCCTTTTTCCCAACTCCGTTGGGGTCGACTTTTAGTCTAACCGGATGCAGCTCAATACCAGTATTTTACATGAAGAGACCCACGATCTGACGTCGACAACAGTTACTGGGTAACACGATACCTCTTGGTAAGACTCGTTGTCAGACTTTTGGGCTTCTGACTAGTTCTAACTACCCGTAACGACTGTCAATATCTACGAATGACAGCCGGAACCAACGGCTTCAGAAGGATCCGCAGTGGTTCTGGTGGTAGTATCTCTCTAAGTTAGATTACAAATCAATCGTATAAACAAATCTAACTTATTGAGACATATTAATAGTTCTAATGATTATAATTTTGTAAATACATATTCGTTATGGTTGCGGACTACCACTGCGGATCCACCTTAACGTGCTTTCCGAGGCACTCGAGGGTCTCGATATGTAATGGATGATGGATTCGATGGACTCGTGCGGCTGTTATTATTTCACCAAGAGCAATCCATTTATCTCTTGTACTGGAGTAATAATCGCTCAACACGCCAGAGAACACGGTAAGCAATGAGTTTGGTAAAACTTCTGCTTACCGCAAACACTCTGCTTCTTTCTGGTAGCGTCATGATGACTGTCAATGCCGATAACCATAGCACTCTTGAAAGGTATACTGATGCTCCACAGAGTACCGCCGAGCTTGCAGTTCATTTGCAGAAGAATCTTCTGCGTAATCGATCGAATTTTGTTCTGGTTCATCAGCGTGCGGGCGTTTATTACCTAAAATAAAAAAAATAAAAAAAAATATGAAAAATAAAAAAAAAAAATAATTTATGAATGATGAACTGATGATGAAGAATAATGAAACACCTACCTATATTACGTTTTAGTTACAGCCACACAACGAAAACAAAAAAAAAGGTAAATATGGTATCATAAAGTGTTTTTTATATAGCGAAATCGTTGATTTTATATAGATTTTTCGCCCGAGTTCAACTAATAAGTTCGCGTCGGCGGACTACAGTTATTGTTTCCCTTGTCATTTCTAGTGATAGCAATATTTTTTTAATCGTTTTACCTTTAATACTCAAATACTCTCTAGTGTCTCTTTTTATAATAAGCTCACTAATTGTTTCGAAACTTTTGATATTTGCTGTGATATCAGATATAAGCTATCAAACTTGTAACTTTAAATAGGTGGGGACCTGGTGACCTGTATTACAGGTGTTTCTACCTACCACAGGCACCAGCGATCCACAACCAAATATCGTTGGCTACTGCTTTTGTGTTAATATTTTTTGTATTTTTTGGCTTGTGGTGAGAAATAAACAATTTTTATTATTATTTTATTATTATAGTGATATTGTTTATTTATACTTAAACCAATCTTGTATAACTCTCATTATACCTAGGACCTGGCGACGATATACTTTCTTATATCTTAAAAACGCATGTAGTTGAAACGGAGCAGTTTGATGCCAGTGTTGATTTTCGTACAACTTTGCACTAATAATACAAGTCTTACTATTATTCAACGTTATCAGAAAACCTCTGCATTACGCTCTTCCCAGGCCGCGCTGAATAAATAAATTATTTACCTGCGATGGAACAGGATTATCAGCGCAGCATATCTTCTTGATAGCGCCGTAACGGTCATCTCTAGCCGTGGGACAGATAACCACCACGATCTGCAAGCTGGATGTTATGACCTTCTTCAGGTTGATGACGTAAGAGTCGGTGCGGTCGTTCGGCAAGCGAATCATTTGGGGTTCGGCCACGTTCATGCCCATAGGACGGCAGGAGCGCTTCACTGTTTCTAGGAAGTCCTGTGGAATGTGTTTTTTTTTATTATTATTCTGGTACAGTATCATCCACAAAGATGCACCCCACTCCACTCCGCCCCGTACTAAAGTACAGCTTACAGTACAGTAATCGCGGAGTGGGGCGCGTCTTCGTGGATTGCACTATCTATAACTTGTTAGGTCTAGGTCTTGTTGTAGTGTAATTGGAAAACAATAGAAGTCAATGTCGGCTCTTCTGCATAGAAAACCACCAATTGAAACCATGCACCTAGCTTCTGACGTTTCATAACTGCCGATAGGTAATACGGGCTGGTTTCCGCAACTCCAAGTCAAAGAGCGGAAAAATCGGTTATTCAATCCACCCCAGCTCCTCAAATAAGGCCAGCAACGCCTTGGTGTTAGTGGCAATCTCGCGTAGGGTACCTGGGTTACCGAAGTAAATAACTGCCCAAGTAGGTTTATGTGAAATAAAATATTTTAAATTGAATTGGTGTGATAGGTTTTGTTTCATTTGGGACGATTCAAACTGTGCATGTATGCTGATGCTGGGACTTAGATCGACTAATACTCAAGGCTGACACTCCCTAAGAACAACAAATTCTATGTGATTTTTTCCACTTAACCCATCCTTTAACATCTCCAATGTTCATAATCTATTGATTCAATCCACATAATATCAAACTACTTACACTAGCAACCTGCTTATCCCTATCAGTGTGCAAAATGACCCATTTGATGATATCCACGGCTTGCATCACATGTTGCCTTGTGACGTCACCATTCCAATCTGCGTTGGGTTTGCCTGGCACCCTGACGTTATTACCGAAGTATAATGTTTCTGGCTGCAGCGTGCGAGCAGTAAGGTTGACTGTCTCAGGCGCTATGCTAAGGCCCCAACCCGCCAGGCGGTTCCTTGCAGTTTCGTTTTTCATCACTGTTTCTATGTACTGAAATAATATTGGAAAGATTCGATGAATAAATTATAAAAGGATATAAAATATAGCTCTGGGGCCTTATTATGAAGTATTAATGCAATCATTATTCCACTGCGAAAAAAGGATGGTGCTAGCGGCCTTGTATAGCTCCGTCTCTCACTCACGCTGGAATAATGGTGGCATTAATACGTCATAATACGGCCCCTGAATTAATTAATATTAAGGCGTCGTGCATGAAAAAATAGTACCTATCATTTAGATACGATTTTTAAGGGTATTATTAAAATAGGTAATATAATGAATAGTTATTGGTAATAACATAAAACCTCACGTTGATATTATTCAAGTCAGCATAGAAGAAATTCAAAAAAATTCAAAATTCAAAAGTCATTTATTCAAATTAGGCTGAGAATCAGCACTTTTCGAACGTCAAAGTTACATAAGACAGTCCCACAAAACGCCCACCCTTCACCACTTCCTAGTGCTTTCGCTGGGAAGAAGAAGTGGCGCAACAAACTCCCCAGCAGCACAGCTGTCTGTTCAATTAGGAAAAATAAAATGATTCTATACAATAGTACTTATGCAAAATAATTTACATATTATTATTACATAACTTACATAAATTATCAGCCATATGACAGCTAGCACACGCCAATATACCAACCAAAAACATCGAGATCTATACTCAAGCAGAAATAAAAATAACTAAACGTAAAGAATATCTAAAAAAGAAATAAAGCCTCCAGGCATAAAGGGCGTGCCCGCTTACATATAGCTGTAACTAGAGTTATAATTGATAAACTAGGACCATCGAGGTAAAATAAATAAACAGTTAATTACTAATAACAATAACAAAACCATGATCAGCAAGACGACCAGTCACCACAAGCAGCACCCGTTCACGAGCTTAACGCAAAGATCAGCCATTACCCCCCTCGCCATATTTGAGGGAAGGAGGCAACCCGACCCCCGACGCTACCGCAAGCAGTGACATCTAAGGGAGCATGACGAACTTGCTGCCAGTTTTTCAGGAAAAAAAATAAAAAATATGATCAGTTTGTCGAGGTCGCTAGCTAACCACATATTGCGATACAACTCATGAAAATCATTCTAATGAGTAGTTAATGTCAACAAAAAATTAATAAAATTAAAATAAATTGACATATAAAGTCAAATAAAATGAACAATTTACCTAAGCTTATATAACCTGTCAGTAGGTAGGCTAATTCTGGAGAAAGAACATAAACATTGTCTTGAGCCAATCACAGCGACCAACTATTCTTATCATTTAAGTAGTCGTTGATAGAATAGTATGCCTTTGAACAAAGGTTGGATTTTACTTTAGTTTTAAACGCATTAAAAGGCAAATCTAGCAAAGAAGAGGGTAGCTTGTTGTAAAAGGTTATACCAAGCCCAACAAATGAGTTATGAACCTTATGTAGCCGGTGAAAGGGAGCTCGTAGTTTGTCCTTGTTTCTTGTGTTAACATTGTGAATGTCACTGTTTTTAGTGTACAAGTGTATATTTTGCCTAATATATAGAATGTTGGCGAAAATGAATTGTGATGCAACAGTGAGGATACCAATATCTTTAAAAAAATCTCTCAGAGAAGTTCTGGCACCCAGCTGGTAAATTGCTCGAACAGCTCGTTTTTGAAGGACAAATATATTTTGATTATCGGCAGCTTTGCCCCACAGCAGAATACCGTAGGACATAACGCTATAGAAATAACTAAAATAGACTAACCGAGCTGTATCAACGTCAGTGTATTGTCTTACTTTCCTGACGGCGTAGGCGGCCGAACTGAGCCATCCCGCTAGGCTAGATATATGATGCCCCCACTGAAGTTTGGCATCTACTGTTATGCCCAGAAACACTGCCGAGTTTACGGTTTCAAGCACCTCTGTATCTAAGACGATGTTGGGTCCTAGATTTCTAACATTTGGAAGGGCAAACTTTACACATTTCGTTTTCTTGGCATTGAGAACTAGGTTATTTGTCGTAAACCAACCCGTAACCATTGAGAGTGCACTGTTTACATCGTCAAAATCTTGTCTGTTCCTGTCTACTTTAAAAATAAGAGAAGTATCATCTGCAAACAGTACAACTTCACAGATACCCTTTACATAGAATGGTAAGTCATTGATATACACTAAGAACAAGAATGGACCCAGTATTGAGCCTTGAGGTACACCTAAATGAACTGGTAGCCCGGACGATTTCACACCATCAACATCTACACATTGGGACCTATTATGTAAATAAGAATTTATAACGTTGAGAGCTTCGTTTTGCACACCGTAATGTCGCAGTTTACGCAAAAGCGTGTCATGGTGCACGCAGTCAAAGGCTTTGGAGAGATCACAGAAAACCCCAATAGCATTTTGCGAGTTCTCCCATGCGTTAAATATGTGTTTCAGCAAAGCAACACCCGCATCTGTAGTGGAGCGACCCTTTGTAAAGCCATATTGTTCATTATGAAGGAGGCTATTTAAATTAAAATGTCTTAGCAACTGCTTGAGTATTAACTTTTCAAATATTTTGCTAAATGCTGGTAATATAGAAATAGGCCTGAAATTGCCAACGTCATTTTTATTAGCTGATTTAAATAATGGTATGACTTTACTACTCTTCATGAGGTCAGAGAAGAGGGGCTCGTGGCTAAGTAATAACAGTCACACGGGTCGATCGGTCAGGTTAAGCTACACTTGCCGCGGTCGGTGCGTGGAGACTAGTGGACTCTCTTTACATACCAAGACCCCTCCGTGTGCCGTAGATCCCGGCTGTCATTAGTGGATCTTTGACAGTCGTTACCGGTCGTCAGAAGCCCAAAAGTCTGACAACCAGTCTTAACAAGGGGTATTGTATTACCCAGTAACTAGTATAACTGGGTTATGCAGGTCAGATCTGTAGTCGCTCCACGTAAAATACTGGTATTCAGCGACATCTGGTTAGACTGGAAGCCGACCCCAACATAGTTGGAAAAAGGCTAGGCAGATTGATTGAGCATACAAAAAAATCATAATATGAGTTTAACAGGTGTAAAAAGACGCTTAACGAGGCCGCGAGTCACTTTTATTCCATCATTGTGATGTTATTTTTCTTCTGGACCATACCCGGGAACCTTCTGGTTACGGAGATTTTGATGGTCAAAGTTACAACTTGTTTTTTTAACGAAAAAATGTTCTAAATGATAGAACTTAACTTGAAATACCCCCGCAACTGCTGTACCGTTGCATCCACCCATAAGCTCTTGCCTGCGTTACATTGCGCGTTGCCGTAATCAGCGATTTTTCACACGAAAAGTCGTTCCTCATCATGAATTTTTGCTCAATGTTACTTAGTTAGAATGTACAGAATACGTAGATAATGGCTAAGTGATGGGTATTTTCACACCCTGTATTCCTGCATGCTATTGCGAGTTTATATTATTTTAAGCAATTTTCTGTAGAGGAGGAACACACGAACAGATACATAAAGATCCAAATAAAAGCAGTGAATAATAATTCTTACCTTTTTGAATGCTGCATGGCGTTGGTTTGGCGTGATTTTGGTGTAAGTAGCAACATCCTTCATCAACCTAAAGTTGCTTCGTTGATCATCCGTAAGGCCGGTCAACTGACACAGCTCAGGGATCAAGCATATCATGAAGTCAGTCGGTTTTTCCTGGCCTGGCATACGTTTTGAATCCCTAGAAGAATAATGTTAACTTATTAACATTACAATAAATCAATCAATACATAATACAGGTCTAAAATAATTAAATTGTGATCAGCTATGGCCCTAAAGGCGGGACCTATTGGGCAATTATTAAGATTTCACATAAAATATAAAAAATAAGGTTATTTAGCGATTGTAGCTAACACTATTACGCGACCATCGCAAGGTCGCGCGAACTTAATTCGTAGGAACTCGTCACCAAACCATACAGGTGTCGAATAGATGTCCTAATTCATAATAGATTTAAGGTCGCGTAATTGCGTCCGCTGGATGCGGGAGGCACAGAACCGGTCGAAGTGGCGGTCCTTGGGGGAGGCCTATATCCAGCAGTGGACTTATTTCGGCTAAAATGATGATGATGATGATGATGAATTGCGTTCTATTACGACGTAGGCGTCCCCGCATCGCGCGCCTATTTAAAAGCGATCTTCGCGGGAATACACAATCGTTCGAACATTTTGTTCGGTGAACCTGAACGCGTGATCGCGCCAACAGAGGTCGCTTTCCGGTTCTCTGAACAAAAAGTGACATATGCACGCGACAGATCGCGTATTCGCGCGACGATCGCTTTTAAATAGGACGCGGCCTTAGGGCCTGTTTTAAAATATCCGAATAGCCACTACAGATAGTACAAACCACGACGACGCGCCCCACTCTGAGATTACTGTACTGTAAGCTGTACTTTAGTACGGAGCGGAGCGGAGTGGGGCGCGTCGTCGTGGATTGCACTATCTATACTCACCGAATAAATTCAAAAATTCGTAGTTGGTGAAACAGACCATTTACAGTGTATCGCAAATTGTTATCATGGGGCGGTCATGTGTATGTATTAATTACCTGGATATTAGCAATGGCTGATCCCAATCTTTGATTTCTATGCCATAGTTGTCCTTATAGTAATCGATGAAGGAAATCTGCTTTGGTTGACCATCCACCATCTTCTCAAACGTTGATTTTGGTGTCTGTGTATCATCAATACTGTCTACCCTGTAAAAGGCATAATTAGGATTTAGAACATTTTAACACCTAAAGAGAACAAAGTATATGAATATGGCTTTATGTATAATTGGCAGCCTTTTTTTTCTTTTTTTTTTTGTGGGTGGGAAATCATCAAATGACTTCTCCCGCTCTGGGTGGAGCGGAGGGGCGTGTCAGACTCTAACTAAAAACCCACCCGTGTTCCTTCTGTTGCCTTTGCAATGCCAGGGGGCCACGGTATCCCTTTCGGACTTTCCCGCAACCCCGGCAGATAATTGGCAGCCTAAGAGGCTGTTCACACGACGCATTGCAGCGCCGCACCGTAAACAATTCGTCACATTGGCGGTCACAATGGCCTTGCATCGCCGTAACGTTTTTACGCCGCAGCGGCAACGCACCGCAAACATTTCGCCGCATTGGCGGTCATACGGTGAGACTGAGCGGTACCGCTCCGACATCACAACGCGTACACCCCTCCCCGCCTCGTCTCGCAGGTTGCAAGTCTGTACGTGCGGAGCGACGCCGGAACGCACCGTGTGGCATACCATGGATATTTATTTACTATGTAGGACGCCGCAGCAAACCAACACCGTTTCGGCGCGCAGAACGCATCGTGTGAATAAGCCCATTCTACACGGCACGGTTTCATTACGGAACAGCGCGCTAGTCGCACAAAGGAAAACGTGTGAAGAATGGGCCTTATGGACATGTATTTTTCATGTTTTTTGTTCATGTATTTTTTGGTGCTAACGACAGTAACAATGTATCAACGTTGTTACTGTCGTTAGCACCAAAAAATAAGGTTATTTCTAGGTCGATTAGTTTGCTTGATAACAATACTGAAATATTTGTTTGCCTTCTTGGAGTTTGTATTTATTGGGAAGCACGGCCTCATATTAGGACTTTCTCGAGTTCTCTCATTCCACTCAGAGATTTACTTACCTAAACATTTTCTTGTTGTACATAGTCATGACTGAACTGCCAACTAATCGTTCGGCCATTGCTTTCTTCCAGCCAGCTCCTTCAGCTTGAACGGTCTCTTTTATAAATGACAGCACTGACTGTGTGCGGAGTACTTTGTGTGTGGAGTCCAGGGTCAACATGAGACCTCCTTCGTACTCGTCAACTGCTGTCACGTAGCTGAAGACGGAAAAATATGTGATATAAAGTATTTGTTGTTGTTTTTTGCTGAATCATGGAGATAATTAAGCAATTTACTGGTAAAATAATAAAAGATAGTGGAATTTACGAGTATATTTTTTGCTTGCTGTCCTTGAAAGTTGCACTCTCGCACGCATGAAGGGTGAGTTTCATTCAACGACACAAATCGATTGGGTCGTATAGTAAGAACGATCGATATCCACTGATCACATTTTCTGAAGATTTATAACATTGATAAAACTTGCTCGAGTGAATTTGATAACAGCCAAACATCTTTTTTCAATTTTCAGTCAAATCGTCTATTAGCTGTTACGACGTGGTTTAGCAAAACATCAAAACTTTTAAACGTTAATATTATAATTATATGGTATTAACTATTTACAAGAATGACATACCCAGGCCAAACTTCCAGTTTATGCTGTGGAATCTGTATACCAGCTTTATCATTGAAATGATCGCGATTAATCCTTACAAGCTGCAAATCTTTCATTATACATTTGAATATCACATTGTAGATATGTATCATTTCGCTAAGACGGCGGGTTCTACGGAATACAACCTGTAATAAAAACGAGAGAAACTTTACGACTTAAGATGCACACTATTTAAAAATGGCTGTTTAATAAAAACTATTTATTGTTGCTACTATAGGCATGAGGAATAGGGTGTAAAGTTCACTCATCCTCCATAGAAAAGGGAGGATGCTTCGGCCGGACGGGTGTTGTGTCTGGTAGGCAACTGCCCGACGATTGATGTCGGAGCGTTGTATACATACATACATGCTAGTCACGCGTCGAAACACTGACGTTACGCAAAAATCGATGCGTAAAAGTGTGATGCGTAGTACGCATGTGGTGACGTAGATTTTGTAACATTGCTACAGGTATAACACTTTTTATTTTGACCAGCTTTAATGAAGCTGGTCAAAATTAAAGTGTCTCTGTATTACGCAAGACATGTCCGTTAAGAGGGAACAGGGCCTGCGATTCTTCATACAAATTTATTCCCGTTTTTTTCTCCGAATAATGCCTCTAGAACATTTTTTTTTTTTCATTAAATCCACGTCCCTGTTATTTTCTTTTTTTCAGCAACTTATTGGTAATGGAAATATGACCGTCCAAAAATTACAAAAATGCCCCATTTTTACCGCCATGATTAGAGGACTAATAGACAAATTCAAAGTTTTTAACATAAAAGAAAATTATAGGAACCTAGACATACTCTTTCTTAAAAAGTTAATATAAAAACTAATTGAATCAGCTCAGTTTTAGAGGAGAAAAAAAGGGGAATACGAAACGTCGATCTCGTCAATTTTTTTTTGTGATATAATCGGTCTGAGCTGCAGCTGTCCCTATCGCATTTTGCGGAGGCAGACTTGAAGTAAGACGACGGTAATAGTTTCTTCAAATACCTATTTTTCAAATTCCTCGCAGGCCCTGTTCCCTCTTAACATTGCATTGAAACATATTTTTGAAACTGATGCAGCATGCTATATTTTGGCATCGCTTGTCTCGCCAGATAGTTTTGGTGGAATTAAAATGTAGGGAAATATATTGGTATTATTGGGAATATATACTAGACATTATGTGCGATGGAAACACGATTTTATAAAGTTGCCCCAATAAAATAAAGGAAGTATGTAGAGTTCCGTTAGCGACACTTTATCCCTATCGATATCACATCCATATAACATCGGTACAATCTGTCTGGCTAACTTATGCATGCACTACATCTATAGTTATCCGGATCTATAATTAAAAAGAGCAATGTCTCCGTAGTTTCACTAGCTAATTATGCCCGCCCCCCTATGCTATAATATGACCCTGTAATAGTTCCTCAGACGAGGTTCTTCACAAAGAGCTAAAACCACATTAATCTGTGGTTTTAGATCTTTGTGAAGAACCTCGTCTGAAACAGATGAGAAACTCCGCAAAATAAGATAAATAAAAAGCGACTCTTGCTAAGACACAATAAAGTGCAATTCAGGTTGCACAGCGCTAATCACCTACAGTTATATTCACCTAGAAGTTGCCTCTCTTTCTATCGCGTGACTGTTAGATCTTCTGACTATGTTACACTCAGCAAGACGGGCACGCCGCGTACTTGTATCTTTATACTTAAACTGCGGAGTGCCCCAGCTGTATTAATATGTGCTAAAACTTAAAGATTATGTTTGTTTAAATTTAAAGATATACTTACAGTGATTCTGACTTTGCTGTTATCAAAAGGATTGGTGGACACCAGGTTAAGAGCTTCTTCAGGCAGTTTATGGGGCACATACAAGGTAGTACCATCAAATGTTTTCTCTTTGAAGTATTGACGGTGTTCTGAAAAATTAAGGTGCAATCGTTAATTTGAAAAAAAGAAAGAAATGTAGAAGTATTAATATTGTAAAAAAAATAGCGCCTTGAAAGAACGCTATTGAAAAAAAAAACATATAATAAATAACATCATTTCAGATAAGAAGAACAAAAAAATAACATCAAAATATATATAAATTTGGTACACATATTATTAGTTCAGTAAAAAGTTTACGTGAACATTTGTACGAGACTGATGAAAACACTTCCAAAATAGGCTAGTTGACAGTTTTTGAGAAACCAAATAATAAATAAAATAATATAATTCCTTGTCGTTTATTTTCCTCAAAATCATTTGTTATTTTTTCTTACTGTCAACCTGTAGCCTGTAGAAAATAATTCAATTATTTTGGCCCAACATTTAACTTCATAGCCTATTGTTAGAAAAACAACATTGCTATTTTTAATTTGGAAAATAAATCAACTAATCTGCGTTCGCAATTTATCTGCCGAACATGTAAACAAACACGAGTTTCCTACCTAGACAAACATCAACTTCATGCAAGTGTAAATAAAGTTGATTTTAGACAGACTAGTATTGCTGAAAGTCATAAAAAATATGAACTTGTAGAGCAAACTGAACCTTATAAGTAAGTAAGTATTGGAGTTGTTTTTCCATAAACTCGTGTTTGTTTACATGTTTGGCAAATGAATAGGGTATTACACCCATTTTTGAAAAGTGTCTCAATTAGATTAGTGCTAATGAACCACAAAAAAATCACAATTTTTATGGCACTTAGTGATTGTATAAAAATTGTGTTTTTTTGTGGTTCATTAGCACTATAGAATCTAATTGAGACACTTTTTTGGCATTTAAATTTTGCATTTTCAAATTTCACGAAAACGCAGTGGACGCCATATTGCTCTGGGGTCATGACGTCAGTTGGCTGTGTAAACAAAAGCAGTGATATTTTTTAAGTTATACATTTGTGTTGTCTCCTCTTACAAAACCGTCCTCCATGGTATTATTTCAATAAAAATTACGTTGGTTACGAAAATAATAAAAAGCGTTTATAGATTAACGGTACACTGATAGTTGACAGTTAACACTTTCTAAGTTTACATAACCGTATGACGTAATAATATGGCGACTACTATCTAATGGTGTTATGAAACAGATTAAAAAAGCTGAAACATTTGAATTGAATTTTAAAATTTAATTTGCTATTTTATGAACTAAAACTGACGTTTTCCGACTGCTTTTTGCCTAAGCTATCTCAATAATATATTTTTAGTTTTTTTCTTATATAGAGTAAAACACCCTATTGCGAACGCAGATTATGTATTTTAGCGTTGCATTTTACTTCATAGAATAATAAACTTACCAGCCAGGAGTTTAAAGCGTAAGTTCTTATAATCTTGGTCCGGATCGTATCTCACTTCGTACTCATACACATTGTTCTCTTCAAAGTTCAGGTATATATAGTTGGCAGTCACTTGGACGGGGGTGCCGCTGGTACCTTTCATTGTAACTGGGGGCGTGTCCTTTACTTCTCTCTGTAAAAAGGTTTGTCATAAATGGATTTACCCGTTTAGTCTCTGAAAAACTAGGCTGAAAACCCACATTTCATCAGTTATGTCGCACGCTATAGGGCGTGTATTAACCAGACACAAATTCAGACTCTAACTGCACACGCTCAATCATAATCTGAATCATTTTGAAGGATATTGCTAATCCATTGCTTCATAATGTTCGAAAAACTTGTCCGCTCAACAACGTAAATAACGCAATGAATGCTGTAGACCTGTCAAAATGAAACAGATTGTGATTGATCGTGTGTTACGCAATTAGGGTGCAGGCCGCTGCTGAAACCATACACAGTATAATAAAATAACAGTATTACGTCTCGGCAGTGACCTTGAAATAATTACCTACGGCCGCTCGGTAGATAAACCTGCGTCTATGTGTAACTGCCGCGCACTCGAGACTGTTGCGTACTGGTATACACTAAGATTTTGAAAAGCGTTGTTTCGTATGAAGACGTAATACTGTTACTTATTTGTACCGTTACAACACTTAGTCCGAACAAAAAATCGAAGCCTGTAGTGGTTAATGAGGTTTTAGTATAATGAAATAGTCCTCGGAGTAAGAGCTCATCAATAAAGCTATAGTCATGAGGCGTTTATGATTATATTAAAATGGTATTATAATAAAAATACAATATTGTCAACTTACGTAAGCTTTTTTTTTCCGCTCGTCTCCAGGCGGTTTTGATATGGCCACGGTTGTCTCAGCCATTTTCTCCGTTATCTGCTGGACATCTGACTTGGAGCTATCGCCCGCCGCTTTAGAAGCTTGTCTGGACAAATAAACTTCTGTTAGTGACATATCTAAAAAAGTATCATGTCCTAGCGCCCTGGTTTCGCAGAAGAAACAAAACCTTTCTCGGAATATTTTTTCAGTTTAATATGGAGAAAACGGCAACTACATTGATTCGTTGTAAGGCCTTGTCCGAAAACAAATAGGCATGCGGACGGCAACTTCGTTTTAGTGCTTGGATTAGAAGAAAAGTGATCGCCCATACAGGTAGATAGCGAGTTTTTTTTTACGAAAATTGTCCCCAAATTTGTCAAGCGCCCGTAAACTACTGCTGTTGGTTGAAAGATTTATCAACAGCCAATCGCAGCAGTTTACGCGCGCTTCACAATTTGCCACATTTAATAACGCGGCCATACCGCGTACATAAACCGAAAGCGCTGTCTGCCGCGGAATAATATGTTACAATACGTGCCACTAAAGATGAGACTTGACACGGCTCAGTCACAAAATTAACACTTCGCAAAAATGTCCCTTTCGAAAACATTTTATTTCTCAAAATGTCTCTTTCGCAAAATGATCACTTCGCAAAATCTCCCTTTTTCCATGCGCATTCAATCCTTCATATCAGTACAAAATCAAGTGCGAGCTGGATTCGCGCACACAGGGTTACATAATAATATTTTATTCAGGAAGGTACATTTATACGCAAATAAAAATAAAGGACACAAATTAAATCGTTTGCGAGATTTATTTATGTTGGTGATGGTACCCTCTGTGCGCGAATCCAGCTCGCACTTGACCGATTTTGTAGTAATATGAGGTATTGAATGTGCATTGGAAAAAAGTGACATTTTGCGAGACATTCTTAGAAATGGACATTTTGCATCCGAGAGGCACTTTGAGAAGTGGTCGTTTTGCAACTGAGCCCTTGAAACACCACGTGCTTTGACTTTTTTTTTTTGACTAAGACATCTCGTAGCTCACCTATGAGGTGATGACTACTTAACCGGACAATCCTGCGGCTGCCTAAGCTACTAAACTCAAAGCCTCCAGCCAGGGCCAAAACTATTCTAATTAAAACTAGGCGAGCGCTCGCTAAGGGCACCCCCTGTGGGGTACGGACCTCGGCTTAGGGCGTCACTGGGGGGACGACAGCAAGTTGGGACAGGCTGGATCAAAGATAATTCATTATTATTAATCGGGGAATTTAAAGCTACTGGCTCAGCATCGACGCGGGCTGGCGCATCAACGGGCAAGGGTCGGGGGGGTATTATTTACTCGGGCGGGTCGCTATCGCGGAGGACCTCGGCGGCGAAGTCGGAATGCGGGTCGGTGTCTGTGTTTGTGCACTGTACTTGTGGCCCTATTGCTCTCCTGGAGGAGGGTTATGGGGTCGTCTGAGTCGGTAAAGATTTGCCTCGGGCGGCGGATCTGACTGATTCTACTAGGTCGCGTTTTGACTTGCGCAATAGACGATTTATCTTATAATTTTGGAGCGTTGATCTAGATACGACAGGTTAATTTTGCGATAATTCTCATACGAGAAATTGACCCTAAATAAATATCGCAATACAATCTTTACATAATACTATTTTACATATTGACTTACAGAGATTGTAACAGCTTCAATCCTCTTCCGGCGCCTCTCATCGGAGGACTGACGTCAGCAGCAGGAGAAAAGAGCGGTGGCCCTACAAGAAAGTAAAACTTTTATGCCACGGGAACGTACTATCAGGATTAAAAGGAGTATCCTAGGTCATGGTTATCCGTGTGCCAAATTTCAGAGACCGACAGACAAGAGTACGTTCGCATGAATAATATTAAATAGCTAAGTATGGATAGTCTTGACACACATTATCTGGGGCCTAACCCGCACTGCGACATGTCACCGCGCGATTTTTATTCGCGCGGTTTTCAGTGTGCAACTAACACAAAGTCAAATAATTTATTTCAATTAGGCACAAAAAAGGCACTTTTGAACGTCAAACTTTACAAAAAATAATAAAACTGATTCTAGTCGCCCATTCCAAATGGTAGTTTTCGTATGGAGAAGAATGGGCAAGAAACTCCACGCCTTGCGAATAAAATTCCTCGCGATTCTTGTCCGTTCCATGCAGAACTCGGCAAAGACGCATTTCAACAATGGACAACAGAACTAATAAAATACATCTATTTCTTTATTTATCCCACAATCTTACCTTTAATAATTTTAGCGTGGCATTTCGCATCAAACTTGCTCCCACAGGGGAGGTTTTTATTTCGCTATGCGAGGAGCGTCATACAACCCCATACTCCACAAAATATTATCACGAATTTAATTCGCACCGCATCGCGTCAAATCGGCATCAAACCACAGATTTTTTTTACAGCGAGGATTTTAAATTACCAGTGCTGTGTTAAAAATTACGTGCCATTTTTTATCGCAGTGCGGGATAGGCCTTAAGATTTTGGTGGTCTACATTATAGGGATATCATCACACTAGTATTCTCAAGGGTTAGGCAGAGGCGGATTTAAGCCCCATGTAATGGCAGTGAACTTGAATCAGGTAAGGTTTTAGTGACAGACAAAAGGTGAATTTTACAAACCTCCTGGTTTTTGTTGAGCTTTTGCAAGCAGCATTGCTGCCATTTTACCCCGACCACCAATTGATGTGGACCCAGATATTGCCGATGAACATACCTATAATTTTAATTATAAATAACATAAATATAATATCACCATTCACTCAAAATTACATTATTCAGAGTAAAGTTACCTAAAATCTCTTGAACCGGATGATTTTTTGACAATTATCTAGTGTTAAACCTCGTGCAGACTGGCGCGGCGCGACTCTAAAAAACGGTATCTAAAAAAACTACACGGTAGAACAATTACCGCTGTCGCGTCGCGGTAGTCTGCACAAGTCTTTAATATGAGTTAAGGAACTTATTGAGGAAAACAACTATGCAATAATTAATATGCATTATTGTGCATGTTTCATTAAGGAAATTTATTTTACTTTTTTCAACCCACAAGGTAAAATTGTTAAAATCCAAGTTTAATTTTGAGGCAAGCTAATGATAATACGAAATAAATGCTCTATTGAGATTTCAGTTTAATGTCGTTCTTATCAAAAGGGCGCCTGCGGTTTCTTTTATCATGTCAGGAACCAATGAACAATGTAGTGTCATTTCTGTATTTAACTAGGTAGGATATAAACCAGTCAATAATCAGTTTAGTTTAAATATAATGAAAGTAGTATATATTTTATTTTTGTTATGTTACACATAAATATTGCATAGCTCAAAATATTGTTTAAATTTTTATGCCATTTTGAAAGTTGATTCCACAATAAAAAATCATAGAAAATCAATTGCAAATTATTGTTAATTGACAAAAACAAGATAATAACTAAGTTTTCTTACATTCATTCTTCAGGTTAGACAAAGATAGAAAGATTGAAGTCCTTAAAACCTGACTTCAATGGCAAAAATAGAATTTAACAAGTACATGATTGAACATGATGTTTTTTCATAATCAATAAATATAAAAATAGAGAAAAATATTTTTGCCTGAAATTTGTTGCTGGATCGATTCTTCGCCAAAAAAAAAAGAAAACTCTGACACCAAGTTAGTCACTAACCACACAAAAAGAAGAAGATCGAAATCGTTAGCCGTTTTCGAGAACATGATTACAAATATTGCTCATTTATAGGATTGGAGACAAGACATCTACTGCTGGACATAGTCCTCCCTCTAGTGCCGCCACATCAACTGTCCCTGTGCTACTTGCGTACTAGGTTTACTACGTCCAGCGGGTTCCCACAACCTTCAGCGAGTCGTCTGTCTACCTTATTTGTTTCTTACGGAAGCATAATTAAAATATTGAAAAAAACACACAAAATTATGAAATAATCAATGATGACCAAATGGACTGTGAAGGATTATGGAAAAATAAGAGGACCATATAATTATATAACTTACACTAGGTGGAATACTTGGGCTTGCTGTGCCAGCAACACTCTGAGCAACACTTGGCGCTGCACTGGCATCTGGCGTAGACTCCGGAGTGGATTCATCAGATGACATGCCCGTTTGGGTCTTTTTCAAAGCTTGGAGAAGGGCCAAGCCCCTGCCACGGCCCCTCATTGGGTCTGCCATATTGTCCTGCTATCAAAGACATAGAGTAAATCAGAATAAGAAGATAATAATATTTTGTCAGACACACAATGAGACTCAAGAGAAGTCTTGTTTTCAAGACTAGCCAATACATTGTCCTTGAAGGTGCTAAGTTCATTTAGGATATAGTGAACAATAATTTCTGTTCTTATAATGCTGAGGCTACATTTTCAGGTTATCGCGAACTCTTCGCGCGCTCTTTGTTGCTCGGCGAGACGTCGAGCGGTGTGCGAGAGAGAAGGGCGCGAAGTTTAGTTCACGACAATGCAGCCCCCAGCATGATAGATATAAGTAGGCAGGTTATGTGTTAGTCTAGATATTTTAGACATTCAGCATAAAAATGTCGTCGAAATGTTAGCATTCGTACGCATGGGCGATTTTCAACTCATAGCCCGAGCCGAGCATTGAGAATACAACATCGCGCAATAATTGGATTTTCAACTCTCGACGCCTAAGCAAATACGTTCAAAATCCAGTGCGCCGTTAAAAAATTGTCACGATAAAAAATCGCCCGTGCGTACGAAGGCTAACATTTCGACGAGGTGTTGTAATACAAAACATGAGGGTAGGTACCAGTACTTTAGGTATAAGTATTCATAATTTCCCAAACGTAGATAAATGTATGCACTAAAATAGTTCAGTTGTTTTAGAACACATAATACTTACGTACTTAGTTATGGGCAAAATGCAGTACTGAATAGGTATTACAGAAAAAACCCCAAATAGTAAACTGAAACAATTTTGCAGTAAGCACAAGTTTTTACCATGCAATTTTTCATCACAAACTAACTTAAAAAGTGTATTATTTTAATATTTCAATGAGGCAAAAATTACGCCGTCTAAAGTTAGAAAGAATTTCAATATTTAGCGTAAATGATTGCCTCAGCAACATAATTTGTCAACAGGACATATCTACACTACACTGTCAGCACTGTCTTGTTATTGATGCAATTGCTAAGCTGCGCCAATAATATCAATGACATTATAATAATTAAATTTAAGCAAAATACATAACTTTGTTACCTACCTTTTGTTCTCTTTCTTTTCTAATTCTACTACAAAACACGAAAATAAGTGCAAAACGGCAAAACCTGCAAATTCCTGCCTGCTTTCTTCATGTAATCAACGACAATAAATAAACTAGAAACAAAGACAATAAATCAAAGACTAGATAGATTATACACTATGGCGACCTCACTGACAAGTAAAGATGTGGAATTAGTATGTGCTCTACAGTATATTACAAAGTACATACGCCAGAAGGTCAACCTACCCGAAACTGTCCAATTTTCCCAATCAACTTTGAACCTTACCATTCAGAATTAAAGTTGTAAATCTATTAAATATATTTGACAGCTTGTATTAGGTTGATGTGCTGGCGTCTGTACTCTGTGGTAGTAGATTTAAAGGTAATGGTAGAGACACACGCGGGGACTTTAGTCGCCAGTGTAGACTACAATTATACAGAGTTGATACGATAGAGGGGCTTTCCTGCCTTACTGCCTATACTAAAGTAAGGCCATTATAATAGGCAACATTTGACAATTCATCAAAATTCAACTACGTGACCTTGTAACGTCGGGCATAAAATAATATATTTTTTCGTTCTGATAGAACTGCACAATTGCTTAACTTTTTTCAATTACGATTACATATTTATTGTAATAATGACCGATACGAGTAATTTTATGATTTGATTTCACTAAACTGACAGACTTCAAATATTACCTATTAAAATGGCCTTACTTTAGGTACGATTTTCAAGCTCTGTACCAAAAATCTATTAAATAGGAGCAGTAGTTTAGTCGCATATGATTTTAAGTTTTTGCCCCGTTTGAACACGATGTATCGTTCCTAACAGCTGATTATGTCTGTATGCATAGTTCATGCACCAAAAACCTTAGCGTTTAAAAAGCCTCGACCTCCACACTTTCGCGGGATATACAGTCTCATTACCGATGACCGTGGATGATGCATTCGATATGCAGTCAGCAGCGTACGGACCCTCCTATCCAGGGCGTCGAGTTCGGTCTGAGTCCATTTGAGTACGCCGAAAGAGTACATCAAAACCGGCATGACCCAACCGTTGAAGGCGCGCACCTTGTTTCCGCCTGATAGAAGACTATTAAATACTTTCTTCAGGCGGCCAAAGAAGCGCTCCTTCAACGATTGCTTCATGTCAGTAACATTGATGCCCAACGCTTCCGACATACCCAAATACTTATAGGTTTCGGATGCGGAGAGGGCTCTAAGGTTTATGGAATCCGAGAGTTGGGTTCCAACGGATTCCACAATCCCCCCTCGCTTTACATGCATGACCGCACATTTGTCCACACCAAATTCCATCCTGATGGCTCTACTGAAAGTTTCAGTTACTTTCAGTAGCTCCATCAGTTGCAAGTTGTTGGGGGCAAAGAGTTTTAGATCATCCATGTAGAGGAGGTGAGATATAACCTGACCACCTCTCCTCAGCCGATAGCCTAAGCCTGAATACTCCAGCAGTGTGCTGAGAGGATTCAGGGCTAAGCAGAACCAAAGTGGACTTAAACTATCACCCTGAAATATGCCTCGCTCGATTCTTATCGGTTCGCTATTCCTCTGGATATTTCGACATCCTGGATAGCGAAGGACCGTCCTCCATTGCCCCATACACGACATAAGGAAGGTGCGCAGAGTTGCATCTACTTTATACAACTCCAGCACCCTCATGAGCCATGTATGTGGCACCGAGTCATAGGCCTTCTTATAATCTATCCAACATGTCGACAGATCCTTTCGGGAACGACGAACCTGTTGGCTAATGGCCATATCAATGAGGAGTAGCTCCTTAGTACCACGGGATCCGTTCCTACATCCATTTTGAGAGGCAGACATGATGGAGTTAGTGTCTATATGTTTGTTAATTTTAGCTCTCAAAATAGATGTAAGAACTTTATAGACCGTCGGTAAACATGTGATCGGTCTATAATTTTTGGGTTCCGCGGTGCTACCAGATTTATGGAGCAGGTGGGTAACTCCTGTCGTTAAGAACTGGGGTAGCGAACCAGACTCCAATGCAGTCTGGTACTGAGCCGCCAAGCGAGCGTGCGACCTTGTAAACCATTTTATCCAGAAGTTGTGCAGCCCGTCCGGCCCTGGAGACTTCCAGTTGGGCAACGGACGAACTGCACGAGCTACATCTTGGGGGCAGATGGTAATAGCCCCCATTTCTGGTATTGGATCGCAGGCTCGCTCGACTTCCCGAGTCCAACCTCCTTCGGTGTGGCTGACAGGCACCGACCAGATACTCCGCCAGAAAGAACACATGGCATCATCATCAGGAAGGCGCGTGTCAACCAAACCTTGGGTCGGTCGCTCCCAATCCCTATAAACCCACCTTTCATCACTTTGGAAGGTGCGGTTCTGAGTGTATCGCTCTACTCGCCGCTTATACCTACGAATACGGTTTGCCCATGCATATACTTTCTGCTTCAGAAAGTCGATGCGCTCTGTGACACGGGACACATAGTCCTCAGGGCCGATATCAGTCCCTGAGAACGCCCGTCTCACAAAACGCATTACTCTAGGGCGAGTATTGCCCTCCCTGAAGCAGATAAGTTTGCCAATGAGTGCTCTGGCCCCACCAATACGGCGCTCAATCCTGCACTGCCAAGCTGGTACGGCTGGTTTCGGTCGTGTAGCTCTAGAGTCATTTGCAAATTTGACGTGAGCTACACGACATGCCGCTACAGCCGCGCAGTACAGAATCGAATGAGTATCGGTGAGGTCTTCGCAGTTATCAAAATAGTTTGATAGCTGCGAATCCAGAGCCGCCACCAGCGCCCTATTTTTGTTATGCATGGGCAAACGAGGTAAGCGTGGTCTAAGTTCGGGCGACATGAACCGATATTCCCGAATCGCACCCTCCAAAGCACTCCTCAATTCCTCATTGCACTGGGTACTTACGTTTGTAGCCCTGTCATCAATCCTCTCGTCAGCTTGACTTGTAGTCACCTGTGGTGGTACTATGACATTCTGCGACGGGGGGGCGATGACATGGCTACTTCGCATTTCATCTCGTAGGCGATCAAGTACAGTGTCATCCAACATATGATTACGCTGGATGACCCGTACCTGATCCGACAGTCGTTGTGCCGAAACGTTGACAGCTGGCTCAAGCACCTGAAAAAGAGAGAGCATCCGAACACGGTACGCGGTCAGGTTGTTTCCCCCCTCTGTGGCCACATAGTATGAGCGCATGACGTTCTTGTTGATGGATTGTGTCCATCTCATGCGCTGCACACTTCCGCCGGGAGCTGGGACCCTATCAGAGACCGGTGGGCCTCGAGGTCCTAAGCCGTCCGGCGGCCGGCGTCCTCCCCGTCGACGAACAGGTGGTGGCGTCGTGGGCGGAGAGAAATACTCGTCGCTCGAGCTCGACGCAACTGCCGCGGCCGGTGTCGTCACAGCGCTCACAGTGGGGCTGGGTACCGGCGGCGGCGAGGCGGAGCTGAGCGAATAGTCCGGAGGTGGTAGGCGTGCTAGGCGTGCGGCCGATCTTGTCAACATCTTCATTTGATCATCGTTTTCCTGTTTATTCTTGTTATATCGGAGGTGACATCTGTCATGTCACCCCCGATTCGGCAGTTTTTAATTTATATTATTATTATTTTATCATTTTATCTTTGTGTATCTCATTTTGATCAACATACAAATTTGAATTTCACGGATAACCAGTGAAAAAGAAATAAAGAAATTTTGAAAATTGACGGAGCCACCTTAATTAATATTTTTGATGCTAAGTTTCTAACACGCAAATGATTGTGGGTTTTAGTTAAAAGTCAACACTAATTATAATAAAGTTATATTAAATAAATCAATCTCATTCAGTTCTGAACAATACAATTTTAAACTAAGGTTGACTGGTAGAAAATGCCTCAGGCATTAAGTCCGCCTTTGTACAGTATTTTTTTTACTTGTGCATAAAGTTTTAATAAATAAATAAATAAAATTTTGTTCCGGTAATTTCTATGTGATATTCTTTCAGTAGATTTCTTCCCATAATATTTGTATCTCAAATTCATCTATATCTCTTTTACATTGTGAGTTTGTCTGATTTTGATCATTCTCATTTAAAATGCCAGACATATTTGTTCAAATCGCAGGCTGTAAACAAGCAAAAAAATATTAGTATTTTTGTTGTTTCTTGATTTTATTAATACAATTTTTAATTGATCTTAAGTCTTAAGACCACACTCAAACACATTCTTTACATCACTCTTTGTTTCCATTAAACAAATATTGCAAATATGGACATCACCAGTTTCAACACCAGCCACTAGTAGAGAATCATGTTGGACAAATTTATAACATGTTACTTACCAATAAGGTTCGTGAAGGTAAAGCATCGTCACATAATGTTACTTTATTGAGTATCCGGTTGAAATATGATTCTTCAAAGTGAAAAGAACAAAAATATGAACAGTTTATGTTAACATCTTTAAATTTTCCACACCAATTGTTTTTTTCTTCTTTCGTTTAT
Organism: Xanthia togata; assembly: GCA_963853775.1. Taxonomy (NCBI): domain Eukaryota; kingdom Metazoa; phylum Arthropoda; class Insecta; order Lepidoptera; family Noctuidae; genus Xanthia; species Xanthia togata. Next base: position 10,845,371 of record OY970806.1, read on the forward strand.
TAGCAGGCAGCCTTGAAAGTAAAACATAAAACCAATTAAAAAAAACATAAAATAGCATTATCGATAAATAAAATGTCTAAATGCACTACTCTATCCCTTCAATAACAAGAAAATGATTTCGTGAAGTAAAACTGTTGAAAATAATGGCAAAAGGGAAATTATGAATGCTTTACTGTTGAAGCTCTTAACGAATGCAGAATCTTTTGTTTATCGTCTAAATCTAAAGATATTTCAGCTGAAATTTGTGTACGTACTGGTGCAATGTTATTTTCGGGTGATGTCCGCTTCTTTTGATGCCACATCCGATTATATTGCAATTGGGCATCTTGCTATTGATGATTTCCACCATAGGGCCGAGTTTAAACGCATTATCACAGCAAATAACTCCAAAATTCACAAATTTTAACCACAACTCAAGATCATTTGACAGTTGACGTACCCAACTTTGGTACCAAACACCGAGAGGATAAAATGGCGAACCGGCCGCAAGTAGGTATTTCAATGTCTAGAAAATGTAGGGTTGCCATTATAGGAACTGTCAAAAACACTATTATCCTTTTTCACTTAGGCAAAATTATTGAAGTTAAAAAGAGATAGCAGTATTTTTTTAATTTTGGCGTCGATATGCCTCGTATTTGTATAACTGTTTTTTCTATAGTCAAACATTTCAAGTCCATGTTATATAGGTCAATGGGCCAGACTGTCACACTCTTAACGTCACTGTCAAAAGTGTCAAAGTGTTAGTGTTTGTCCAAATCGCAAATAAATAATAAAATATTCTGAAAAGCCCTGTAAATTTGTGAACGACTACTGTAAATACATAAAAGATGTTGAGAAGTTTATTTAAAATTCATAAAACGGGTAGTCAATGTGGACGTTTTTGCGCGGCATCTGTGCTCAGGTAAAACATGATATCATCAGGGGGTGCATTTTTTGAGGCTCCAGAACCAGTGGCTCTGAATAATTACGTCTGATACACCCTTTGCAGTCAGTCAAGCTACCACCCAGCCTGACTAGCTTACTTTTTACCCACGAACTAAGCAAAGTGGCGATAGGAAAGTGTCTATTTTTTCGATGTAGTGATGTATATTTACCTTTAGGAACAAAATATACGTATTTTACACATTATGTAACAACCGTGCTATACTGTAGTGCATACTGTTGGGATGAAGTAAAGCAAAACATTTATAGAAGGCTCGATCTGATCTATATTATTTTCATTGTACACATTATACATAGTGTATAAAGTTTTGGAAGTACAGAATTTATTTGAATTTTCAGCCATAACAGCATCAAGCAATTCAGTGGATTGTCACAAGCTGTCCATAGGAATGTCAACAAGAAGGCTCCTATTGTCAACACCTGTGTTTGCAGAACAATGTTCATACAGACACAGGACACTCCTAATCCAAACAGCTTGAAGTTTCTACCAGGAGTTAAAGTACTGGAGACAGGACAGACAATGGATTTTCCTACTATTGGAGCAGCACAGTGCAGTCCTTTAGGTAATGACTTACTGAGTAAGATATATAAAATAAAAAAAACTGGGCAAGTGCATGTCGGACCACAATGAAAAAAGAAACAAAGAATATTATTTATTTGGACACAGTTTGTGGAACACATATACACATTGCACATAATAATGAAATAAAAAGTGAAAATAATCATAAGGTAATATAGTGTGTGCCTCACGGCTGCCCCAAAAAGGTTCGTTTTAGCATTAATGCATGACAAATGCTGTCTGACGCTGGTTTTCTAATTAACCCTTATGGACGATGAAGGGTTCCGTAGTTGGGATGAATTTATTCCAAGAACAAACTTAACATTGTAGTTGAAAAACATGTTCTCCTATACATTCCAACTGCAAATGTAAATTTGTACGCACAATATTGAGAGATTTACCATGTTATTTTAAGACCATAGACTTCTTTAGGTTTTTCTGTAATCTATGAGTAAAGAACCATTCTTTGTATTTTTTTCAAAATTTAAGGCCCAGTGGTTTTGGAGATAAAGGGGGTATGGTCAATTTTCATCTATTTTCTTAGATGTCTTTAAAAGTAATTATTTTAAAACAATAAAAAATTAAACATTTGAGCTCCTCACAACAAGCCCTTTCATTTGATATGTCACACTGTACTGTTTGCAAAACTTTTTTTGACATGCTCGAAATTTTTCGTAATCCAGGATTTGGTCATTGTACTTTCGAAATTATATTATTTTTCCAATTTGCGCCCGAAAAGTGACCCCCGAAAGTGAATTCAAAATTAATTCATTTACGTTACATGTCCGTTTTTTGGGTCACAGAAATTCATATATAATGTACCATATTTCAACAAAATTGGTCCAGTAGATTCGTAGCAAATCGGCTGTGACAGACAGACACACGAGTGAACCTATAAGGGTCCTGTTTTTTTTCCTTTTGAGGTACGGAACCCTAAAAACTACTCAACTATTGTAAATTTTCTGTTTATATGACCTTTGTAAAGAATGTGAGGAATGTAATGGTATTAATATTATAGTCATAAGTATAGCTAGTGCCATCCACGAAGATGCGCCCCACTCCGCTCCGCTCCGTACTAAAGTACAGCTTACAGTACAGTAATCGCGGAGTGGGGCGCGTCATCATGCGCACTATTGGTAAGGTAAACTGAAGAAATAGAACAGAGATATTGATCAACCAATAGGCTGAGAAAGACTATATAGTTTTGACCATTAAAATCATAATTTCAAAATCTCATAATCTTAATTATGAGACCTACTAGACTAACAATAAAAAGCAGGTAGTTAAGAACGCGGCGACCGTTGAATTGTCAATACAAACGTAATACCTAAATCATTTGCAATTTGAGAGGAGCTCGTGGCTAAGTAATAACTGCCGCACGGGTCGATCCACCAGGTTAAGCTACGCTTGCCGGGGTTGGTCTGTGGATGGGTGACCATCTTTACATACCGAGACTCCTCCGTGCCTCGGAAAGCACGTTAAGCCGTTGGTCCCGGCTGTCATTCGTGGATCTTTGACAGTCGTTACGGGTCGTCAGAAGCCCGAAAATCTGACAACCAGTCTTACCAAGCGGTATCGTATTACCCAGTTACTGGGTTGTGGAGGTCAGATAGGCAGTCGCTCCATGTAAAATACTGGTATTCAGCTGCATCCGGTTAGACTGGAAGCCGACCCCAATATAGTTGGGAAAAGGCTAGGCAGATGATGATTTGCAATTTGAGCATACGAGTATTTGCACCATTATTATGTTGATATTCGGATTTACACAGTATTTATCTAGGCTTGTACATATTTTTTTTTCCAAAAAACTTACCTAAAATGAAGTTTAATTGAATTTGAATTTCACACATTTTTACAGCATAAATGACATGTTTTCATTGATATGTATTATAAACAACAATATTTGTAATATTGTTTCAGCAGAAGCATAGCTTATATTATCAAGATACAAACTATCGAAAAAAATAATGGAAAAGCATTAAATTTCCATTCATCATTTTTGGTATTACGGAACACATCCAAATGTATCATAAATTTTCGATAGCTAGCGTCAATTAATTGAGTGCGTGGTCGTACTGCTCACTTTAGGTGTATATCGCTCCGACAGGCACTCACACTAGCGCAATGTGCTTGGTTGGAGTTCGTTCGGGGTCTTTTTTGTCAATATTAGACGATTAAGTAGATACTTTACTGTGCTGTACGTGCGTACTTAAGTATTTGTTTGCTAAATTGTATTGTAATAATTCTGACACTACTGAGTTATTTTATTTTTATTGGAACCGGAGTAAATTGGTAGAAATCGTTACGTAACGAAAAAAGCGTTACGGTCCAAGTGGCGGAGAAAGTGTGAATTTGGTCAAAATAAAAATCCAAGCTGCGAAACTTTTCAAGTTTTTCATCATGGGTATCGTTTTCATAGTTTTCGATGGTGCCAAAACCGATAGTGAAGTCAAAATGAAAATATAAAATGGCAGTTGCGAAAACTTTCAAATTTTTCGTCATAGGTGTGGTTTTAATAGTTTTTGAGGGTGTTAAAGTCGATAGTGAGGTCAAAATGTAAATCCAAGAGGTCAGCTGCGAAAACTTTTGTTTTTTTTTTTAAATTATTTATTTGAAAAAGAACTTCGTTCCTGACGCGGATCCCAAGACCCAACACGTTTAAAAAAAAAAATACTATACAGTTTGCACCACACATACAAGTTATCGGCCAATACTACAATCATAAGATTAGGTTAAATTACATAAAACTACAAAATTAGTTGATATTAAATGAAATTAAACAAAATTATAAGTATAGAATTGTAAATTGCTGCATAGTTCAGGAATCTCAACCTATGCTATGAACTTTGATTTAGGTTCGTCTTGTGATTTGGTATCGAGTAACCTACATTCTTACAAAATAAATATATCCAAGTCCGTAAACAAAACAATGGATATATTTATTTACGATATTTGTTTTGAGTGCCCCGTCGGTGTAGTGGTCACAAGCACTACTGCTGAGCATGAGGTCCTGGGTTTGATTCCCGGGTCGGGCAAAGTGTTATTGGGATTTTACATCTGAAATATCTCATTAACAGCCTGGAGCCTGGATTTGTGCCCAGTTGATGGCAACAGGCTCGTATTACATAGGACTTAAACATAACTGGCGAAATGTGGGTGTACTATAGGGAGACCTCTGCCTAACCCTTCGAGGAATACACGCGTGATTCAGTTTACCATAATTGTATTTTTTTTTTCATTTGAATACGGTCGATAATATATGGTCACCGTACACGACTATCACGTTTCGACTCATAGTTTTTTAAATTATGAATACTTATATCAAAATCTCAGAAGTAAGAACATAACTAAATAAATTGGTATTCAAAATCTTTGTTTATTATTTTGATTATTCTTACCATCGAACGCTGTTATTTATCTGAATTTACGGAGATCGTGTAAACTTACTAATACCACAACTAAAACTTTGCATAGTAAATTCAAGTATAACACTTGATTTTTTTAGTAATAATAATATTAAAAGTTTAGTAAAAGGAATACTGAAATAAGACAGAAGAAGCCTTTGTTTTTTACCCGAGTACTGTGAAGCAAAAAGTAGTTGAGAGTTGAGGAAATAAATAAACATAAACAATACAGGCATATAAATAAAGACTATAATAATAACTATATAGGTTTATTTGTATAACGTACCTATCTACTAGATTTTCTCTACAAGGCCTAGATCTGGAAATAACTTAATATGTTGAGATATCGGCCTTGTAAAGATATTTCCAAAAAAAACCTTTACTAGTAGGTACTCTGTGCATTCACTGACGATTCCCCAAAGTAGTCAACAAAAATAAAGCAAATTTTGAACATACCTAATTACTAATAAATATAAATGCCATAGATATAATAAAGAAGGAGATATGGCGTGGAGTTCAAAATGTATAGAAAACCGATGAAGCCACAATTGCCCCACCATAACGCTAATATTGCACACACAGTTCTGTCAAAACAATACCACGAACAAGTGCACACACGCGCCATCGATAACTCAGTCATTTAAATATAAACCTTATTATTTAAATCACAGCGTACTTTTTCCGTATAATTACTCACACTAAAAATTATCATTGTGCGTTGTCGGGACTCGGGGGCGGATACGACATAGTGCTTGACTAAATCGAAGAGTTATCGATAAATATACCGATAAATTGACAAAGGTTTTGGAAATAAAGTAAACAAAAACGATATGAAACCAACAAAACATTATTTAATTAATTAATAAAAATATTTTAAAAACAATTACAAATCAAATGACACGTAGTTATATATGATTATGATGCCATAAAATGTTCAAAAAAGAGATTCTCGTTTTTGTAGAGAACCAGTTAGCTGACCTTCCTATGGCATCAATCCATTGATCTTTTACTTGCTTCTTTTGGGAAACTGAAACGGTACAATTACAATTTGTAAGTGACTTACTGAATTATATAGGTATACGAAGCTAATCATAAACTTGTAAGTTTGCAGGCTCTTAGAAAACCCGTATTTTTAAGTGTAGCGGTTATACCGCCACATACGAACTACGCATCAAAGACACGACGTCACACTAATCCTGCATCGCGCAATTAGAGTTTACCGCGCGAACGACATAGATAAGACTATCCGAAATCAACAGTCGGGCAGTCGGCCCGCCAGACACAACACCCGTCTGGTTGGAGGATCCTCCCTTTTCTATGGTGGATGAGTGAAAATTACACCCTGTTCCTCATACACTAAATTGGTGACCCCGAGTATGAACGTCAACGCAGCCTTCGTGCAACTACTTCAGCGTGACGTCATCATCATCACTCCCGCAAGCTTTCGTGAGGCGAGTCACACAGACAGCCAGCACCTTCGGTTTCAACGGGTATCCTGACCACCAGCATGCAGCGAACGCGCATTCCTGGTCATCACCCTCAGCCTCATCACCCCGACTCACTGGGGAATCACAGCAATCATCTCAATCAGCGCAATCACCGCTATCACCTCAATCACCGCAATCACCTCAATCACCACAATCGCCGCAATCACCGCAGACAGTTCCGACTCACCGCGAACTGTGTGGCACCCGGTTCCGACTCACTGGAACCTTAGCTGGCACTGTGAAGCATCGCAAGATACAAGCACTCAGCCCACTATCGACCTCCGGTCTCCGGAGGGGAGTGATGTAGCGGTTATACCGCCACATACGTACTACGCATCAAAGACATGACGTCACACTAATCCTGCATCGCGCAATTAGAGTTTACCGCGCGAACGACATAGATAAGACTATCCGAAATCAACAGTCGGGCAGTCGGCCCGCCAGACACAACACCCGTCTGGTTGGAGGATCCTCCCTTTTCTATGGTGGATGAGTGAACTTTACACCCTGTTCCTCATGCCACTAAATAAGAAATTAAATTCTTCTTTCTTTAGTAACTAGGTGTTTTTGTGACAATAACACACACGGATGCATAAGAAATAAATAGCATGAATGTTGACCCATTGCCAAATCTTTAATAATACCTTATTAAAAGTAATTTTCATATTATAATTGTTTATTTTAGAGAATGTATGACGTCACAATATGGCTTCAAACCCTCTTTAGAAATTCTGCGGCATAATACATAATTATGACTATATGATGCTGATTATTATAATGCATACGAAGCTAATGGTGCATTTATGAAGACTTCAGTAAAATACCATAACCATAACAAATGACGAAGTAACTTGAGGCTAAGGCATTACGTCTCATAATTCAAACCCAAGGACATTCCATAGATTACTAAACTAAACATTATTGAACTTACTTCACGATATTTGGTTACGCATTTGTCTATTACGCTGTAAAATAATAAAAATGGGTAAAAATGCATAGAACCACATCGGCCTTCCAACCGGATTACAAGAGTTAACAAATTGAAGAAAAATCAATTAAATGAAATTGTAATATAACAATTCGCAGTCGACTTTCTTGTCGATAGACTTTGTCAGACCTCCACGAGCACATCACTAGTTCGCGCTCAAATACGGCGGACCGGAGCAGCGGACGCACCATGCGACATTACGGCTTATTGAGGTTTCGTTATGTCAGATTTACATTGCTTGTTCAGTCACTCAGTGACAGACTGAGGTAGTTGTAAAAGAGCAATGTATTTAATGCATAAATAATACTGTCGGGATAATGTAGGAAAACAAAAATAAAGTAGTACAACTCAGATATATTTTACGGCTTGTTGTTTTTCGTGATTTTTAAGACAAATATTGTAAAATACTTGTATTTACCTGTGGTAACTGATGCCATGACTTCTAAACATTTTGTTTTGGCTTCTCTTTTTGCACGAACCCACTTAACAAGACGGCATAATCGTTTTTTTTTACGATCGCGGTTGACAACACACTAACTCGCGGTGACGGCCATTTTTTCAATACCTGAGCGAAAAGCTCAACTCCACGTGGTCGGCGACACGCCCCCTTGCCACTTCTCCTGTTTTTAATATTTCTGTGATAAATGCCGTCGAGTCGTTATGAATGAATGGCAAGTAGGTACAGCTAATAATAGATAACTACCCACTCATACAAACACACGGCTCCGCACCGCGTCCCCCGCTAGTCATCTTTTGTCAAACAGAGACAGCAATATTTCAAACGAATTTCGTACGCGTCTCGCTCTCGATTTGCAGTTGCGAGCGTTGTTATACGAATATAGTCTGTTGATACGAAGAAAAAGAGAAGATAATTGGAAAAAATCTTTTTATATTCTTTTGTAAAATACTGTAGGTACACTATCAATACATACTTACTTTTTTAAATTCCAGCAAAAATGATCTTCCGCATTGATGGTGTGAAGTCAGTTTTCTTTGGCCCCGAGTTTGTGACGGTTACCAAACAAGATGATGATGTTGACTGGAGACTTCTGAAGCCTGATATATACGCAACTATTATGGATTTCTTCGCCAGTGGCTTACCAGTTGTTATTGACGCTAAACCATCCGGTGATACACGTGAGCTGCCTCTTTATATCATTATAATTGTTATTTATCTATTATTTAGGTACAATATACTAGAATTGTATACTTATTATTTGCACCAACGACAGCCTCATTTTATGTCCACGCAAATCACTGTCCATTCCAAGGTTGCCTGGAAGAGATCGCGGAAAGCGATAAGGCCGCCCATTGTATATTTTGTAGTGTTTTTGTTATGTAGGTATTTTTGTGGTCTACAATAAAGTATATAAATAAATTATTTTATTGTGTAACTAGCTTTTTCCCGCGGCTTCGCCCGCGTGGATCTCGGAAAATATCCTACAGGAACGTACTACTCGAATTAAAAGTACCTGTAGCGGTTACACCGCCACATACGAACTACGCATCAAAGACATGACGTCTCACAAATCCTGCATCGCGAAATTAGAGTTTACCGCGCGAACGACATATATAAGACTATCCGCCATCAACAGTCGGTCCCAATCATGACCTATGCGGGTGCTGTCTTTGCACACACATCCCCCAGAAATATCCATAGGATGCAGGTGATCCAAAAAAGATTTCTCAGAAGAGCCACGGGCGCTCCCTGGTATGTCAGGAATATTAACCTCCACCTCGATCTTAAAATCCCCACAATCCATCAGTTCCTAAAACGCATTTCCAAGCGTCACTTTGATTCCGCCGCCAATCACCGCAACCCTCTGGTTGTTGAAGCGGCCAATTATACCCCCTCCCGTATTAGTCGATTTCGCCGTCCTAGGCATGTCCTCTCCGATCCAGATGATCCCACCACTCTCCTCCAGGAGAGCAATAGGGCCACCAGTACAGTGCACAAACACGCCCGACACCCGTCGTACCGACCTCGCCGCCGAGGCCCTCCGCGATCGCGACCCTCTCGAGTAAATAATACTTCCCCCCGACCCTTGTCCGATGAAGCGCCAGCCCGCGCCGCAGCTGAGCGCGTAGCTTTAAATTCCCCGTATAATAATAATGATTTATTTATTTTATTTTATTTATTTATTTATCACACACACAACTATCATTACAGGCAATAATCCTAATGCGGTAGCGTGGTCTTTACTTACATTCTAAATTAAAATTAAAGCTACTACTTATATATTAATAACATAACATAACACAAACAATGTTACTTTTGTGAATTCATTCAGAGAGCAATTAAATAAATCTATCCTATCAGCAGTGTCATTCAGTGTATGCAAGGCTCGCGTCAGGGGCGCTTTACTGAGCAGGTTGGTTCGCGCGCGTGGCACTGCTAACAACCGTGGCCGTCGGCGTCGCAATGCGTACTTATCAGGCACATTCAGATATATCTCCTTCAAAACACCAGCATTAAACATTTTACCGCGCAACAGCTTAAAAATATACGTGGTAAAAGCCAGGTCCCTTCTTGTCTCCAGTTTGTTGTACCCAACCATGCCAATTACGAACAAGGTTGGGTACATCAACGGATAGAAGGGGTAGACCCCGTAAAGTTTCATATACAAATACCTGATAAATTTGTTCTGTATGCGTTCCAACATAAGACTATATTTAATCTCATGTGGAGCCCATATGACAGCATTACACTCAAGTTGAGTTCTTATCAGAGCATTATACAATGCTGTTACCGCTGTAATGTTTGTAAAACCCGATGCCCGACGGAGTATGAAACCCAGGCTTCTATATGATTTTTTACAAACATTTATAATATGTTCACGAAATGTGAACTCGGTGTTCAGGCGCACCCCCAGATCGCGTACCTTTTCTACCCGCTCAATTGGCGTGTCATCTAACGCATACCCATGATGATGTGGCACTCTCATTCTGCTAAAGGTTATAACCGAGCATTTTTTTACATTAAATTGCAGCTTATTCTTCCTGCTCCACTCTGCCACACTATCTATATCACGCTGCAACCGTGCACAGTCACTCAAATCTTTAATTGCCATAAGCAACTTAAGATCATCCGCGAATAATAGACAAGTGGCAACCCTGACAACCTCAGGCAAGTCATTTATCATAATAATAAAGTTCAAGGGACCCAGATTGCTTCCCTGGCTTACTCCTGACCTCGTGTAATAAGGCTCGGATTTATAACCAGCATATTCTACAAACTGCCGTCGATCTCTCAAGTAGTTAGCAAAAAACTGCAGTAATTTGGGAGTACAGCCGACTGCTGCCAGCTTCTCTAATAATATGTCGTTATCCACCAAATCGAAAGCTTTTTTAAAGTCAAAATAGGCAGCGTCGACTTGTACTCCCGCATCAACATTTGGAACCACGTACGTCATAAAATTCAGTAAATTACTGGTCGTGCTGCAACCCGGTCTAAAACCGTGCTGGGCATCCGATATTAAACATGATACTTGGTCCAAAATGCACGTTTGTACGGTCGACTCAAAGACCTTTGCTGGTGCTGACAGAATTGCCACTGGTCTATAGCCACTCACGTCCGAATCCATCCCACCCTTAGGTACTGGGATCACACGTGTGATTTTCCAGCATTCAGGAAAATAAGACGACTCAATGCACAGATTATATAAATGTAAGAGCGGCTTCGCTAGTACAGCGCGGCAATCCCTTATTACAAAAGCAGGAATACCGTCTGGCCCCGCCGACCGCTTTGCCTTAAGTCGATCTAGAGCATTCGTTACTTGGCTCAGTTGTAGGCGACCTATATGTACACGCGAGCTGCTACCGCCGCTTGAGACCACTGCGGCGTTCACATCGAGTCGTGGTTCCTGATTACTGTAAACAGAATAAAAATATTGCGCGAACTCACCAGCACACTCCGACTCGGGTATAACTTTACCGTTTTTGAGAATGCTTTTCCGATTATCTGTTCCCTTTTGATACATCCTTGATCCAGCCTGTCCCATCTTGCTGTCCTCCCCTCAGCGACGCCCTAAGCCGAGGTTCGTACCCCACAGGGGGTGCCCTTAGCGAGCGTTCGCCTAATTTTAATTTAGAATAGTTTTGCTCCTGGCTGGAGGCTTTGAGTGTAGTGCTTAAGGCAGCCACAGGATTGTTCGGTTGAGCAGTAAATACCTTAGTGGTATACCTGCGAGATGCCATAGTTAAAAAAAAAAAACAGTAGGGCAGTCGGCCCGCCAGACACATCACCCGTCTGGTCGGAGGATCCTCCCTTTTCAATGGTGGATGAGAGAACCTTACACCCTGTTCCTCATGCTCCTAAATACCGTATGTGTTCCAGGTAATAAACTACCTGTGTGCCAAATTTCACCCAAATCCGTTCAGCCGTTTTTGAGCCAATCCGGAACATACATCGAGACAAATAGACAGTACACTATGCAACGATCAATGACTTCTATGTTTTAATTGCTGCTTACCTAGTGTAAATATTTAATGCATTCTGTTAAATGTAATTTAATTTACGATTAAAATAAAATTTTCAGAAATAAACGAAGAAGATGATGAAATAGTTCAAATGATAAAGGAGCTTCTTGACACACGCATCAGGCCAACAGTCTGGGAGGATGGTGGTGATGTTCTTTTTGTTGAATTCAAAGACGGTATACTGAAGCTTAAGATGCAGGGGTCTTGCTCATCGTGTCCTAGCTCGATTGTGACTTTGAAGAATGGAGTGAGTTGAATTTTTATTTTGTTAATAAGTACAGATAGGCAAAAAAGAGTATAATCAAAATGAGGAAAAGAATGGGAATGAGCAAAATAATTTCAACAAATCGTTTAACACTGCTTGTGGGTGACTCTAAACTACTTGCACTTGTCGGAAAAGTAGTGCTCTGCATTACTTAAGTAATAGTTATTTGTGCAACAAGAGAGCAAAGTTGTTTTTTGCTGCGAGTGTTGATTTTGAATCCCGAGTAAGCGAAGGATTCTATAATTGAATCACGAGCGTAGCGAGTGATTCTAGGTTAGAATCCTGAGCGCGGCGAGGGATTCAAAGACACGAGATGCAAATAACTTTGCTCTCGTGTAACACATACAACTTTTCACCTCAGCAGCGAGAACATACAACATGTAAAAAAAACATTTCCGATCCGTGAGGGTGTTGTTAGGTATCGTCCTGTGAGCATATTTATGTGGAAATTTTCAAAAAAAAAAAGAAATCCAAATCCCCAGTTTTTTTTCAATGGCAAATACCAATTTTTTTTTAGAAAAAAAAAATTTTGGTCAGGGGACCCCTTTCAGGCACGAAGTTCCTTCTCACGTATGATTTAATTTAAAACATAAACAAAATTGTTACAGCCACCATCTTGGATTTACATTTTGACCTCACTATCGACTTAAGCACCCTCAAAAACTATGAAAACGATACCCATGACGAAAAGTTTGAATATTTTCGCAGCCACCATCTTGAATTTATATTTTGATCTGACTATCGGCTTTAGCTCCCTCGAAAACTATGAAAACAACACCTAAGACGAAAAATGAAAAAAAAGCCGCCATCTTGGATTTTAAATTGGACTTCACTATCGGCTTTAGCAACCTTGAAAACCATAGAAACGACACCCATGAAGATTTTTTTTTAAATTTTCGCAGCCGCCATCTTGGATTATTATTTTGACTTTACCATCGGCTTTAGCAACCTTGAAAACCATAGAAACGATACCCATGACGAAAAATGTGAAAACTTTCGCAGCCGCCATCTTGGATTTTTATTTTGACTTCACCATCGGCTTTAGCAACCTTGAAAACCATAGAAACGATACCCATGACGGAAAATGTGAAAATTTTCGCAACCGCCATCTTGGATTTTCATTTTGACCAAATTCACACTTTCTATCTTTCTCTTTGAATTAGAAGAAGACAGTCGCAGCACCTTTTCGCGTGACGATCTCTGCCAGTGCACTCTTACCGCAAGCCGCTTTAAGAACTTCGTTCTAAAAAAATTAATAAAACAGATCTGATACTAAATAAAACCTTATCAGATGATTTGCAATTTAAAGGTTTTATATGTATCCGAACGTTTTATTGTTTGTTTCTTTTTGGGCCTACTAGTTATGGAATTTTGAAATCGAACTTCGAATCGACTTGTTTCTATCTCTCGCTTTTTTCGTATCGAAGTGAAAGTGACAAAACTAATTGAAGTTCAAATCTTTAGAATTTGTGAGTAGACCCAACACTGTCCTCGGCATTTAAAAAAAAAAAAAAAAAAAATACTTTGTCTCACGCTCGCAGCAAAATTGAATTTTGCACACTGTTTTTTGACAGCAAAACCTGCTTGTTTGAGGTGCTGAGGTGAAATAGTTATTTGTGCAACAAGAGAGCAAAGTCGTTTTTTGCTGCGAGTGTTGATTTTGAATCCCGAGTAAGCGAAGGATTCTATAATTGAATCACGAGCGTAGCGAGTGATTCTAGGTTAGAATCCTGAGCGCTGCGAGGGATTCAAAGACACGAGATGCAAATAACTTTGCTCTCGTGTAACACATACAACTTTTCACCTCAGCAGCGAGAACATACAACATGTAAAAAAAAAACCTGTCCGATCCGTGAGGGTGTTGTTAGGTATCGTACTGTTATATTCCACATATTATTATACATATATATATATTTACCAGCATATTTATGTGGAAATTTTCAGGAAAAAAGAAAAAATAATCCCTAAATTTTTTTTCAATGGTGAATTTAACCGAATTTTACATTTGGTGCGGGCGGCGGCCGTCGTTTAGCGGGTGTCTAAAAGTCAAGTTATGAGTTTTGCAATTTTTTTAAGGATTTGGGGTAATTTTGGAACTAAAAATGTGAATTTTAAATACCAATAACATTTTTACTATCAATAATAATCAAAAAATACTGTTTTGTAATGTTACTGCAGTACCATATGCCCATTTTCCCCAGATTTTCGGTTCGGACAAGGTTTTTTTTTTACATAATCTTCATCACCTCGTGTTTTGCAGCCACCATCTTGGATTTATATTTTGACCTCACTATCGACTTTAGCACCCTCGAAAACTATGAAAACGACACCCATGACGAAATATGAGAAAATTTTCGCAGCCGCCATCTTCGATTTTTATTTTGACTTCACTATCAGCTTAAGCAACCTTGAAAACCTTAGAAACGATACCCATGAAGATAAATTTGAAAATTTTCGCAGCGGCCATCTTGGATTTACATTTTGACTTCACTATCGGCTTTAGCAACCTTGAAAACCATAGAAACGATACCCATGAAGAAAAATTTGAAAATTTTCGCAGCCGCCATCTTGGATTTACATTTTGACCTCACGGTCGGCTTTGGCACCCTTGAAAACTATGAAAACGACACCCATTATGAAAAATGTGAAAATTTTCGCAACCGCCATCTTGGATTTTCATTTCGACCAAATTCACACTTACTATCTCTCTCCGTCTTTCCTTCTCTTTGAATTCTTAGAAGAAGACAGTCGCAAGCGCCTTTTCGCGTGACGATTTCTGCCACTGCACTCTTACCGCAAGCCGCTTAAGAACTTCGTTCCAAAAATTTAATAAAACAGAATTTAAATAAAACCTTATCAGATGATTTGCAATTTTAATGTTTTATGTACCTATATCCGAACGTTTTATTGTTTGTTTCTTTCTTGGGCCTAGTAGGTAGGTTATTTTGAAATCGAACTTCGAATCGATTTGTTTCTATCTCTCGCTTTTTTCGTATCGAAGTGAAAGTGACAGAACTAATTGAAGTTCAAATCTTTAGAATTTTGTGAGTAGACCCAACTCTGCTCTCGGAATTTAAAAAAAAAAATTAAAAAGTTACTTTGTCTCACGCTCGCAGCAAAATCGAATTTTGCTCACTGTTTTTTGACAGCAAAACCTGCTTGTTTGAGGTGCTGAGGTGAAAAATATTTTTCACCTCAGCACCTCAAACAAGCAGGTTTTGCTGTCTAAAGACAGTGAACAAAATTCGATTTTGTTGCCAGCGTGACACAAAGTAACTTTTTAATTATTTTAAATGCCGAGAACAGTAGGTTCTGGGTCTACTCACATTATTCTAAAGATTTGAAGTTCACTCAGTTTTGTCACTTTCACTTCGATAAGAAAAAAACGAGAGATAGAAACAAGTCGATTCGAAGTTCGATTTCAAAATTCCATACCTAGGCCTTTCTTTTTTGGGCCTTAATAAAACGTTCGGATACACATAATACCTTAAAATGGCAAATCATCTGTTAAGGTTTTATTTAAATTCTGTTTTATTAATTTTTTTGGAACGAAGTTCTTTAAGCGGCTTGCGGTAAGAGTGCACTGGCAGAAATCGTCACGCGAAAAGGCGCTTGTGACTGTCTTCTTCTAATTCAAAGAGAAAGAAAGACGGAGAGAGATAGAAAGTGTGAATTTCGTCAAAATGAAAATCCAAGATGGCGGTTGCGAAAATTTTCACATTTTTCTTCATGGGTGTCGTTTTCATAATTTTCAAGGGTGCTAAATCCGATCGTGAGGTCAAAATGTAAATCCAAGATGGCGGCTGCGAAAATATTCAAATTTTTCGTCATGGGTGTCGTTTTCAGTTTTCGAGGGTGCTAAAGCCGATAATGACAATAAATGTAAATCCCAAGATGGCGATTTAAGTTTTTATCATGGGTATCGTTTTCATTTCCACATGAATATGCTCACAGTACAATACCCAATAACACCCTCACGGATCGGACAGGGTTTTTTTCACATGTTGTATGTTCTCGCTGCTGAGGTGAAAAGTTGTATGTGGATGCAAATAACTTTGCTCTCGTGTACGAGAGCAAAGTTATTTGCATCTCGTGTATTTGAATCCCTCGCCGCGATCAGGATTCTAACCTAGAATTAATTATAGAATCCTTCGCTTACTCGGGATTCAAAATCAACACTCGCAACAAAGAACAACTTTGCTCTCTTGTTGCACAAATAACTATAGTTCCGAATGTCACCACGTCAGACTCTTTTATGTCGACCTGTACCGGTTTTTTTTTTCTGCTTTGTAACATCACACTTTTAGTCAAAAAGGGGTAGGTGAAAGCGTGTTTTAAAAGTAGTAGAGCTCCAGCTGATTGCTATTAACATGGCCTAAAACCGGACTTTGGGCTGCTGCTGAAAAAGTCCTAGTGGAAAAACCCAATAACTCTGACTGACCCCGGAATCGAACCCAAGTTCCCACGGTTAGCATTCCCATTTCCGACCACTAAATGACTAGACTCCACTATACCATGAAGGTATATAAAAACTCAAGACTAAAAAATACTTACAGTTTTCATGTTGAGTCCTATTCTATTACAGGTCCAAAACATGATGCAATTCTACATCCCGGAGGTGGTGGCTGTTGAACAAGTCGACGATGATGGAGACAAACTTAGCGAGAAAGTGTTCAAAGAATTTGAGCAGCTTAAAGATAAAAAGAATGTGGAACCGAAATAAATGAATCTGTGAATAAATGTAAGTAGCAACACAATATGTATATATACAGTCATGTTTTTTTTTGTTAATTTATGAATAGAAAATAAATTTCGTATGTTGAAATTATTGTGTGATTTTTCTGAACTTTCCTGTTATTGACGATAAAAAACAGTTTATCGTCAGAACATGCATCAAATTTAAAGCAAACTCCTCACAAAGATGCAGGGGTCAAAACTACAACCGAAAAATCAAATCGTATACAACCGGACCGACTGGGCATATCGTACGCCCCGAAGTTTTTAACGCGACTTTGATCGCGTTTGGAGCGAAATTTCGTTTATATACGATTCTTCTATGCTTTATATAATGAAATTGACGTTTTTTTCTCATCACAAATAGAGAACCTCGTCACTTCTATGATTTAAAATATTCATCAATTGCTTGATATTATATCGAATAATGACCATCATATATTATAGACAGTTGGCTTTAGACATACATATGTTGGTATTTTTACTATTGGTAGCCAATAGTAAATAGTAAAAATACCTTAAAAATGACTCCTGTTTTTTTTTTTTTTGTATGTTTGTTACGCGATTACTCCGCCAATTATGAATTGATTTGGATGATTCTTTTTTTATTTGGTAGGGCATACTTCAGAAGTGGTCCCATATAAAGGAGATTGCCCGATTTGTAAGGAAAGTTGGGTCCCACTGGAAAATTGTTGTGCCCTGAAGATTTTTATTTTAAATAATAGTAAAAACATAGTATTTTCATAATCAGAAACAATTTTTCATTTATTCACCCTGGTTCAAGAGATATCATTGTTTTTCTGTTGTAGCACTAAGAGTCAAATATCTCACAAAGAACAGCACTATTAAGAGTCAAATATCTCACAAAACGTAATGCACTCCAGGAACTTAATAGCTCAACTCGGTAGTAGCAGAAAAAGCACGTATCGTAAATAATAACTAAGTAAAATATTACGGAATTCAAAACTCAAAGTATCTAAACAAAGCAATGACGCACGTAACGAACCACAGAACATACGTAAGTATCTCTATGTAGTCTGTGCACAGAACGAAGTCTGTGAGTTCTGTGACATGCACAAGTAAATGTTGCCAGATATTTTTTTTTATAATTTATTAATAAATCGTTATAGATCAATCGATAAAAACTACTTTTCTACTAAGGAGTTATCTAAATAAACATGGCTATTATTTTTATGTCTATTACTTTTCTGAACATTTATTATTTATCAATGAGTAGGTATTATGAGTTTAAGCAACTTATTATTGTCATTGTTTCATCGGTTTTACTCGCATCGACTATGAGCATTGTTTATTTATCCAATAGTGTTCGTCATCAAGAATACTTTACATAAACTCATATTTGGCGTACACGTATTGTTCATTTCAGATATATATGGTACAATAATACGTATAAAAGGACAGGGATAACATCATTCTATCTCATCGTCCTAAAACAAAATACTAACACAGTAGCGTTGAAGTTGTCAAATGTTGAGATCTAATTGAGATGTAAACTGCCCATAGGTTATATATAATTAAATAAAAAATAATAGTTTTTTTAAATTATTTAATATCGTTTTAATTAATATCGATTACTCAATTGATTAAAAGATAGCTTTAGTTATTAAATTCTTTGATACCTGGCAACTTTTTTTTGTATGCCAATCAAACCACAGACTACATTGAATCAAACGGATGTCGACGTAATGTTTAACTATTAATTAACTTTATCTTTATTCCCAGGATGAAATAAATTGTATAAAAAATACCCTGTACACAAAAAAAAAAGTTATATTTTTTGGTTATTATTAAAATCAGGCACCCGATACCACAAAAGGGACCTGCTCCGTGGCAATCTCCTTTGGTCAAGATCTGATGAGGGGTTTTTGAGTTAGCTTCAATAATACGTATTTTTCCCATCTAGTATATGCGGACGATATTCTAATGTTCCTGTCACTGTAATTTACATAGCAGGTAATGGGTATTCAAATTTTTGTGGGGGTTTTGTGTAGGTACCACAACTAAAAAGTGAAAAATAAAAACTTTTTCACAAAAAATAAAACCGACTTCTAAAAAAACACTACAAAGTGAAAAATAACTTTGATTTCGGAAGTCGGTGGCAAAAAAACGAAAATAAAACGCCAAAGACACCGACTTCCGAAATCAGTTATTTTTCGAAGTCGGTTTTATTTTTTGTGAAAAAGTTTTTTTGCTAGCAGAAATGACCACCATTTGTTTTAAAACTTAGCCAAAACTTATTTTTGTCGCATAATCTAAGTGGCATACGTTATCTTAGTTTTTAAACATGTGTTCATGTTTGTTAAATAAATTAAGAAAATGTTAGTATGAAAATTGCAACTTCTTTAAAGTTTTTTTTCCATAAAAAACGCTGATTTCATAGGTGGACCTAATATAAAACGAATTACACTATTTAAAATCATTTAAAAAAAAGTGAATAAATAAAAAGTCATTAATATAGTCTATTGCACTTTTAATATTCAAAGGTAAAAGTTTTTTTAATTATATCTGAGTATCATAGGCTGCTTTCCAACAAATTTGACAAATCAACATTGCAGAATGTTTTCGTTATAATTTTTACTATAAAATAGAGATCGACTTTAAATTACACATTCTTAGTTGGAAAACCGTCTCTTTAAGTTTCACACATAGAAATATAAATACAAATAATGTAGCCTAGTTAAAAGATATATTAGTAGTTGTCCTTAAACTAAAAGATATTAGGTACTAATACTATAGCTCCTAAACAAAAATTACAATTACGTTGTTCGGAAAACCAATAATATCGATTACAAAATCGAAAATTTTCTACGTCTTTTAAATAGATGAAATAACTATAAAACTATACAATGGCAGTGTTCCATTTCATATTTTGAAACTAAATAAATTTTTCGACATAAACTATATTTTATAATACGATCATAGATAAGTGCAGTCAACAGCAAATGTCATGATTTTGAAGTTGAATAAGAATTTACAAAAAATATTGTCAATATTAATTTATATCTGCTTATGACTGTACCAAGTTTAGAAATAAAAATAGATATTTATTAGAGACATAATATAATAAATAGGATTGATAGTCTATTAGAAATAGAGTCAACATTTTTATTCAGACATTGATTATAAAACAGAGCTTTGCAAATAGTCTATACCAATCAGCTGGCTAATTAAAAAGAAAAGCCAGTAGATACTTAGAAAGATAGATGGGGCAATACTGTACTGTTGATCTAGGTAGGAAATCAATAGTTGGCCCAAGGGACACTTGAAACTAGTCACAATAAAATATTCCTATTTTTCTTGATCTGAAAATATAGATGCTTTGTCAACCATTTCGTACAAACTTCTGACGTTGTCCGAATCACATTACTTACATTACAATTCTATCATAATTTCCTAAGCCAGAACATCTCAGAATGAAAATGTAAAATCTACGTGGCGCCGGTGTGGCTGCGGTGCGGCGGGGCGGTCCGACGCATGGGCGATATTCATTCGTATACCTACTTACACAAACATCACAAACATGCGGTTCGGTGCCGGTGCAGCTCCAGGAAGCCTAACTGTTCATGGTATCAACCAGTAACCTACCCCGTCTATTTTCGGGCCGTGTAGTTTCCCCCCTCTGACTTACTGCTGTCCGCCGTCTACATGAACCCACTGACTCCGATATTCCGAGTCACTGGGATCGGTCACTGCCATCGTTTAAACCAGGCACTATTGCGATCGTAAATGCTAACTGCTTAAATTCATTTTAGGGTGCCGTCGCACCTGGCGTTTGTTCAGAATAGACGTAAAACGTCGCGTAGACTCTGCCTTTTGCTCAAAGGCGACATACACCGCGTCAATGTGACGTATTTTCGATGTAATCAGTTACATCACGACGCTACGCATCGTATGCATTTACGAAGCATCTAAGCGACGCGAACGCCTACACTGGACATACGCTCAGTGCGAAGACACTAGGGCCAAGTATTAATATAAAGATAAGGTTTATGTTTGTGCATCAAGGGTTGCACCTACACACACAACAGGAAGGGAATAAGAACCAGTCCATGAAGATGCCAGCACAGTCGTCATTTGGGTCGTACGCCAGCAGTCTGTGCCATTTGTACTTCTGTTCGCAGCCGCAGTCGCGTGTACATCTCGCAGTTGTTGTTTTACTGAAAAATATAAAGACTTTTTATTGATTGAAATTAAAAAAAAATGATAGTGGGATAGTAAACCGCCCCCCTAGCCAAGTCACAAACGATAAACGTAAACTCTCAGTAGTCTTTAATAGATTTTCAACTTTATGTTATTGGATATAAAGTTGAAAATCTATTGAAGATTACATAGTGTTTTCGTTCGTTCCGGTCGCTAACGCTCAGTAGTCTTTAATAGATTTTCAACTTTATGCTCTTAGGTATAAAGTTGAAAATCTATTGGAGATTACTAAGCGTTCACGTTTATCGTTTGCAACTTGGCTAGGGGGGCAGTAGACTCTTTGGAGTAGTGGGCTAAATTGATACGGATTCTTCAGTTGTACTACACCAACGCTTCCCAGCTTTAAACAGCCTATCCTTGGGTTTCGGAAGAAAAATTACTTTTATATCTAAATATTATTATCATGTACCACACTATGATGCCGCTGCAAATCGCAAATCGGCACGCATTGAACTGGTAGATGATGAGCTCTATGGAACGAGTTTTGAAACATTGAGGACTACGTAAACAAGACCGCAAAAATATTGCTTAATCTTGTAGTAGGTGTTAAGGAGGTGTTAAGATTGTCGTCAGTTTACGTAAGGCAACACAACTGCACATTTAAATGCAATGCAACCTACCTGCACGTCTCCTGATGGATCGCTTGCTCAAAATGCATAGTGTTGACGATGGCGCGCAACTTTCTCGCAGAGTTGAGTGCCCAATACGGTGTCATTATCTCCGTCTTGCTCTCGCATGCGTCCACTCTGGAATTACGAAATTAAATGTGTGTGAATATTTATGTGTTTCTAAAATTGATTACACTAAGGAGTTTGTTAGAAAAGGATATGTATATTCCTTTCACAGGGTGTCTCAAACGTTGTGGTCCAAATGTGGTTAAGCGGAGGTGGACACCTATCATTAAAAAAAATTAAAGTTGGGATATTCTCAATAATTCAGTATATTTCGCAAATTTAATCATTTTCAAGAAATTTACATTTTTACTTGGATTTTTCGACCCTGTGAGCAAAATTTTCGACGTAGCGAGCTCAAATCTGGCTGGAAGATGCCTTGATAGTGTAGGTACAGACGCCAGCAGGTCAACCTACCCGGAACTGTCAAATTTTCCCAATCAACTTTGAACCTTATACTTAAGTGATACTGTTGAAAATCTATTAAAGAAATTTGACAGATTGTAGTAGGTTGGTGTGCTGGCGTCTGTACAAGATTATGTTCCTATTTACGTTCAGCATTGTGGCTCTGCAATGCTTCAGATTTTAGTTTTACTTGTATTTTCTAACTTTTTATAAAACTTTAGCGAAAGTTTCTAAACGCAGATTTAAAAAAAAAAAACCACCGTGTACGTGCAAATTACTTTAAAAAGTACCTTAATTATTGATAGTTAGTCTGGGAAAGTTTCGTAAAGATAGCTTAATGAGAACCTTTAAAAAAATTGGGTTTCATAACAAGGTTCGAAAAACCCGAAAAACTTTTTAATTTTACCAAAACTTCTTTGAAAAGTTTTGAGTATTTAAATTGAACAGATTTGGATGTGACCTTCGGTACTTGTGTTTTATTTTTATCCTTACAGGATAACTAATCATCTTTATCAGTATCATATACCAACAGCCTTTCTTGACGAGCCCTTTTACGACATAAGTACTTCACTTTTTGTGCCCAACTTCCAGGTCTTCCCGATAAGCTTAACTATGCCTTCCACCCAGTTTGCCATCGGTCTTCTCTTGGCCTTAATTTCGCCTGGCCATATGCCTCTGAAACTCACCTGCCAGTATTATTGACCGCCTGTGCATCAGGCAGCGGTGTATTAGCAGCTTGTCGCACATGTCTGAAGTAGGAATCGCCGGTCGCGTCATGCATGTCCGGAACGCCGGGCGCCCGCCGCACCCGGTTCCCCGCCGGCGTCGTGAACGACCCGTACATGCGCTTTATTAAAGCTTTGTTCTCGTCTATGAAGTTCTCGATTTTGTCTCTGTAACATGTTGGAAAATAAATAAATTAATGTTCTTAGCCTTTTGAAATCTGAGCAGTCAGATCCTCCCCTCAATCATTTAAATCAGAAAACCTAAATTTAAAACCTGAGTTCGATGATTTGGTATATTTCCAGAACCTACTGCTACCGCTCAGAAGTCCTAGAACTTTTGAAGATGCTTGGTACTCTCAATAATCTTTTTTAATTTCCTTTTTATTTATTTTTGGATTTGCACTAGTCTTGGCTAAGATTCAATCATTGCGATAGATAAATGAGAGACAGACTCACGAGGCATCCACATTCTTAATATATTGTCACATAGTTTTTGCCTACTCGAATCGTCACAACGTTGTCGCCCTTAGCAACAGCAGAACTCTTAAGTAAATACAAGTATTTATACTTACAATGGATAGGTATTTCCAGCCGTTGGACAATACAACTGGAAGTTACGCTTCACGCACGGAACCCCTCTGATGATTTGACCTTGAAGC
Source organism: Xanthia togata (assembly GCA_963853775.1). Taxonomy (NCBI): domain Eukaryota; kingdom Metazoa; phylum Arthropoda; class Insecta; order Lepidoptera; family Noctuidae; genus Xanthia; species Xanthia togata. The sequence goes on from OY970806.1 coordinate 10,868,910, forward strand.
TCGTAGCCCAGAGCTAAAGATAGCGCAGTCCACAGTATCTGGAAATAATTACAAAAGTAATTAAGTACTTGCGAGCTATACCTACGTAATAATGTTTTTTTTCTTGGCAGTTATAAAACGGCACGGTTGGCGCAGTGGTTAAGCGATTGACTGCTGCACTGCGTGTCGCGGGTCCGATACCCGCACGGAACAAAGATTTGTATGACCTACAAGTAGTTGTTCCGGGTCTGGCTGTTTGCGTATGTGAGTTTAAACGCACCCACGATACAGGAGAAATTCATAGCGTGGGGCAAAAAAAAAGTGCATTCAACTGACTTCCATTCTGATTTAATCAGTGGGCATATTTTGTTGACCTGTTATTTACGCATGTTTTTTTAACTTTTTGACCTCCCCTCTCTACTACTGAAACTATTGGAAGCCAAGATTTACAATGTCGAAATGACGTTGATGGTGGTAGGTACTCCACCATCAGACGCACACCTAAGTATCGCATGTCCCAGGAAAATGATTCTTATCTCGATTGCTCGATACCCTCCAACGAAATGTCCTGGCTATCGATTCGTGGACTGCCGTCGCGGCCGTAGATTTTTCCAATAGAGGAAATTCCTCAATTTCTAAGATTGCATCCCTTTACCACTCGTTAAGGGGAAACCGCCAGGGCAGCACGTGAAATTCAGCAATTTTCGGGTGAGTATCAGGTTGTATGTTGATCAAAATATGTTTCGCGACCGTAAAAAATAGCATACAACTTGAGACTGGCCTTACAAATTGCAAAACGTAAGAAAATTTGAAATTGAAATTTTGGAACGAAATTCAAATATATGCCGTGAGTGATGTGATGTGGTTATAGGTAGGTAGGTAGGTACCGAGGGTCCGGTGGGACTAGGGTTGCCAACTTTTTTATGCCAGATATAGTATTTACGAAACCATAAAGTACCTACTATGAACCTTAACTAATAGGTGCCTAGTGGTGTGACCGTCGGACTGCCAAATCATAGGTCTCGAGTTCAAACCCAAGGCACGCACCTCTGACTTTTCGGATTCATGTGCGTATTATATAATTATCACTTGCTTCCAAAACGGTGAAGGAAAACATCGTGAGGAAACCGACATGCCTAGAGATATTTCTCGACGGCATGTGAAGCCAAGTCAGAGGCCCATGGGCGGCTTTAAAACTCTGTCACCTGGTTAGTCACTAACTACATTAAAAGAAGAAGAACTAATAGGTTTTTTTCTCATACTTACCTACTTAATATTTTTACACTGAAAATTTTTGAATCTAAATTAAGGTTACAAAATACCATTAATTCAGCTTTCATGTGTTTAATACTGGTCCTATTGCGATTATCTGCCATTTTGTATTGAAATACACTCAGCGTCACAAAAATCGCACCTCTCCGAAAATAAGTTTCAAGCAAGTCCCGCCATCAACGTATACATTAAACCCTATTAATATTGGTATCAATTGAAAGTATGTTTAACGACCTTTAAATTAACAACAGTTAGAATTCCTAAACACAACAGATATCATTAGCGCGTAACGTTAAAGAAAATGTTGTCAAAATACGCATTACAACGGCCACTAATTGCACCTCCCTACAAGGGTATAAAACTCGCGACCCGGGTCAAATGTGAGTCATTCGCTATCCAACCTTTGAAGTGAACACACGTGAACAGCTGCAGCAAGAAAAATACCCCAGAAGATGGATACCACTGCAGATGAAGCCGCTCAAGTCATTGCACTACTGCAATCAGGGATGCGGCAATGTGATGTTGCTCGGCAACTGAACTTGAGTCGTTTTTCCGTTCGACGAGTGTTCCAACGCTTCCAAGAGACTGGTGGCTATATCCGAAGACGTGGATCTGGAAGACAACGGTGCACATCCGAAAGAGACGATCGCTTCATTGTTTCAACGTCTTTACGTAATCGGTTCTCCAATGCTGTTGAGCTGCAACAACAACTGCGATCAGCTCGCAGAACTTCTGTCAGCGTCTCCACGATTAGAAGAAGAATGAAGGAGAAGAAAATTGCAGCTCACAGGGCTGCTACAGGGCCAAAATTGACTGCACAGCATAGGAGAGACCGGTTGCAATTTGCCCGTGACCATGTGGATTGGACAATAGAGCAATGGAGGGCTGTACTCTTCTCGGATGAGACGAGGGTGTGTCTTTTCTGCAACGACAGGCGTAGAAGAGTGTACAGGAGGCAAGGGGATCGATTCGCACAAGCCTGTATTCAAGAGACAGTGGAATACGGGGGTGGCTCGTGCATGTTCTGGGGCGGCATGTCAATCGAAGGCAAAACGAACCTTGTGTGTGTTTCTCGGACTGGAAGTGCTCGCGGGCAAGGGTCGCTGACTGCTCCTCGGTACATAACAGAGATCTTAGAGGAGCAGGTTGTCCCTTATGCGGGTTTTGTTGGCAGTGGGTTCACGTTAATGCACGATAACGCCCACTGTCACACCGCATTAATTGTAAGAGACTACCTGCAAGAAGTTGGGATCCCTGTTATGCGCTGGCCAGTGCGAAGTCCAGACCTGAACCCTATCGAGCACCTTTGGGATGAACTGAAACGGCGAGTACGGGCACGTGATCCTACCCCTCCACTCTCCAAGACCTCCAAGATGCCGTCGTTGCAGAATGGGACAACATTCCTCAAGAGACTGTTGTCACATTAATTAGGTCCATGAGAGAACGCATGGAAGCTGTCATCAGAGCTAGGGGGGGTAACACTAGGTTTTAAGTTGATTTTATGAACTTTTTTAAAATTTTCACTGATGAAATAAAATTTAAGTTTTTAATCATTTGCATTAGCGTGTTTTTTTTATTCCCTGGCAAACAAAAAACCAAATTTATTGCTTTATTCTGAAATTTAAATAAATTGCCTTTCCAATGATACCTTATAGTCATATGTGTACCATTGATTAATGGGGTTAAAATGACTTTGAAGGGAATTCTTAAAGAGGTGCGATTTTTGTGACGCCGAGTGTATTTTAAAAAATAGTTTTTTTTGCCTATATTTTTTCTTTAGAAATATAGCTAGTAGGCCTCATACATAATAGGATACTATATTATATACATAGTAGGGTTGGCAACCCTACTTGAGGGACTGCCAAGAGAATCTGAGCTCAGCCTCAAATAAAAACATTTTTGATTTTGATTTTTGATTTTGCTGGAACAATTTCTATTTTCTCACCCACCACGTGACTACAGGGAAAATTTTCGTTTTACATTCTGTACCAAAATGATTATTGAGCGTGTGAACAAAGAGGAAGATTTTTGAACATTGATTGTTGTTCAAAGTATAACAACTCGAAAGACAAACGTTGAAGTGACGCAGACTCTAAAGACAAACGTTGAAGTGACGCAGTGACAGACTGAAGTTGTTGTAACAAGCAACGATAAAAAAGAAAAAGAAAAACGTAACGAAAATAATAAGAATCAACAACCAACGTAATTGTACTGCTATCAGCTGTTTGAATCAAAAGGAAAATGTTTTAACGAGTCTTTATTTCATGCATTTATTTTGAGAGTGACTTCAAAATTATTCAATAACTAAGTGGGTAGGTAATTAGGTATCTACCTAAATGATTCAAAATATGATGGTAACATTGTAGCCACATATTATCACTACCTACATTACCACTATATAAGTACCTAAACAACTTGCAACTTTTATTAAGCCTAAGGAAAAAATAATATTATATTAACTGCTGCACATAAAGTAGATATGTGAAGCTTTTACAATCACTCCTAGCCAATATACTAAGTATAATGTGTGGACATATCCACAAATAGAACTAATAATTGCAATTTATCTTCCTACTTACAAGTTACAACTAAACAAATTAAAATAAACTCACGCTCAAGCAGAACAAATCCATGTCCGGTACCGGATTAATGTTTTAATTAATACGTCCTGCTACTGCAGAGTGTACTAATTAACTGAACGGATACCAAATAAAAAAACAATAAACAGAAAAAATCACGTTTAACTCAGCTCGACCTTACAACACTGGATCATGTTCTCAAGATACGTCCGGTGATATACGATGTAAAAAATCCACATTTTCCGCCACATGAATTCGATTTTACAGAATTATAAACCTTACGGCCTTACAGAGTATAAATATATTAATTTTAATTTTGCAATCCTCTATTGTTATTCTAGTTTATGCATAAAATGTGCCTGACATAAAACACTCATTGAGATTCAAAATAGCCAACGACACAAAACACGTACCCGCTCAGAATATTGAATTTCTCGTGCAAGAATATCTACTTTATCATATTTAAACATCAAAAAAATGTTGTATGCATATTTATTGCAGTGATTTATAGCGAATTCAGATTGCGCAATATAAATGGGAAACTGGATCGTGTCATTAATTTAGCAAGCGCTCGTTATTTAGCAATTCTAAAGTTATCCAGCATATTTTAGACGCAACTGTGTCAATAACCTTGCATGGAATGAAATAAATTAACATACTTATTTACAAGCAAAAAATCTGAGAAACGAGGCGCCCATCTTATGGCGCCCGAAGTTTGCAAATGAAAATGATTTATTATATTTAATAGTTCACTTTGTACGACTATAAGCTGTTTCGTTACCAATTGTAAAGTTCACAGGTGTAGCATTTAAAAATCATAAGCTGAAGGTTTACGATACTAAGAAAAAAAAAACTTTATTGACTTGTTTAATTGTAAGAAATATTCCCAGATCCATGATTTGAATTTTAATGTCTGTTAACGACCATAAAAAGGTTAAAATAAAACTAATTGAAAAAATGCTAATTATTTTTTGCTATGTAAGTGCATTAGATGTTGCTCTCAATATATCTTAAGATATATTAGATGGTGTTTCCCGCTGTGTAACTCAGTAAGTTGTTAGTGCCGAGTAGAACATTTAATTTAAAATTAAAATACTTGCTTCTCGGTAGCAAGTAGGTACGGGTAATCGATTTGCCATGATACTTTGCACTTGATTTATAGAGATTGAGTGTATTTTTTCTCACATTTTATTCTCTACAACATACAGTTTATTGTGTTCAAGTTTAGACTTTTTGAGATTTGAATTGGCGTCACTCATTGGTTGTTCTTTTTAGTTTCTCTTCATAAAACCTGTCTACGTTTAATAAAAAAGCATCTGAATTCCACTAAAGTACCCGTCCTGTCCCATACCCACATTAAATTATTTCTACTAAGGTGTTTAGGCATTCAGAGTAAAATACTAAAACGGTTCAATTGTTTTATTTTTTGCCTCCTTGGCGCCAGTTGACACCTGTAAGATAATCCCTTGAAATCATTCGTGTCACGTTAATTTATCGTAATTTATTGATATTTGATAATCGATTGGCCTGTTTTGGTGTGCACTTAATCTGCATATGAATGTTATTCAAACAACTTCCTAGTTAATCAGCAATTGTGCCTTAGATATGTTAGTTATTAATCAATAAAGAGATACTTAATAAATTGTTATTTTATTTCTTTATTTGTATCGATTAGGTCTATTCTAAGGTCAGTTTTGCCAGAAGGCCGTTTGACCCCGCGTCCTCTGCCGGGGTTGCGGGAAAGTACGAAAGGGATACCGTGGACCCTGGCATTGCACAGGCAACTGAAGGAACACGGGTGGGTTTTAGACAGTAAGAGTCTGACACGCCCTCCTGCTCCGCCCAGAGCGGGAGAAGTCATTTGAAATTTCCCACCCAAAAAAAAAACCCCGCGTCCTAACCTAAAAGATGGTTCGCGCGAATACGCGATCGTCGCGTTCTTAGGTCACTTTTTGTTCAGAAAACCGGAAGGCGCCCTCTGTCGACGCGACCACGCGTTCGGCTTCACCGAACCACAGAATGATGAATATAGAATATACATGGTTCACTCCGCATTTTAGGTATAAAGCTACAAGTATGCGGCGCGCCGCGGCGGGCTCGGCTTATTGGGTCAATTCAGTGAGTGTAACGTACAGACGCCAGCAGGTCAACATACTCGAAACTGTCAAATTTTCCCAATCAACTTTGAACCTTATGCTATAGTAATCAAGTTGAAAATCTATTAAAGAAATTGTACGTAGTCAGAAGATCTAAGAGTTACGCGATAGAAAGAGGCAACTTCAAAGTAAATATAACTGTAGGTAATTAGCGTTGTGCGACCTGAATTGCACTTTATTGTGTCATCAATGATTGTTTTTGTTTATATGAGACTGTGACCAAACAAAATGAACGCGACGATCGCGTGTTCGTTCGTTTCGTTTCGATCGTTTTGGTTAGGACGCGGCATTCGATGTTAATTACCAGCCGAACATACTCGTAGAAGTTATTCAGAAATTAGAATCTGTCCAAGCGAGAGCTCCTAATTAAACGTAGGTAACTGTACATCAGAGCTTGTCAAAGGGAACAGTTTAACTTAGAAAGCACCTTTTTTTCGTAGCAGCAACTCTGATATTTAGCTAGGCTAGGTGCGTTTGACCGTAGGGACCTACTTGCATTACTTAAGTACACCAAAAAATGGTAGGCACTTAGGGGTCGTCCATAAATCATGTGAGGCTCGAAAGGGGGGGTAGAGGCTTCGGAAAAAATTACGAAATATCACAAGGGAGATTAGTGAGTTACTCACGTGTATTTATTTTTTCATTTAACGCGCATTTCTAAACGGAAAAGCGGCCCCGCAAATACAATATTTTAATTTTAATCGATTTAAAGATAAAATATTCAGTAATATTTTAAGATAGGTACTTTACACCAAAAATATACCATTCCGTGACGCCGCAAGTTGATGCCCTATCTTAATTAACACATTATTTTAATGCATCACTTAACGTTTAATTTTTCACTGCCTCGTTGTTCTAGTAGCGCTTGCAACCAGCAAGCGCTACTGCTGAGCACAAGGTTCTGGGTTCGATTCCCAGGTCGAGCAGTATTTTTGGGTCTTTCACATATTTAATTTCACAATAGCAGCCCGAGAATAAGATGCCCGTGGATTTGTGTGTTGCCCGATTGATTGCAATAGGCTCGCCCCCTATTACATATAAATGGGCTTAAACATGACTGGCGAAATGTGGGTGTAGGTACTTTAAATGGTACACCTCTACCTAACCCTTCGGGGATCACAGGCGTGATACTATGTTATGTGTCGAATATTTCGAATGCACACGGCGACGACGGCGTCATGCGGCCATGTTGACGACACCACGTTCGTCTTGTAATTCGCGTCTATTCCGTTCACGTTCACCAATGACATTTTGATGTGACTCACGCAGTTTACTTGAAACTCAGAAATTTTATTCGCTTATATGCGTCTGTATGACGAAGGTGTAGTCAGGTTTTGCATTTTGATTGTCGTACAATATCATTGTCACGCCTATGAAATGTTGGCAGAAATGTTAAGTGTCGTGCGACCACAAATCGCCAATGGCGCTGGAGAAGACACGTTTTTTTTATCGGCAGTGCCAGTGTTGGAGGCATTTATGTAAGATTCATAATCATAACATTCAAATGAAACGCGCAAATTTGCGCTTTTATAATTTCTAACGTGACACTATTATCGTGGACGTTCACGGCATTAAGAATACAGGGATATAAAATGTATAGAAATATGTATTACTTTGGCCTATGTAGGTATCGCTATTTCGGCGCCGTCATCTCGTTCTCGTTCGTCGACTGCCTGATTTACACTCTGCGATTTAATTGCCTGCAGCATACCATAAGTTGAATCAACAATAAAAATTGTATAGTTCGATTCAAACTTAATGGCGGCTCGGAAGTTAGTTACTCGCTGCGCAGTACCCCACCCCTCACCCCCGCTGACCCATAAACACGTTACTGCGCAGCGACTCGCCTCATGTTCCGAGGCGCCATTAAGTTTGAATCGAGCTGTACCCTTTAATCAGTGTTTAGACTCTGCAAGGTACTTAGTTGTTGCTTTATCTTTATTGCATGCCACAGGCAAGAATCTTGCTTAGTTAATGGGGTTTTACCAGCAAAGAGTGAAGACTTGAAGAGGAAGAAAATGGAAACAACAGTCTCCATCATGCAAGCGTGAGGTTGTCGAAACTTGGTGGCGAGTAGTGTGTAGTCTACCTAAGGTCTATTTAAATTCTTGTTTCCAATTGGTGTTATTTTCACTCAAACAAACATCAACTTTATTCTAGTGTAAATAACGTTTATTTTAGACTGACTTAGTACTCTTGTAAAAGTTATAAAAAATATTAAGTTGTAGCGCAAACTGAACCTTATGTGTAGGCATTACAGTTGTTTTTCCTAAAACGAGTGTTTGTTTACATGTTTAGCAAATACATTGCGAACGCATATTAGTAGTAGTACGATTTTACCAGCTGATTATAATAAGCGAAAGTGAGAGAACAAAGCATTGCTAGTTGCTACTGCCTACTCAAAAAAAATCTGGTACAATGCCACAACAATATAGCAGATCAAGGCAAGGATTGCCTTTGGTAATGTGGTAAAGCTTTTACAACTTTCGGTGTCGGAAATCTATGGTTCGCGCGGGGCGTCTTGAAATTGATGCGATCACGATGGCATAAAAAAAGTATGATTAGGGAAAGGTAGCGTCAGTAGAGAAAGAACTTAAGCACCAAATAACGTAAAGCTTTTGGATAGTTGGCAATCGTTGGCTTTCGTTAAAAGTTCATAGCAAGTATTTCGCATTTTTTTTTAAATCCAAGACAAGCATTATGTAAGTTTTAAAGAAAAGGTGAACGCTCCAAGCCGTAATGGCAGTCAATTATGGTTATTTATAATAGCGACAGCATGCCGTGTATCATATAAATCCGTCACGATTTATATTTTATCGCAGAGACAGAGGAGCCCACGCTTGTGACTCACAGTGACTTAGATCGAAGTGTCGGACGCTTCTACTGAACCTACGCTGTCGCAATTTTAATCAGGCATTGTATAAATAATGGCATTATCGGAAATGTAGTGCGGATTATACTTTGGTTGGGACGGGTCTGTTTTGAAAATCTATGAAATATTTTCTGTATGTGGTAACTTTACCCACAACGTTGTATTCGAATACCTGAATGTTGTACTGGAATACGATCCAACTAAACAGTTTATTTGGCAACAAAACAGCTACTGATTTAAATCTATGCAGCCCGCATGAATATTCATTGCCAATGAAACCTTAGGAAGACGTCCCCTTTGCATCAATTTGCAATTTTAGAAAATTTAAAACTCGCAAACTTGTGAATCATTTGTGACAAGTGTGATTATTCCATAAGGGTCAAAGTGCTGTGTACATTGTAAAGCATTACTGAACCACACTTCGGGTGTTGACTTTGCTCTTGTGACGGTGTTTCTACATGCAATTAGCACCTTTGCATTACGTAGTCACTAACTTTGTTTAGTAAACGATATCACAATACCTACCTATCTTAGAAACAAAATGTTCGCATGTTTGATGAAATATTTTGGGGTTATTTACGAATATTTAATGAAAAAGCAAGCAAAACTAGGTAGGATATTAAATTGCATTCATGGTACAGGAAAGGGCTAGAGATCATGATGCTTCCGCCCTTGTCATGGGCGTAGTGCCCGCAATCAAGTCATATTCTTCCATATCTACATCATCTATTAGTTGTTATCTCACACAATGTTCACTTCCTTCCCAGCCAGCCATTATCATCTTTTACACAATCAAAATTCATATTTTCTTTGAGTGCCTCTTTTCCTTTAGTCATCCAACTTTTTTATTTAACACTTTCTCTTTCTTGTCGTTTTTAATGTTAATAGCGTTGTAATATCACTACACATTTATTTTCATCTTACATAAAAGTCTCACCTACCTATCTTGGGGTTGCAAAAAAACGTAAATCCGAACAATGCATCACATTATGAGCTGTGGTTTCCAAGTAAAGTAATGTTACTGAAACGTCTCCATTATTCAACATTTTGAAATTATAATAACGTTAAAGAAATTCATTTATTCATATTTATTTATAAAAAAATATATTAAAAAAACAATGCAATCTTCGACGCCATTCCGTCTGAGTTGCCCGCTAAGATTGATATTTGTGAAATGTAGGAACGTAATTACTCAACAATGTTGCCTCAGCAAATAAAGGTATTGTAGGTTGTTCGGCATTTGCCTTTGTTTTTATAGGCATAGTTTTAATTAACGGATACTTGTGTAGGCCATAACAATTCTTATTTTTACATTATAGGTACAGTATCAGATGCATCCATATACATTATGATACTCTACGTCAGCCTCCACAGGATGTTCTGAGCCGAATCTGTTTCTTTTGGATGATTTTTTTCAATTAAGTAGGTATCCACTAAAGCGTGTGACTCCGAAATACTGTTAGACCTACTGGGCAACGGTTGATACGCCTAAAATCTACGTAAGAAGTAAAATACTATAAAGTTTATAATCGGTTTTAATTATTCAGTATAAACATAGTAGGAAACCTAGGAAACTTGACACCTACGACTTTTAAATAAACCGTTAGGCACAAATCCTCGCCCACCATGAACGTTCTGCATTAAGCAATATTTTGTTTAAGTCAAGCCTTCGGAAACGTGACGAACAATCATTTGTTTTGTCTTAACTCAAATAATGCAAGTTTGCATAACCCACCTATGACAATTTTCATTTGCTCAAATCATTCAGCGACTTGGTAGTTATGTTCAAAGTCATACTTCGTATTTGCGTATGCCATAAAATAGACAGTAATTACTCCTTTGTGTAAACGCAGTGTGTAAACAATTTATACTTATAATAAATATAAAGTGTTTAGTCAATGACTAAAATTCTAGCGCCAATCTGATTCTGTAAAGTTTTCACCCCATACCTACGAACGAGTATGTGCAACTACCTTTTTTTTTCTTTTTTTCGGTGGAAATCATCAAATGACTTCTCCCGCTCTGGGTGGAGCGGGAAGGCGTGTCAGACTCTTACTGACTAAAACCCACCCGTGTTCCTTCTGTTGCCTGTGCAATGCCAGGGGGCCACGGTATCCCTTTCGGACTTTCCCGCAACCCCGGCAGATGTGCAGATACCTACTGTGGAATCCTGTTGATCCCGTATTTGAGCTGATTATATCACTACACTGGCTAATCACTAGATACACCAAGTCTATTGTGGCGGCAGGCTTCACTTTCAACTGTTTCCCGCCATTCATGGTGAACTGACAGTTAACATGAGTGATAGCTACCTCATTACTGATGTGCATGAGATAGTGTTTAGTTTATTTACATATCTATACATACAAATAGATAAACTACACCTACATGGGACTTAAACATAACTGGCGAAATGTGGGTGTACCTACTACAGGTACACCTCTGCCCAACCCTTCGGGGAAACAAGGCGTTATGTTATATTATGTTATGTTACACACTACACCTAGTAATTGATGATAGAGCATAATTTATTATTATCTCTGGTAAGCGTGAACTACTAACACCTCATTAAGCGATAACATCTGTTTTGGTAATTTTGGTCTACCTACCTAACTCACGTGATGGTAAGCAATGATGCAGTCGATGATGGTGCACGCTTGCCTAGAAGTAACTTGTACATTCAGGACTTGAAGACTCCCAGGCAGGTAACTTATGATATTATAAAGAAGTCTTACTGGTATTTGGTAGAAGGAGCCATTGTTGATCGTCCGGTACGACGTCAAAGGCACCACGGGAACTGATCCATTGCGTAGGAGTATTGGACCCTGGAGAGGAGTCACTGAAGGCTGGCCTGAATCTGGAAAAGACAAGTTTTTGGTTTTAGATATATAAGTGTGGATGAACCGAGGAACTGCAGTGCAGTCCCTGTAATGCTGTCTACGACACATATGTCAGTGTTTGTTAAGATTGAAATGACTGCAAAGAGCTTTGAAAAAAATGTGACACTCAACATTTATAACTCACGCTGGTCGTTCTACCTTTTAAGGAAACGTGGGTTTTTCCAAACCAAAACTGGGAGACCCTAGGACATGCGGTAAGATTGCCAATCAGTGAACTATGTTATTTCTTGGTAGAAAAGTTACAAATCGGAATAAAAATTGCTGAGGTGAAAATACCAAACAAATTCTGCCAAAACACAAACAAAAAATCTAAGATGTAGATACCAGAACTTACATAACAAACAACTAAAAATTTCAGACAGCATGAGAAATTAAGAAATTATAGAGCAATTTGTATCGCATCATCCGACTGACACCGCCGACGTGCTCATACGCATACTATTAGTTGTAAAACAACATAATTTCAACACTCGCTGTCTCGAAGGTGCGTCACCAGATCCAGGTCATGTTACGAAACGACTAATCTTCCACATGTTTTAAGGCCATGCTTCAATGGCCTAGTGAATATAAGTAAGATTCGTTAGTAGCTTAAGAACTATCAAATTTTAAGAAAATTTCCGATATTCAAAGTTTAAATACCTACCAGGAATAAACACAACCTTGCTGGACATCGCACTCATCTCCACAGAGTAGGCAACTCGTTCATGGGTCAATGTATACGCTTTTACAACAAACTTCCCATTGACATTCGAAACTTACCCATTAAACGATTTAAAACCTGTATTAAAACCATTTTTTTTTTTATAAGTTACCTAGGTACTATAAATTTTCAGATTGTTTAGAAGATAAAAAGCTTGAGATTGAGCTGCTCGCTCTGTTAAGCCTTGTGATAAAATCATAAAACTTGACATTATAATTATTTGTTTATTAAAACTTTATGCACAGGTAAAAAAATACTGTACAAAGGCGGACTAATGCCTGAGGATTTTTCTACCAGTCAACCTTAGGGTGGTGCAGAGACAAATCATGGCAGGTGCAACATAAGTGATAGGTAACTTGAAAAATAATACCTACTAATACATAGATACAAAACCGAATAAACTTTGTCAGGAGAAATAACTATAGGTAGGTAGAGGAGAAAACAAATCCAGCAAATCAGCGCTGCAAAGATTCTGCCAACTTTTCACGAATATGTTCACGTGCCTTCAGCTTGAAAGATAACCAACTGGTTGCCATCCTGATGTTCAGAAGAAGCGCATTCCAAAGAAATACCGCCTCGACAAAGAAAGAATAGTGAATAAAACCAGAGCGGTGAGAAGGACATCGTAGAAGACGATTGTTGGTAGAACGAAGATTTTTGCTATGGGCACAGCATAGGTATTGAACATGGGAAGTCAGGTAAGAAGGAGAAGTGGGTTTGTCGAGTATAGAATACAACATTGACGGAGCCTTCAACTCTCTGCGCTGACGTATGGGTAACCATTTTAAAAGCAATTGATGCGCAGACACATGATCATACTTACGAAGATTGAAAACGAACCGAATGCAGTTATTTAGAAGGCGGTCAAGTTTATTGAGGAGATCTGCATTCAGGTCATAGTAACACACATCACCATAGTCTAGTATGCAGCATTGCCTTTATGTATGATGGGAGAAGGTTTTTCAACCGATAGAGCGACCGCAGCGTTCCGGTGACTTTTTACTTACAGTCGTGACCTGCTTTCGCCAGTCAAGACATGTGTCAACATGCAGACCAAGATCCTTAACATTGGAGCTGAACGAAATTATTCAATAAAATCATCAAAATATACCAATAGTACGTATAAACATTGACATAGTTGAACATACAAAATTACATGATTACTTTGTAAAGTATTATATTATTTTAATTTTTGTGAATGTGAGGACTATGTGGATATTTTTTTAAATTTCTCAGTTAGTTTTAATGATGGTCTGGCAGTTTGAGCAGTTTATTAAATACGGCCTACCCAAATGTCCTACTTTCTTTGGTATTGTTCGTCGAGTTGAGCTCCTTAAGTTCTGAGTTGAGCTCCACGATTACTGACACATGCTTGCACTGACAGGACAGGTCTACTCAAATCTGTGTGATTCTTTTCTCAAAAGACCATTTCTGACACTTAATCTACATGGTCCTCATATGGCCTGTAAGATTATGTCTAGTAGACTTTAAAAGATACTGTGACATCTGAGTTTGTTTCAGCCTTTCTTCTCAGAGTAGTCGGATAGGAAACGCCGAACTCATCTAGATTTTTTTTTTTTAAGATGACTAGTATAAGTGATTCCAATATCCTATTTACAAAATAAACAAGTTCGTTTCATTTCATTTCAACTCTTGCGCAAATTTAGACGGGGTTTTTTCTTTTACTTGGACAGAAAGGGAGAGAGAACTTGGATTCGATTGTGCGTTCTTAGACATCACCACAAAACATTAATAAACCTGGAGTAAGTAATGCCCAGCAAACCTAAATCTTGAAAAATGTTGGGTTAGACGGAGTTAATAGGTACCTACTGGTGTAACTTTACTTCGGGTTTACTATTAAAGAGTTGAAGGTTCAGTATCGAAGAATTATCGTTCTATATATACTTGCAGACTAGCCGTTTTATCTGCGACACGCACGACAGTACATCTGTGACAAACTATCTTCCTAAGGTCACGAGATTCACGCAATTAGTTAAGGTCACCACTGTATGTATAAAGCTTTCCGTTTCTAATCATCACACGACGCTACGCACGATCGAGCTGTTAAATTATTTATAGGCACATTTCAGATGTCAACTATACAAACACAAAGACCCAACACTAACATTAAATAACTAAGGCTAATGGTTACATAAATTACAGACATGCATTGAATTCCAATAATAGGTCCAATAATAGAACCCTGCGGTACTCCAAGTTCAATTAAAATGATAAACATATTTAAGTTTTGGTAATATATTCCCCGTAGGAACTGTCAAAATGTTTTCTTTCCAAATAAAAAGTATAATTTCAAACTTCTACATTGCAAAGAAGTTCCTAAGTCCTTAACAACATATAAAATACACAAATAAGGCCTTGTTAACTTCTAGTAGCAACTACTCTTACATATTAGGTTAATTAAGCAGTTTGTTTTCAATTCAATGGACTTAAATCGACATACATATTTCTTAAAATCATTCCCATTAAGGACCACAGTTTACTCACGACTTGTAAACTAGATACGATACAAACCAGTTTACTGTTTTATCGCATTATGAGTAATACTCGTATTATGCAGTTCATGAATAAGGGTTTGGTGCTCTACGTTATCAAACGCTTTAGCTAAATCTACGTTGACTATTGATAAAAGGAATTGAGAGCCTGCTATACTAGTGACTAAATAATTTGTGGTAAGTCCTTATAAATAACTAGCTTCTACTCGTGCCATTACCCACGTGAAGGTCGGAAATTACCCCACTGGAACTTACTACCGGGATAAAATAGTAGATTGTTTGCCTAGGGAGCAAACAACCATTTTTAAAGCGAGAGTGTTTCTTTGAATCCAGAGCGGAGCGAAGGATTCTAAAGTAGAATCCTGAACGCAGCGAGGGATTCAAAGTACGTCACTCGAGCTTAAAATAGTGTTGCTCCCGAGGTGAACACTACTTTTCATCACCCTCTATGAGAAAAAAAGTGTGCGGTCCGACCTCATCCCTCACGTATGATTTAAAATCAAAACAAAATTTTCGCAGCTGTCATCTTGGATTTACATTTTGACTTTACTATCGGCTTTAGCACCCTCGAAAACTATGAAAATGACACCCATGACAAACAACTTCAAAATTTTCGCAGGCGCCATTTTTGATTTACTTTTGACCTCACTATCGGCTTTAGCACCCTCGAAAACTATGAAAACGACACCCATGACGAAAAATTTTAAAATTTTCACAGTGGCCATCTTGGATTTTCATTTTGACCTCATTATCGGCTTTGGCGCCCTCGAAAACTATGAAAACGACACCCATAACGAAAAATTTGAATATTTTCATTTTCATGTGTCGTTGCCGCCATCTTGGATTTTCATTTTGACCAAATAATTCACACTTTCTCTCTCTTTCCTGCCAGCCTGTTACTATTGTTCATACAATGTTCGTGATTTCAAACACCAAATTCAAATCTAGTTTGCTCCCTAGAGATCAAAGAGCTATTTTGGTCCCTGTTTACGAAGAACAAACTAGCTCTTTTTGAATAGATGTGATGAAAAATATCTTATGTCCTAACCCCGGTTATGTCTACTAGTGTTATCGAAATTCGTTCAGCCGTTATGGCGTGAAAAGGTAACAGACAGATATACTTTTGCATTTATAATATTGAGTAGGTATGCATAGGGATAGACCCCCAAATTCTCAAACGATACTTGATACATCTTAGGTAGTCCTTTGTTTGTACAACACATGTCAAAGTGACAGAGACAGTTTGAGATTTCACGACGACCTGCGTTTGAGTCATGTTTAAGTATTTGGCCGCAGAATTAAAAAGTTAGTTTCCAATTATGCTAATTGATACGAGTATGTCATGAGATCAAATCATGATTGCAATCGTACTTAACTCTGTTTACTTGAAGAGGTTAACAAGAACGTCTCTAAACCGTGCTTCGTTGCAAGTGTTAATCAAATAATAGCTTACGAGCTTACATTTTAAGTGTTTCAAATCACGAAACATAAAAGGTTGAAAAATATAGAAATAATAGATAGTAACTAATTAAATCATATTTGTTTAAATAAGTATTCAGCAAGGACTTCTTAAATTAATCATCTTCAATGTCAGTTTCGTACAATGAACTGATCTTAATAAGAAAAGTAAGCGCATCTTGAATATAATATTAAAATAATTAATACTAAATACAACGCTTCAGATCTTAAAGATTTTATAACAGACCTGATTCAAAGAAAGAAAGAAAAAGTATTTATTGGGACAAGCACAGGAGATCTCAATTAAACTAAACACACACAACATGATAGTCACAAATCTTTGAGTAAACGTCTAAGAAAATCTAAAATGGTTTTAAGGCTAACTAGCCTCGGTAATTAGTGACAGCTACGTGGTTGTAATTAGCGACGAAATAAATGGAATACTACAAAGAGTCCTCAATTAAAGGAATGAAGACTCAATTATCGAATATAAACAGTGAAAGTATGGCACATTGGTCATAATCGTTGTTCATGAAGAACCGGCTCTTCCATAAGCGGCAATATTTTGTCTCTCTTGTCAGTCAACATTACACAACTATAAATTGGCTGTTTCTACAATTCCAATCGAGAGTAAAATTCTTATTGTTCTTGAAAAACATGACCAATGTAAAGTAAGTTACCCACATCCACAAATCCGTCAATCAATCAACTCAGCCTATCGAGTCCACTGCTGGACATAGGCATCGCTCAAGCTACGTCACAACACCTTGTCGTCCGATAAATAAAATGACAGAACTATTATGAAATATACAAATCTACCTTTACATGTCCATTACAAGAAAGGTAATATTTATTTATTCATGTACAAGAACTGGGGCCCAAGTCTGCTATTTTTATAAATTCCTCATTCCAACACGATCCCATTGTCATTTTGCTAAAAGTTCGGAATCTACTAAATTCATAATGGTCGATCATTGGTTGATCATTGTATCCCACAAACATGATACTCGTAACGAATTAAAAGAAATGACTGCACAATGACGTTCTCATGGTAACTGATCAAACGAACTGTCAAAATTTTAGCAGATTACCGCCTAAGTCAGTCATTCATTTTTCTTTATGTACGAGATTACCAATAAATGCCGTTTCTTTCAATGGAGTGTCAGTGGCTGACCATTGGAAAGTCATAATGACGCCAATATGTTAGATTACCAAACCTGTCAAAATCAACAATTATGAAATCAATGATAGACCATTCTGAGACTATTGTAATAGCAGACTTGAGGCCCAGATTGGACAGTGACCCCCAAACTCTATTTTCAACTATCTTTCTTGTAATTATGGAATGTTTTACTATCTAGCATTGGTAGACAATGGGACAAATAATGCTCGGTTCCTATAGACAAATACGAATCGTTTTTTTTACCAATGGTAGTTTTTTTATTGCCAAACTGGACATAATTATAAATAGATTCGTAAGCTAATTTCACGAGTGATAGCTACTTCTATATGTGAGGGTCTACTATGCAAAGCTATGAGGTCTTTGCTTCATTATTGGTAAAGATGTAAGTCTTCGTTTCAAAATATAACGGTCCGTAAATTATAGGAACCGGTAGACCATTCTGTCTCAGCATCTACCATTGGTGGCAGTACAAGAGGTGGCCAGTGGGAATAATTCGCTTAGGTTAGTAGGTACCTTAAGTAGTTCCAGTTAATAGTAAATCTAACTATCGGTGGAGAACAAAGAACAAAACAGGATTTTAGAATGTTTATTGCCATTGAACTTATTTATTGTGAATGCGCATGCGGTCGTGACTGTCGCTGTTAGACTAGCTGTGGGCTTTGGTTCCGCTCATGTCACAATCTAGCCTAATGGTATAGATTTTTGTATATAAAATTTAGGCTAGGCAGAATAAATCAGAGCGGAATACGCGGCAGATCTTCGTGCACGTAATTTCGCTCTATTGTTGTAGCATCATATAAAAGTTTAGAATGATGTTCAATCAATCTATCTGCCTAGCCTTTTTCGAACTCTGTTGGGGTCGGTTTCCAGTCTAACCGGATGCAGCTGAGTAGGTACCAGTATTATACATGGAGCGACTGCCTATCGGACCTCCACAATCCAGTAACTGGGTAGGTAATACGATACCCCTTCGTAAGACTGGTTGTTAGACTTTCGGGCTTCTGAGGCCCCGTAATAGAATAAGTCATATTATCTAAGCGTATAAATTGCTAAATCTATAAACAAATTCCATTTTGGGTCTTTGATTTCCCATTTTTCATCGTTTCATTCAACCATGTAAGGTTTCATCAAAAAATACTTTGTAAGTAATAAAATGTATTACTGTTAATAAAATGAAAATATATGAAATGAACAGGAATAAAATAAATTCAAAGAGTTGCACTGACGGATCTCCAACAAAAGATCGCTAAGTTTATGCCACCATAATAGGCCTTCCTATTATGGTGCCGTAAGCTTACACCATGATAGGAATTTATATTATATCATCAGAATCAGACCTTTAAGAAAATTTGGTAGAGGAAGTTGGCGAAAATTGAATCTGAAACTGACTAGCGAATTTTCTTCCTCATCTCGTTTATATATCGAGGTTTAGGTGATCTTTATTAGAATGTATCATAGTAATTATACCTGTGTATCATCTATAAGTATTACAATGTATTTTTTTTTCTCTGGTCTGCTCCCTTCTTGTAGCCACACAAGCGTAGGTACCAACTTAACATTTATGTTGTTTATCGTTGTTAGTCCCATTATTTTATTTACAATCTATATTTTTTCTCCAACGGAAAAACAGAAAACAAATTACTATCTTGTCTCCATAAATAACAGCCATGATATATCTGTATCATAAAATAAATATATGCAATAATAATATGTGAAGTGTTTGACCTTCGTATTGAACTTGACAATAAAAAGGGCTCTTTATGCTTGGCTTGTTATAACAACAAACAAACATATAAAAGTAATAAGCACGGAAAACTTCCGGACTTGCTTTCCTTCCTAATGACTAAGCAATTAATATTTATTGAACTCTGATTACGTACTTCATGACATGAATTACGGCTGTTGGTCACACGACTTCAAAACCATTGTGCAGGTTTTCTTTATTTTATTTCTTCATTCGTTTGGAATCATACCTTATTAAAGGTATGATTCCAAACAACGCCGCACGCGGTATTGCTGCCGCGGTATTGCTGTCACGTGCGGCGTTGTTCGGAATCATACGTTTATACTAGCATAAAGAGGCGCGATGCGACGGCAACACGGTGCGACGCTATTCAGATACCAGAATCGTGTCCAATTAGGTATGAGCAGGTAGGTACACCTTTTTTTTTTTTTTTTTTTTTTTGGGTGGGAAATCATCAAATGACTCCTCCCGCTCTGGGTGGAGCGGGAGGGCGTGTCAGACTCTTACTGACTAAAACCCACCCGTGTTCCTTCTGTTGCCTGTGCAATGCCAGGGGGCCACGGTATCCCTTTCGGACTTTCCCGCAACCCCGGCAGGCAATGGTCTCATCGGACCCCTTCATTCGCTGACATCTCTTTGAGGCGCGCGTGGAACACAACGCGCCGTCGACCCGGGCTTGGTCCTTACCGGACGGCGAGCTACCCATTGCTCACCGTCCGCAAGCCAGCGCCTACGGTGGCCGGGAATCGGCAACCGATTCCCGACGCCCAGGGCGTCTCCTCCTGCGGCGCGCGGCGGCTAGGGGCGTGAGGGCGCGAAATTTGCCTCTCCCTCACGCGCTCCGCCTTCGCGAGCATTACTGATTCGCAGAAGGAGGTGACGGCCTCCCATGCCCTCTCGCTCCGTACCATGGCCTGGACCAGGGCCGGACGCTAGAGATCCCCGCCACCGATCGCCTCCACGAGGACACGGCGGTGCTCTGCCCAAGCCGGGCATACCTCCACCGTATGCTACACCGTGTCCTCCGGGCGATCCACGCAGTGATGATACCCGGGCGTTTCCTCCCGCCTTATCCGAAACAGGTACCTCCCGAAACAGCCGTGTCCGGTGAGGACCTGCGTCAGGCGGAAGGTGAGGACGCCGTGGCGCCTCTCCAGCCACTCCTCAAAAAGGGGACTTATCGCCGCAATAGTGGCGTGCCCAGCACAGGGTTGCGACAATCGCACTCTCCATGCCGCCATGAGATCCCGTCGGAGCTCTGTCCGCTGTGCCGCGATTTCTCGCGGCATCGGAGTCAAGCCCCGGCGTTTCGCCTCCCCGCGCCACTCCCGAATATGCGCGAGGACTTTTGCCTCCAGATCCCATGGCGAGGTAGGTACACCTAAGCTTACTAATTCGCAGAGACCTTTCTAAAGACACTGTTGCTGGATACAAAAATTCGAAAGAAGATTTCTGATTCGTTAACTAGTCAGATAGAATTAGCGAAAAAATCTTTTTTTTTGTGAAGATTCATGTGTCAGAAATAGATTCCCATAAAAATTATTGGGTAATAGAGGCAGAGGGGAATAGAGGCAAATTTGGGAATTTGTAGTTCAATTCCTCCTTAATGCACAGGAACCGAAATTATTACATTTTTAGAAAATCTAAATACCCTCCCAGTCGATTTAAAAAAGGTACCTTTTTGAAAAAGTCGACGTTTTGCAAAAAGCTTGCAACATTTTGATCTGAAAATTTGAGGTATTCCTCGAAGCGCTACCATTTTGAGGCGCTCCTAATGAGGCGCTCCTTTTTTATTCCTCGGAGCGCACCTTATAGTGGCGCTCCCGATAGCAATCAAAAATATTAAAATTTTATTCCTCGAAGCGCGCCTATGATTAACTTTCGAATAGAGATAAGATACTAACTGAAACTATCGATAATAAGTAAAATACATAGGCGCGCTTCGAGGAATAAAATTTTAATATTTTTAATTGCTATCGGGAGCGCTACTAAAAGGTGCGCTCCGAGGAATAAAAAAGGAGCGCCTCATTAGGAGCGCCTCAAAATGGTAGCGCTTCGAGGAATACCTCGAAAATTTAACTGTAATTAGAGGGCCACAAGACTGACATCATAACAAAGTTTCAGCTCTCATCACTTCCGGAACGCGAGTTATTAAATTTACAAGAATTGCAAAAAAAAACGTGGATTTTTGCGAATTGCGGACGATCCTCTGGACTGATTTTGCTCTACCGGGGCTCATTCTCTGTTTTTTTACTGCGCACATTTTTTACATTTAACTTTTTTTATATTAAGACCTGTTCTTTTTACTATAGAAGCGAAAAACTGTTTTTACCATTTTTACTATTTTTTTTGGTACACTGCCTCCCTCTATTCACCTATAAATTTTATGGGAATCAATTCCTGACAATTGAATCTTCACAAAAAAACAAAAACCGGTCCAATAGGAATTTCATGGGCCAAAAAGCTAATTCTATCTGACTAAACAGGCTAAATCAAAATCAATTTCAAGAAATAACGTACCTAGGTAGAATGGTACCTACTTTTTTTTTTTTTGTTTTTTACTGGGTTTTGCCCTCGGCTTCGCCCGTGGAGGTCGTAAACTATCCCACGGGAATGTACTACGCGGGATAAAAAGTCCTATGTCTTGGTTTAATTCTGTGCAAAATTTCATCGAAAACCTTTAAGTTGTTAAGGCGTGACAACGTAACACAGACGAACAGACAGACAGTTACTTTCGCAAGTATAATATTAGTATGGAAGTCAAAATCAGTCTGCCTAGCCTTTTCCCAACTATATTGGGGTCGGCTTCCAGTCTTTTTTTAATTATGAAAAGACAAGTAAGTAAGTCCAAAATCGTCCCAGATGAAAGATAATGTTAATTAATGTTTCTCCAACAAAACAATATGACGTTAGTAACCGGATGCAGCTGAATACCAGTATTTTACATGGAGCGACTGCCTATCTGACCTCCACAACCCAGTAACTGGGCAATACGATAGCCTTTGTTAAGACTGGTTGTCAGACTTTCGGGCTTCTGACGACCCGTAACGACTATCAAAGATTCACGAATGACAGCGGACCAACGGCTTAACGTGCTTTCCGAGGCACGGAGAAGTCTCGGTACCTATATTAAGATGGTCACCCATCCATAGACCAACCCCGGCAAGCGTAGCTTAACCTGACGGACCGACTAAATTAGTATGAATGTTAATTCTAAGCAGTCGAGCACTTCTCTGATTGACGTAAGTTATGTGGACCGCTAGTAACATTTCCGATCGTGTCTTGGCAATCTTTAAAATGTAAATTTATTTTCGTGTGGAAACTCTATGACATTGAGAAACAGATCGTTAACTAAAGCAAGGTCGGAATACGATTGATTAATAGGCAATATAATATACATACACTAATCTGAGTGTGACGACAACAACAACTTGACGCTTACAACGATACCGCGTTTGTCAAAATACGGCAAGTTGTAATTAAGGATTTGTGAGGGAACAGATGGACATACATACATAGCCAGTTTAAATCATAACCCTCCTTTGGCTTTGCAGTAGTTGGGTTAAAAGTATTGGCAACATTTGTAGAAACCAGAATACCCACGAAATTTCGCGGATAGGTTTATATATATTTTTTTTTAAAATTCATATTCTATATTTAGAACATGATATATGGTCATGTTATAAGCTATCCGAATATCAACAAATATTTGGCCAGGTCTTAGGGGGAGACGTGAAAATTGATTCGCTGTTTCAATGTATATTAGATATTTGTTTAGATAGTTTCAGAAATTAAGTGTGGAAAGAAATGGAATGACTTTTTGAGATAGGGCTTCAGGACGAAAACTAAAACTATGATAATTAGTATAAGTAGATTAGAAGATAAAATGGGAAAACTATAGGAGGATGAGAAAAATGTATGGAATTGCAGCTTTATTGCGTAACGCTCTTGTGATGGCCATCGCTGTTATTTTGACACTTTAGTGAAATCAAACTTAAGAAGCCCAAATAAAAAATAAAAAAAATAAAAATCCTCAATTTCTCGTAATTGCAACTACCACTGTTTGTCTCTGCATCACCCAAAGGTTGACTGGTAGAAAATGCCTATGGCATTAAGTCCGCCTCGGTACATTTCTGTGCTTGAAGTATTAAATAAATAATAAATAAGAAGCTATTAACATAGGGCTGATAGCTGCATATATTTGAAAAGTTGGTCTGATCGACAACTATAACGCCGTTACTTAGGTAAGTAGGTATTTACTTACCTAAATTGTTGAATCGTTTAAAACAAATCGCTTACATTCCAGTTTTATTAAAAGAGAGCTCCTGAATCGGGAGCCTGAATAAGTTATCGATATATTTTATGAAGATACTAGCTGCTGCCATCCTAAGTCTTATAATATTATAAACGAGAAAATTTGTGAGTATGGATGGACCGATGTTTGTTACTCTTTCACGCAAAAACTACTGAACGGATTTGGATGAAATTTTCTCACAGATACCTAGTTTATAACCTGGATTAACACAAAGGACTTATAACCCGATATTCCCACGGGGTCGAGACTTATGCGGATGAAACTGCGGGGCGCAGCTAGTATATATATCCACACTGATATTATTAATTCGAAAGTAACTCTGTCTGTCTGTCTGTCGGTCTGTATGTTACCTTTTTACGGCTAAGCCACTGACCGTATTTCTATAAAATTTGGCAAGAAGATGGATGGGATCCTGCAAAAGGACATAAGGTACTTTTTGTCTCAAAAATAATCTTAAAGGGACTGATGTAGGGGATGACAGTTTGTATGGGAACTCCAGCATTTCTTAATTTAGGGATAAAAATTGAAATGTATGCTTTTAGTAAGAAATAAAGAATTACGTATTTCAGCGTTCTAGTAAAATTATCCCCTAAAGGGGTAAAATTGGGGATGATTTTAAAATTCACATTTAATATTGTTTTTTTGTGTCTTCTTTTCTAGAGATTGAAAGGATTGGAAATGTAGCCATAGTCCGTATCATAAATTAACATTTAGTCTTTATTTCATTAAAATCGGGTCACTCTGTCAAAAGTTATTACAATAATTAATCTGTCTAACATGTAGGTATTATGTGTTCAATGGCGGTACTAGAATAGGAATTACAAATTAATGGTGATAGTAATAGTAAAGTTAATAATAAATAGGCATTTAAAATCATGTAGGACCTAAACCTGTTTTATTTGTTTAAAAAAACCGGGCAAGTGTGAGTAGGACTGGCGCCCTGAGGGTCCCGTCTCAAAGTTATGCTTGCTCGGCTGCCCGAATTTACATACCTGGATTGAAGGACAAACTCAACTTTTCAATTGAAAAATAACTTATAATAGAGTAATGAAATAAAGACTAAATGTTAATTCAAGACACGGCCTATGAATTTTTGATCCCAGATTGAAGAACAATCTTAACTTTGAAGTTCATTTTATATCTATATACTTATTACCAATTTTCGAATTTTCCTCTGTACTTGACCTTGCTTTTCACCAAACTTCATGCTGCTGAGCAAACGGGACGTACCAAATAGACGTTAAAATATGCGGCAAAAATAGTTTGAATTTCGTTACAGCTCCAAGAGACCGTAGATCTAAGTTTTTGATATCGGTTTCAACTTGAAAAAAGTATCCGTGGAGTTTCTTGCCCGTTTTTCTCCATAGGTACCTACTACGCTTTGGAATGGGCAACTAGCTTCCTATTTCTGACTGACACACTTATTGACAGTTCAAAAGTGCCTGTAAATGGTTTAATTGAAATAAATGCTTTGAGTTTGAGTTATATTGAGCCTCCACGTGTTCCTGAGATAAAGGGTCTTGACGGACAACGAAGTCAGCCTTTAAGGGTTTAAAGTTTTCATTTTGAGGTATGGAACCCTAAAACCGATTTGTTATCTGCCTGTTATCTACCTTTTTATGTCATAACGGTTGAACGGATGTGGATGAAAGGATAAGCCATGACCTGGGTTAGGACATAAGAAACTGAATCCCGATATCACGTTCCTGTGGGATATTTTCCGACATCCACGAGGGCGAAGCCGCGGGAAAAGCTTGTACTAATATTATAAACGCGCAAGTGAGTTTGTTTGTTTGTTACATTTTCACGTTATACTGAACGGATTTGGATGAAATTTGGCACCTGTGTAGACTATGACCTGGTTTACGATAAAGGATACTTTTTATCCAGATATTCTCACGACCAGACTCCATGGGATCCAGACTTTTGCTGGTGAAACCGCGGGGCGCAGCTAGTACTTAGTTATAACTAAATATTAAGCTATCAAAGTAATCTAGTTCTAACGCGTAGGAACACCTTACTCGTTCAATGAAAATTAATTAGTTTTACGAGTTGTTTATTCAGCTGTTGTTGATCCAAGTTAAGCCTCGTACAGACCAGCGCGACGCGACGGTGCGACGCGACTCTAACAATACAATTTCTAAGAAAACTTCACGGAAGAACAATTATCGGTGTCGCGTCGCGTTTCGCGTTATCGCGTCACGCCAGTCTGCACGACGCTTTATTCAGCAAAATATTTGCAGCACCAATTAGATACAAAACGCATTGAATCACCATACCGTTTAAATAATTCCTGACTCGAATTTCATTATTCCGTCTATATTTTTTGCTACCGAATTAGGTCATCAACCCATTATAAATAATACTTACGTCCGTTTGTCCAAATGCTAGGAAATAAGTCATGTTTAAATTTGTTGTCGATGGCCGAACAGTTTTTATTTTATGTTGACTTTTATCAATGTAGAGTTAAGGCTTCCCACAGATGGGCGCCACTATTGCACTATATAAGTCCCCTCTTTGAGGAGTGGCTAGAGAGGCGCCACGGCGTCTTCACCTTCCGCCTGACGCAGGTCCTCATCACCGGACACGGTTGTTTCGGGAGGTTCCTGTTTCGTATCAGGCGGGAGGAAACGCCCGGGCGTCATCACTGCGTGAATCGCCCGGAGGACACGGTGGAGCATACGGTGGAGGTCTGCCCGGCTTGGGCAGAGCACCGCGCTGTCCTCGTGGAGGCGTTCGGTGGCGGGTATTTCTCGCGTCCGGCCCTGGTCCAGGCCATGGTATGGAGCGATAGGGCATGGGAAGCCGTCGCCTCCTTCTGCGAAGCAGTAATGCTCGCGAAGGAGGAGGCGGAAGAGGCAAAATGGAGGAGAGTGAGAGAGGCAAAATTCGCGCCTTCACGCCCCTAGCCGCCGCAGGAGGAAACGCCCTGGGCGTCGGGAATCACAAGCCGATTCCCAGCCACCGTAGGCGCGGGCTTGCGGACGGTAAGCAATGGGTAGCTCGCCGTCCGGTAAGGACCAGGCCCGGGTCGACGGCGCGTTGTCTTCCACGCGCGCCTCATAGAGATGTCAGCGAGAGAAGGGGTCCGATGAGACTATTGCCTGCCGGGGTTGCGGGAAAGCCCGAAAGGGATACCGTGGCCCCTGGCAACGTAAAGGCAATCGAAGGAACACGGGTGGGTTTTAGTCAGTAATAGCCTGACACGCCCTCCCGCTCCACCCAGAGCGGGAGGGAGGTCATTTGATGATTTGACGCGACGTGACTCTGGTGGAACAATTTATATTTTATATGAAAACTTCATGGATTTTTTTTGCCGGGGACAGGCGCGACGTAATGGCGCGGCTGCATGCGGTAAAAAAAACCGAGACTTTAAACGGTGTTTAAACATTTTAATAATTAAAACAGGGTAGGTAGGTACCTACCTAAAAATTGTAATCAAAATTAATTATTTTTAGTACCTACCTACAAAAAAGAATTACTTTTGATTACATTTTTACAGACAGTCTGACTGACAGATGGACCATAGACAAAAAGTTTTGGTGAACAGTTGCCTGTGATAGTCTGACTAAAACAAAAGTAAGTATTCTAATCTACTTAATCTAGCAGTTTTTTTAGGCACCAATTTCTATTAGATATCACAATATAGAAAAACTTCAAATATTTTACCTATTAAAAACAAAATATTTTATCGTAACACTTGAAACAGCTTTATTCAGACCTTAACACACTATTCAATACCTACAAAGTGCACAAAGAAACTGGTCCAGCACCTACAGAATGTACCTAAGGTCGGTATTTGAAAGGGCTGTCTGGGATATTTATGCGTTTAATTTTCGTTAGCACCGAGGACTTTGGGCTAAGATAAAATAGACGAATCATAGCTGGTGGGTTTTGCCTGAGGCTAAGACTAGATACGGCACTGATTTATGCGCGACAGAATACATGAAATGTGGTCAAATCATGTGAGAAACTTTATACTTAGATGCAATTCTTACCAAAATGTTACGTTTATAATTATAATAATATCTTAATGTGTGTAATGTAATGTAAGTGTATCGTAGGTAAATTAACTGTTTATCAAAACAACTTTAATTATCGAATAATTTTTTTGACAGTTGTAATGAAATGGCGGCACGGCGAATTGACGTAGTGTGTCATTTTGATATTCAATTGATTCCCTGTTTGTTTCTACTAGTAAGGTGGAACGAAGAAAAAGAAGAAAACAGATAAAAATATACTCACAGCAGTCACAGCTCTTTAGGGTTGCCATAATTCCCGTAAAAACGAAAGCGTCACAACAATGACACAAAAAAATCACTGTTACTTTCCACGCACTGAAATGTTCTCGGATTTAAAAAGTTTTACAGATACTCTTTAGAGAAGAATGGAGCCTACTATGTCGTATTTGATGATCGGACATCAAAACTATAAATCGTAAAATTCTATCTACGAAACTGATGCGTATTCACGCGCCCCTCCGGTGAATGTTACGAGATGCTAGTCTTCATTACGACACGCCAGACTAACCATACACTTACATAAACAATGTCAATGATTCGGTGCTAAAAAGACTTAAAAATATAAACATTTGACGTTCGAAAAAATAAGTAAGTTGTCGCGGTTTGTTAAAAGTCTTTTAAATCTTAATTCATTTAAAAATTGTTATTGATAGTTCGAAAAAACGAAATAACATGTAAGTAAAATATAAATAAATATTTTATTAACTAAACAAATTAATGTAATAAATCCCAACTACCTCTAGCTCTTGCTGACTACCTACCACCCACATCAAAGATTAACGAATAAAATGTACAAATATGAAAACACCATTCTTTTATAAAAGCATAAAACAAACAAATTCGCATTCATTTACGTAATGACATCATTGTCTAATACACTATTGTTTTTGTTTTAGCAGCAACTGAAATACAAAATTCAGTTTAAAAAAATAGTCTTAATTCCGCGTGAGAAATGTAACATGAATAGTGAGGATATTCGCTTGATTCCGATTGGCGAGTGCTCCGACCTCTTGAGATGATGTTATGAGTTCGAAAGTGAAACCAAGGTCGCCGTTCCAAGTTTTTGTGTTACTTACATCCAAGTTGCAGACATGGCTGCAACATGCACGTCTTACAAGTTATGTGAATAGTCACCGGTGTCATACGGAAACGATCATCAGAGTTAGGTAACTTTATAAAATATTTTAATCCAGATATTACCTCGTTTTCGATCGTTACGTAACGTGTTGACATGATGAAGTGGAACTGTGGAATTTTTATTAATGAATGAGCTGGTATTTTTTAACAGTTCTTTTTTGGAACAGTGATTTCTATTTGGAATACAGTAAGCAATTTTTTTTTGCAAGAAAACAGAGAAAACATGTGTGTGTGAAGTGGCGTTTTAAGTAGCAGTAGTCGTTAGTGCAATTAAACCAGTTCTTTCTGGGTTTGATATAAAGATGATATCTGTGTTTTAACTGATACTGGCTGCATTTCAATTAATATCATACTATTGTTATGACTTTATGAGAATGGGAATCCCTCAGGGCCGTATTTTTATGTTGTTCTTGAAATTGAATAAATTATGAAGAAGCTAGCATGTGCCAGTTAAAATTAAATTTACTTTTCATCCCAGACGGTGGCTGATGATTTTTTATGTGAATGACAATTTTGACACTAAGGCAATAATTGACATTATGGTCACGCAGTGTTTGGTAAGATCTGGGTTCTATAAAAAGATTTAATACAAATAAAATTCAGCTAACTACGCGAAACTATTTTCAATACTTAAAAACTTATAGTCATACTCTAATCATAATAGTGTGTCCAATAAGGATCTAAGACAAATGAGCCTGAAATGATATCTTCAGAGAGAGATCGAGAATGAAATACAAAAAGAGCCTACCTATTAGGTACTATTGTATATCCCTGGGCAAAGCAGAGGTCAGATATAACATTCATTTGTGTTTGACCTATAACCACAATGCTTTTGAAAGGAACTAGAACAAGTACATAATAAAAGTACCGATGATGTAATTTCTATTCTAGGTTACACTAAACACTTGCATATCTGGGATTGGTGTTTAATAAAGCAAAACGAACTCTTTACGGCTTTGTTTGATGAACTAAGAATGAATATTATAACTATATCATAAATTAACGAAAGATCTAAAAGAATTAAAGCACACACTCTGGCCAGATAACTTTTAGTTGTACATAAAAAATTGTCCTTAAAAATTTACAATAGGAATGTAAAATGCTCCAAAAAAATATTTCAAGCAATTTAAAAAAAAAAACAAACATGATTTATGTAAAACAAACCACTTATCTGACATACTGAATAAGGATTTAAGGAACCAAGTACTTAATTGGAATGCTACATAAGGAAAAAAAGAAAAAAATATTCAATTCAAAAGTGAAAGGAATAAGGCAGACCGAATTAACGTCTCTCACGCATAACCACTTGTACCTACTTTTGTAACATGGTAAACTTGTGTGATACCACAAGATCAGCTACATCCTACTTAAAGACAAAAATGGTCCAAAGCAACGCAAATCTTGATAGAATCAAGGAAAAAAAAGATCCTATTAAAACATAAAAAGGTGGGCTTAAAAAATCCTTAATAAAAAGGAGGAAGATATTGATATAGAGAGTAACAAATAAAGAAGGAACAAAGAAGATTATAATAGTTATTTGTTATACAAGAGTGCAAAGTTGCTTTTTAACCGCGTGTTCAATTTTGATGACCGAGCAAGCGAAGGATTCTAAAATTGAATCACGAGCGCAGCGAGTGATTCAAAATTAGAATCCTGAGCGTTAGCGAGGGAATCAAAAGATCACGAGGTGAAAAATCTTTGCACTCGAGTGCAACACGTAACTTTTCATTCCACCTCAGCGAGGAAATGACTAAATGCAAAAAAAAAAAGTTTACAATCACAAGATAGGTACACTTTTATTTCAGTTTAGGTATTAATTACTACATTATGACAGGTAAGTATTACAGAATAATCTTTAAATTATAACAAAATAATACTAAGGTATAATTAAGAAAATTTTAAAGTAACGTTGCTACAGTTATTTAAATTGAGTGTAATATTTTTGTTTGGTACTGTAATATTGGTGTTAGTCACTTGTGTACTGTTTTTCGGTAAACTATCTGTCATACTTAATAGTTGTACCGATTCATCGGATTCCCTTGGCGTGAATGTTGGAGAGAGAGGGAGATGGTTAGGTGTTTCATAACGGCTTATTTTTGATGTAGAAGGGCCAGTACAAGGATCCGATTGAGGCTCTTTCAGTGTAATGGCTCCTACGATGCCTTCACATATTTTAGACTTATTTTGGATGGAATCCTCTATGTATCCCTCTACAACTGCATTGGACTTCCAGCCTCCGTGGCGCTTAAGGGACAGCAGATCAGCTCCGGAATCAGCCAAAAGTGTGGCTGAAGTTCGTCGGAAACAATGACCCGTGTACAACAGGGGTTCTGGAAGTTCAAGAAATGTTGCTATTTCTCGTGGGATACTGCCAATTTTATTAGTACCCATAGGCTGTCTAACACACTTTCCATTGCGATACTGTAGAAAAAATCGATTGATTGGAGTGTTAGGCGGGCGTAAGGCTTGATATTTCTCAACAATCGTTACGTATTCCTTGCGAATGACGAAGTTGCGGTCTCTTTTTGTCTTTGTATTAGGTAAATTAATTAATAGTAAGTCATCTGAATGTTTCTCAATGTTTTTGACATTAAGTTGTGTTAGTTCATTAGTTCGACATGCTCCGTTTATTCCAATAATAAGAACAACCTGTAACGTAAAGAGTATTGTAGTAGATAAATGAATAAAATTGATATGAACGCATAATTATGCCTATCAACATCTACTAAGTATACTATTTAATTGAGATTAATATACTTAAGTAGATACTGAATGTGCAACTGACTTACTTTTGCCGCCAAATATACGGAATCGGGTGCTTCGTTAAGAAACTTTTCAATATCAGATACTGTGAAAACCTTCGATTTTTTTGGTTGATGACCAGATGAGGCTCTTTTTAAAAATGCCACTAATTTAGGATAGGTATCGATATGTTTGTCTTTTTTCATCTTTATTGTTGCTTTTAGCATCGAATACGTACTCCATAGAGTGCTTGCTTTCTTGTTCTCGGATAATTCTATAAAATATGCCAGCAAAACGTTTTCTGAGAAAGTTTTGGCTCCTTTTGCTAGTCGCCACGTGTTGAACATATCGTACTGTTTTAAATACTTCTCGCGTGATTGTTGAGGGAGAAAGCTCATTTGCGCATTATTAACAGTTTCAGTCAATTCTGTTGGCGTCAAGCAAACTTCCTCGTCGCTCGAATCACTCATTTTAGTTTTTTCACTTGTTTTCAAGTTTCTTGTTTTTAATATACCTAAGGTTTAACAATGACGTGAAAAAATGCCGCGTAAAGAACCGCGTACAAAGCAAATTGAAAAAAGAACACCAAGAAGGTTCCGAGTCTGAGTTTTTAACAAATTAAAAAAAAGTTGTATGATATATTCGGCACCATAGAGGTAGCAGTAAATAGGTTTAATGTTTTTTTTAATTCACAAACTTAGTGCACACGATGTTCTAAATTCAATTTACTTTATCCTCTAGAGAATAAAAACGGCTTTTCCACTCAGATACTGAAGATTAAAAATACTCTTTCCGAGATGGTGGGATGAAAAATAATGTTATGTGAAATGGATGTTGGAATAGAAGGTGCTTTTGATAAAGTTTGACAGTGATACCGTTAATACGGATGTTGTAGATGTGAATACAAAACGAATGTTACTAATTACAGATTTAGAGCTACAAAGTTTGTAATATATGAACTAAGCAGTTTGACTTTTTGGTGTGAATTAAAAAAGATTCAAATTCTAATTACAAGTTCAATGTTGTAATTTGCAATATCAAATGAGTTGCTATTCTACTGTCTTATTGTTCTACTACCTTGACATTGAAAATTAACATTGTAATGTATCATAAACTAAGATTATCTTTATTATTACATCATTCAGATCACGTTTTGCACAAAAATGGATGACGTTATGGTTCGTATTACGTAGCTTTTAAGGAAACTTGTTGCTGTCGTGTCGTAGAGGTAGGCCCAATTTTGATTGTGAGCTCAAACTCAATACCTACAGTAGCATTAGCCAAGAATCAAATCCGTGTTTTTGTTAAGAAAAGGGTTATAATGGAATATAAAGAAAAGGTGGTGCGAATCCTAACAGATATGAGTATTCTAAAAGGGTTATAGGTACAGTGGCTTCCAGAGAAACCTCACTCCCTCGCATTGTTTTTTACATTGCTAGGGGATGAGGTTTCTCTGGGGCCCACTGTACGATGCTGGAAATATACCTAGACGAAATATAAAGTTATAATGTCAAGTACCAATTTAACAAAAGAATTTACAGACAGATCTAATTTAACCATGTTCCTTCACTTAATCGATAACAAGGAAATAGAATATAAGCCTGAAGGCGACAATGCAAGCATTGTACTGCAGTAGACTGTCCATTGTATGTATGGCATTGGCGACCGGTTAAACGATCGAAGGTCTATGACTTATATAAGTGAAACGTGTTAGCTGTTAGTACGTAGGTACTCCAATTACTTTGACCTATACATATATAATGCTTACATTATTGTCTACCGTGGTGGTGTGACTGCGTTCTGCAGCTATGACAATAGATGTTAGAAGACATGATGATGTTATCCCTATTTAGTTTGTTACATGTATATTTATTGGTAGCAGATCGGATCGGTTGATGTGGCGATGCTTGGGGGAGGCTTGCATAGCCAGCCGTGCAAGTCACTATACTTAGCCCCCTTTTGAATTTAAAGTTTGAAAAGTTTCTCAGCTTTTAGGTTGCCCAATATTGTGGACAAAGCACTTAGTATTACGGTAGACTAATATTTCGAAAGTTATTACTTAACATGGGTATAAGGGTTCTTTTAGTATATCAATGTTAATAATAGTATGTTAGCTTTTTGACCGAAAACATGAATTATAGATTTTTTATTTAAATCATTTACCATGCTATCAAACATTTAGGTGGCAAAAGAAGCCGTGATCAACAAACGGTCGTTTATTTGCTCGACTGTTGACAATATAGAACCGCAAGGATTTCCTATATCGACGAATAAACAAAAGCGACAAATAAATCAAGGTAAAATATTCTACTTAAAGGAAGGTTAAACAGTAAAGAAGTTGATTATTTCATGTTCTACTACTCTAACAAGAACTTCCTAAAAACTGGAGGAGCTTCGAAAAGTATTTCTAATTTCTCAGTAGAAGGTGAAGGATGCATTATTACTATTGAGAAATTAGACGACGAAGGAAAAAAATGGGAGACCGAAAATTTCGATAGCAATAGGTTTTATAGATACTACAAAAGAGAAACATGGCGAAATCTTAGAAATAAATTCTTACCTAAACTTGGATCGTCGTAATATTCATCATCGTCATAGTCAAGTACCGCATGTAACTGCGTTTTGCCACCAGTTCCACCTGATTCCACTTTAGTAAACCCTCGCGGTCTTTCCGGAGGATTTTGTCCATTCTCACTACCACCAGTCTTGCTACCCTGATTACTAGGCGGCCTGGCCGGAGCTGCCGTACTACTACTAGGTGGCCTGTTAAAATTGAAGTTATTCACATTTTGATTCGAGTTTTCATCGAACCTTCGACTAGATGAAGGGTTTGGCTTTGTTGTCGGCGGGTATTGCGCATCCGCGTACCCAGGGCTATACCCCGGCCCTGGCGGGCCCTGGTTCATTCTCTTCTGTTCATAATCATAGTCACCAGTAGGATCGTGAACGTATTGTCCCGTGTTATCGTACTGTCCGGTGACATCGTACGGTGAGTTCACTTCTTGGACGCGCTGGTTCTCTATCTGTACGTTAAGTCTTGTGTTTTGTTGGTAGACCTGTGTATGTAGGGGTGCACCATAGGGGTTTTGTGGAGCCTCATTTTGGTAATGCGTATACTGGTTGGCTGGTGGTAGGTAGGCTGTCCCGGCACGTTTTCTGACTTTGGGCCTGCGCTGATTTGGTGGAGTGAATGGCTCATTTTCTGGTAGTTGTGCGGAGAGCGTGTCTTGTTGGTATTCGGCGGGAGAGTAGAGTAGGTCGTCGAGGCCAACTCGGAGGGGTGTCGAAGAGGTGGGCACGAACGCCTGCGTGCCCGCGCCGACGCCTGCGAGCGTAAAGTTTGTCAAAGCCATTGCCTACACACGCGGCATTGACGCGTAATTTCAACTCACTAAGTCAACAACCCCGGAGCAGTTACTAACGCACTCGCATGACGTGAACAGTTTGATAGTTAACACCAACGTTCCCTCATTTTAGGAACAGAACACAATGCACTGACACAATTCACTGCCGTAACTCATCCACCGTTGATCTGTAACAAGAAAACAATGTTATGATTAGAATCGAGTTTTTAAATCATCAGTTAAAAATAATTTAAAAAATACAATGTGAAAGTTATTTCAATAACAACACAAAAATGACTGGTAAGTATAACGATCTAATTTAAGACTTTTTGATCAGGCATTAAACTGTCAAATCAATTGTTGAAACTGAACCATACATAATATCGTGCATTGTTGTAAAATTTTATGGCTGGATTTCCCCCCAAGTTTCGTGATATCCTTGCCACTTTACAAATGTCATCGATTTGAAAGGCGAATCGTGATTTCATTTGATGAACACGATTTTGGAATTGAAACAAGGGGAAACCCAAACATGATCTCTAAAATAATGAAACTATGAAGGTACCTATTATAATTAGAATACTAGCTTTACAGGTTAACAGTATTGACTTGAAGCATCGCATAAAAAATAAGCAATGAGTCAATGGTGGTAATCAATGTTGTGATAATATGAAGCCAAAAAGTGTATTAGCGCTAGAAAAGAAGATGGAACAAAATATTGAAATAGGTCGAGCGTCAAGAGAGGTTGACGACATGAGACAAATCGCGATTTAACTCATGAATGCGACTACCTCAGGATGAATGACGGCTAAAGAGGCTTACACGTAGGTACTGTAATTGGAAAGTTGGGGCTAAATATTATGATGAGGAATATCTAATCATGATAAATCAGAACTAATCAGGGATATTGTTATTCATCATTAGATGAACAACAATATCCCTGATTAGTAACTTAGATAGTTCTATTTGAGTCTTTAGAAGTACAATATATTTTTCATCCCACCATCTCGGAAAGAGTATTTTTAATCTTCAGTATCTGAGTGGAAAAGCCGTTTTTATTCTCTAGAGGATAAAGTAAATTGAATTTAGAACATCGTGTGCACTAAGTTTGTGAATTAAAAAAAACATTAAACCTATTTACTGCTACCTCTATGGTGCCGAATATATCATACAACTTTTTTTTAATTTGTTAAAAACTCAGACTCGGAACCTTCTTGGTGTTCTTTTTTCAATTTGCTTTGTACGCGGTTCTTTACGCGGCATTTTTTCACGTCATTGTTAAACCTTAGGTATATTAAAAACAAGAAACTTGAAAACAAGTGAAAAAACTAAAATGAGTGATTCTAGCGACGAGGAAGTTTGCTTGACGCCAACAGAATTGACTGAAACTGTTAATAATGCGCAAATGAGCTTTCTCCCTCAACAATCACGCGAGAAGTATTTAAAACAGTACGATATGTTCAACACGTGGCGACTAGCAAAAGGAGCCAAAACTTTCTCAGAAAACGTTTTGCTGGCATATTTTATAGAATTATCCGAGAACAAGAAAGCAAGCACTCTATGGAGTACGTATTCGATGCTAAAAGCAACAATAAAGATGAAAAAAGACAAACATATCGATACCTATCCTAAATTAGTGGCATTTTTAAAAAGAGCCTCATCTGGTCATCAACCAAAAAAATCGAAGGTTTTCACAGTATCTGATATTGAAAAGTTTCTTAACGAAGCACCCGATTCCGTATATTTGGCGGCAAAAGTAAGTCAGTTGCACATTCAGTATCTACTTAAGTATATTAATCTCAATTAAATAGTATACTTAGTAGATGTTGATAGGCATAATTATGCGTTCATATCAATTTTATTCATTTATCTACTACAATACTCTTTACGTTACAGGTTGTTCTTATTATTGGAATAAACGGAGCATGTCGAACTAATGAACTAACACAACTTAATGTCAAAAACATTGAGAAACATTTAGATGACTTACTATTAATTAATTTACCTAATACAAAGACAAAAAGAGACCGCAACTTCGTCATTCGCAAGGAATACGTAACGATTGTTGAGAAATATCAAGCCTTACGCCCGCCTAACACTCCAATCAATCGATTTTTTCTACAGTATCGCAATGGAAAGTGTGTTAGACAGCCTATGGGTACTAATAAAATTGGCAGTATCCCACGAGAAATAGCAACATTTCTTGAACTTCCAGAACCCCTGTTGTACACGGGTCATTGTTTCCGACGAACTTCAGCCACACTTTTGGCTGATTCCGGAGCTGATCTGCTGTCCCTTAAGCGCCACGGAGGCTGGAAGTCCAATGCAGTTGTAGAGGGATACATAGAGGATTCCATCCAAAATAAGTCTAAAATATGTGAAGGCATCGTAGGAGCCATTACACTGAAAGAGCCTCAATCGGATCCTTGTACTGGCCCTTCTACATCAAAAATAAGCCGTTATGAAACACCTAACCATCTCCCTCTCTCTCCAACATTCACGCCAAGGGAATCCGATGAATCGGTACAACTATTAAGTATGACAGATAGTTTACCGAAAAACAGTACACAAGTGACTAACACCAATATTACAGTACCAAACAAAAATATTACACTCAATTTAAATAACTGTAGCAACGTTACTTTAAAATTTTCTTAATTATACCTTAGTATTATTTTGTTATAATTTAAAGATTATTCTGTAATACTTACCTGTCATAATGTAGTAATTAATACCTAAACTGAAATAAAAGTGTACCTATCTTGTGATTGTAAACGTTTTTTTTTTTGCATTTAGTCATTTCCTCGCTGAGGTGG
Organism: Xanthia togata; assembly: GCA_963853775.1. Classification (NCBI taxonomy): domain Eukaryota; kingdom Metazoa; phylum Arthropoda; class Insecta; order Lepidoptera; family Noctuidae; genus Xanthia; species Xanthia togata. The sequence continues at coordinate 10,906,642 of OY970806.1, forward strand.
AATGAAAAGTTACGTGTTGCACTCGAGTGCAAAGATTTTTCACCTCGTGCTCTTTTGATTCCCTCGCTAACGCTCAGGATTCTAATTTTAGAATCACTCGCTGCGCTCGTGATTCAATTTTAGAATCCTTCGCTTGCTCGGTCATCAAAATTGAACACGCGGTTAAAAAGCAACTTTGCACTCTTGTATAACAAATAACTATTGTCTTTTGTTTTATCATGATTAGATATTGATCGATTACTTGTGAATTTCGACAGTTAAAAAAACACATTTGATGTATTATCATTGTATATTCAATTAATATAATTACAGCCAACGTTAACCCTGCAGATTTGATGTATTATCTTTGTCATACTCAATGAATAATTACAGCCAATTTTCCTGTTAATTCAAAATTGTTCGCGTGAACAAAACAACGCGACCGTTGTACCTTAAGCATATAGTGATTTATTAAACTGAGTCGTCCCTTCACTTAACATTTGGAGAGGATGCACTTAAATAGAACATTATTGTTTAGCTCCAGATTTCTGCTTACTGGCAACGGATTTCATTGCATCGCGAATTGTTTGCAACTGCTTCTCAAATATTTAAATCTAATTCGCATGTATTTGCTTTTATCGATCATTTTTTGTGTCGATGACATAAATATGATTCACCGTGGTACAAACAGTTTGATTTATTGCTGTCCATGATTATTTTACGAGAAATTCATCACGTGCCTTCGAACTTACAATAATAAATTATTCAAATTAGGTAAATACGAAAGCATTGCGTCTGAGAAAGTAAAAGTAACTACAAACTTGGCATCATTTACTTATTATGAAAATATGTGATTGCATCAAATAGGAATCAGATAAAAGTACATACGTGAGAGAACTAATTAATTTATACTTCGAACAGAAGATAGAGAAAATCATGATTTAAATATAAACTTACATTTTGATATATCAAAATATTATATCTTTGGCTATAGCCAGAGATATAATAAATGCACCGTCAATACAAAAGAATGCTGCCATAATAAAGAACATATAAGGCGAGGTAGTGACTCAGGTTCAGGTCATTACAGAATTTTGGTTAATAATGTCCATATTTTATTTATTGTGTCTCATAATAATGTTTGGTAAATGGCTCCGTGTCATGTCAAGTAGGTAATATAAAGAAGAAGGAAAAATAAAGACAGTACACTGACTACATATATGGATACAAAGTGACGATTGTCAGAGTGAAAGTCCCTCTGAGTACCTATGAATGTGGATGGCTGTAAGAGTTGGCAAGTCCCAAGAAGTGATGAACGAATTATGTGAAAACTATAGGAAATGAACAAGTACCGATGATGGGTAATAGAAATATAATATATAAGAAGACATGCTGCGCCCGCGCTGATTCCAAATAAATTAGGATACCTAAGAGCAGAAGCATGACAATAATAAATACATGATATTAGATAATTCTGTTTTAGTTAATTGATTTGAAAGATGTGAGCATGGAAAACCAAATGAATCTTTCCTAGGAAAAACATTCAAGAAAATGAATGAATGTACACTATTACAAATTACTGCGGGACTGCTGAGCTTGGGATCCTGGGTTCGATTCCCGGGTCGGGCAGTATTATTGAGTTTTTTCCATTTGTACTTTCTTAGTAACAGCACAGTTTCCTAGTTAGCGGTGTGATACCCCCCCGTGACACGGAAAACACGTTAAACCGTTGGCCCTGCGCCTGATCTCTCTCCAGTCGTGTCGGCAACGGACTATGAGAGTGAGGGAAGAGTGAATGCACCTGAATCTACGCACACACTTGTGCACTATAATATATCTCGCGCCGAAGGCTTGTCCTGCTGTGATTGCGGAATTGCCATAAACGGTCATACGAAGTCTCATTATCTCATTTTAAGATGGTGTCATTTGAGAAACGTAAAAGAATCAGTGATTCCATTTTATTATACCAAATGCTCCGATGCAAAATTGATTGTACCCAATTACTAAGCAAGGTCCAGTTTATTGCCCCTGCTAGACTCCCTCGTGCTCCTATTAGTCCTTTACACCACACTCCATAGAACAGCAGTGCTATTCTGGTACCATCTCACCTTCCTTTTATTTTTTCTTAGTATTAATTTTATTTTATAGTGTAGTGCTTGTGGCATGTTTATTACGTTTATGCGGCATGCGGTGTTAACCTATAAGAATTTTGTTACACTAACCCTAGCTTTTAGTAAAACATTATTTTATCATTTTACCAGTGTAAACTATATTGTTAGTTGGCCATTAAGAAAAATAAATCGATAGTCTGGAGGACTAATATTCATTTATAACCAATTATAAATAAGTTACGTGAAATGAGGAAATTAATTTTCTCTTTCATCTCAGAATGTCATTCGTATTGTATTGTGATATTTCTGATAAGTCAGAAGTACCTACCTAATCACTTCTTGAATAAAAAAGGTGGGTACCTAATAGTTATTTGCTCATAATTTATTACATATTATTATAATGTAGCTGATTATAACGTGACTATAAGAAACAGTATGCATACCAACGTATGCGCATTTAGATGGAGATATTCAAAAATGTGCAACAAATGTTTTCATAAAAGTGACCTATAGTCCATTTGTAATGAGATTTGACATTTAAACAAACCTTTTTTACAGTCCGTTCAACCGATTCTGACTTCTATACCGTAGGCATAAGGATGGCATTATAGGCAAAAGAGTGGTTACAATACCAACTGCTTATTGCAGCTGCCATAAATCATGCCACCAACGCAATAGATGTCAAAATCGGTTGAGGGCTGAAAAAGGGTTTAGTTAAACGTCTAATCTTATTTCAAATGGAGTGTAGTTCACTTTTATAAACATTTCGCAGCGATCAACAACGATTCTGACATTTAATTGATTTCGTTATTCGGTTAACTATCAATTATGCTGAACATTAGCACAATATTATGTACAAATAGGTTTCTCACGCTGTACTTTAAGCATGCCTACAAACTTTCACACCCTTTTAATAGCCTCGGAATAAAATGACAACCAGTTTTACTTAATATTAGGTATTGCAGACTCACAAAGCAAAAACCTGAGTTTGGTTTGTCCCTTGGTTTGTCAATACCTTAGAAACAATAAAGTTCATTAGATAATAATGCTTATTTTTCTCTTTTTATGTGTTTTTGCAGTCGGGTTTATTTGTTTTTTTAAATATTTTTTTTAATTTTTTTTTATATAATTATTAATAAGGGGGTATAAAATATAAAGTCTTTGTTTTAATAACACACTTTTATTAAGTTATAACTAAACTAATGTAGTAAGTAAATAATCGTTAAGTTATTATATCTACCTGCCTCGTTGGTCTAGTGGTCGCAAGAGCTACTGCTGAGCATGAGGTCCTGGGTTCAATTCCCAGGTCGGGCAAAGTATTTTACGATTTTTCTATCTTGAATTTTTTGGTAGTAGCCCGGAGTCTGGATTTGTGCCTGGTTGATGGCGATTGGCTCGCCTCCTATCACATGGGACTTAAACATTACTAGCGAAATGTCTTATGGGTGTACTATAGGTACACCTCTGCCCAACTTTTCGGGTAAACCAGCAGGCGTGATATTATGTTATCATATCTAATAAGTCAATTTTGTACATAACTGGCGAAAGGTGGGTGCACTGTACAGCGAACATCTCTGCTTATTCCTCTGTAGTATACAGGCGTTACGATATGTTTAAAAAAAATATGAGTCACACAACTAATTGGTGCATTTTAACCTATAATTTTATGTATTTCGATCAGATATTGCATCTAAATCTAGTCCAGCTCCTGACCATAATCTTAAAAGTTGTATCGATGCAACCTTGGCACACTAGCACACGTGTTTATTAAGAAAATGGGTAAGGTACAAAGCTAGGTTTGTTCGTAGGTATATTCGTAATATTCAGTATTTTATCGACTGACAATTGTCAGGCTATTTAACCGTGTGCTAAAGTTTGTTTATTACAATGAAATATTCGTAAATTTGGATTTATTATTTTAATATCTTTAGGATGATTATTATGTTCCTAATTTCTCCTTCAGGTCGACTCCTGAAACCATTGTTTCTCCTTATCAATCAAAGATTGCAATTTCATTCTGGCTGGCTTGTTTTTTTTTTCGTTTTAAATTGGCAAGAAACTTACAGGATGTTCCATCTGGTAGAAATAATAAAGAAATAAATAATAATGTTTATTTGGACTCTTTCGTAAAACACAAAATACAAAATAACACAGTGAAAATAATATTTTACCAATAATAATGTGTGCCTCACGGCTATTCATCTATTCCGTGGCTGCACCAAAAAGGTTCATTTCAGTATTAATGCCAGACAAATGCTGTCTAACGCCGGTTTTCTAATGAACCGATAGGGACTAGTGGCGGGTAGTACAAAAAAGTTTCAACATAATATGTTGAAACTGTTTTGTTCTATCAACTACCTAGAAACTTGTAACCACTACTGCAGGACACCAGCATCATGCAAGGGCAATTAATTGGAAACAAAGTTGGAAAGTTTCAAGTGCTTCTAATTTTAATTAATGTAGTACTTAAAGATGTCTTAGCAAAAAGATTGCAGATTATAAAAAAACGAGTAGAAATTCAAATGGATAATAAAACAGCGAAGAAATCGTGACAAGAAGTACTTGACATATTTCAATAACAGACGGATTACGTTGCAAATTTTGAAGTTCACTTGAGTATGCAAAAATTTGGCATGACCCCCTGAAGGCACGTTTGACACTAACTGCTATCGCCGAAGAGCATCTAGATCACGCTTGCGCGCGCAGGGACCGTGGGAACGACGTCTGCGCATTATGGGAAACATTGTACAATTGTACTAATTAGCTTAGAGAAAAACTGTTATACTCGTATAACGCAGTTTGTGGGTAAGTGGGCCATACCCTAGATTTTTTGACGGTACACGGATACATATCGTTGTGATGTTCTTGGCAGGGTGGCTGATTGCGGCAAGATAGATAGAATATACCTACTCTTACGTCAGAAAAGAAAATACAAACGAGTGGCTGAAGATCGAGATTAATGATATTGAACACACATTTTGCATAGATCATGGTTATGACGTGATGACCCAGGGGTTAAGGAGGACGTAATGGCCCAGTGCTTAAGGCCTCGTCTCTCATGCACAAGATTGTGGGTTCAAATCCGGGCAAGTACCAATGTGACTTTTTCTTGAGTTTATCTTGCACTTTAAAATTACTGACATCGGTAAAGGAAAAATATCATGAGGAAACCTGGACTTTTATTGAATACAGGTAAGTCTGAAAACCCCTTGAGCAAGCGTGGTGATCAATGCTCGTGCCTTCTCTGAATAAGAAGAGGCCTTTGCCCTACAGTGGGACAATAATAGGCTGGTATTATTAATATATTATTATGGACTTATATAAAATCATACGGATCGATCTGTGCTGCAATTTCGCATTCGCTGTTGTTGGGTTTCATTTCTAAACTCGATTGCGATTCTAACAGGACATATTCAGAAGAAGGAAAAGGCCGAATTCCAGCCATATTTATTTAATAAGCTTAAATATTTTTGATGAGGAGCTCGTGGCTTAGTAATTAACAGCCGCACGGGTTAAGCTACGCTTGCCAGGGTTGGTCCGTGGAAGGGTGACTATCTTTAAATACCGAGACTCCTCCGTGCCTCGGAAAGCACGTTAAGCCGCTGGACCCGGCTGCCATTCGTGGATCTTTGACAGTCGTCACGGGTCGTAAAAAGCCCAAAAGTCTGACAACCAGTCTTATCAAGGGGTATCGTATAACCCAGTTACTGGATTGTCTAGGTCAGATAGGCAGTCGCTCCATGTAAAATACTGGTATGTAGCTGACTCCAACATAGTTGGAAAAAGGCTAGGCAGACTCAAATTTATATGTTTTTATTATTTCAGTCAAGCGATCATATAATCTCGGCGATAGGTCAAGCACCTCACCAGCTCGCACCAATGTCAACAAGATTTTTTCGATGTCATTATAAAGCAATTAGGCACTAAGTACGTTTACTGAGTATCTATTTGGTATGTACCTATTAACATAGGTGTTAGGTAATGTAATTTGAGGCGACAATAGACTCCTAATTGCTTTGATCAGCATTCAATTTAAAAGCTCTACGTATAAATAAGCCCAATTAGGCGCGTTTTCTGCCCTCTCCGATCCAGATGATCCCACCACTCTCCTCCAGGAGAGCAGTAGGGCCACCAGTACAGTGCACAAAAACACCCGACACCCGTCGTACCGACCTCGCCGCCGAGGTCCTCCGCGATCGCGACCCTCCCGAGTAAATAATACTCCCCCCCGACCCTTGTCCGATGAAGCGCCAGCCCGCGCCGCAGCTGAGCGCGTAGCTTTAAATTCCCCTCATAATAATAATGATATATCCTTGATCCAACCTGTCCCATCTTGCTGTACTCCCCTCAGCGACGCCCTAAGCCGAGGTTCGTACCCCACAGGGGGTGCCCTTAGCGAGCGTTCGCCTAATTTTAATTTAGAATAGTTTTGCTCCTGGCTGGAGGCTTTGAGTGTAGTAGCTTAAGGCAGCCACAGGATTGTTCGGTTGAGCAGTAAATACCTTAGTGGTATACCTGCGAGATGCCATAGTAAAAAAAAAAAAAAAGCGTTTTCGGCGACAATTTGTCGCTACAGAATTATTATGACTTTTATTAGCTCCAAAAACTCAATTTTATAATCCCTCGTTTGTCTGTAACACATATTAGGGTAACAGCTTTATTTAATATGTTATTTTATTATTATTATTAAAAAACGCTTTTTTGAAGTTGGACATTTGTCCTTATCGCTTTTATAAAGGAATAAATAAGTTATTCTTTTAACTTTATGCTTGTGAAAATAAAAATTAACATGGAGGTAAGCTAGACCAATGACCAAGCTTAATCAGCCTACAATTTTCCCACTCCCAGCAGTGGGCCGTCGGGAAAGTCCGAAAGGGATACCGTGGCCCCCTGGCATTGCACAGGCAACAGAAGGAACACGGGTGGGTTTCAGTAAGAGTCTGACACGCCCTCCCGCCCCACCCAGAGCGGGAGAAGTCATTTGATGATTTCACACCCAAAAAAAAAAAGCAGTCGACCGTAATCTACCACACGTGCCCAGTGTGGGTTGGTAGATGTCACATGTCTTCGAATTTTTGGGTCTAGGTTCCCTCCCGATGTTTTCCTCCACCGTTTTGAGAGCAGTGGTGATGAAATAATTTACACAAAGTAAAGCGCCAGTCGGGGTTTGAACCTACGACCTACAAACTTGTAGGTGTATGGCCGTTACCACTGGGGAACCACTGCTCTGACCAATGACCAATAGACAATTAATTATAAGCTATCACACTAATATTATAAAGGCGAAAGTTTGTGAGTGTGTATGTTTGTCTCTTCTTCACGCTAAAACTACTGAACGGATTTGGATAAAATTTGGCACACAGATAGTTTATAACCTGGATTAATACATATAATACTTTTTATCCCGATATTCCCACGAGATCGAAACTTATGCGGGTGAAACCGCGGGGCACAGGTAGTTAATAATAAATGGGACATTAAAGAACCGACAAAGCGATTGAACAATGACGAAAATCGTAACCGAATAATATAATATGGAGCACTTCCTGACCAAACTGGTTGTAGTAGGTGTTTGGCTGTCTATAGATTTATACGCGTGGTCGCGTAGGTACCTTTTAAAACAATAGGAGGAAGCACTGTGTCTAATTCGCCTTGGGGTGTGTCGAATCGGACACGACGAAGTAAGATGTGATTTGATTCCGGTTCGGCACATGTACTTACCTATGTACTTCTTCTTTTTAGCGTCTCTATGGCATTCTAAATAGACTCGGCCCTGAATTTGACAACGAGTTTAGCACCTTCAGTATCGTTCATTAGTCCCTGAAACGTGCAGACAACAGGACACGATATTAAGTGTCCCAGTGTCGTTGATTTGTAGATCTTCTATAGTCGTTATGGGTAGACAGAAGCGCGAAAGTCTGACATCCAAGTTTTACCACGCGGTGTCGTGTTAATCAGTAACAGGGTTGAGAGAATCGGAAAGGTCGCTTATGTAGAATACTGGTATTCAGCTGCATTCGGTTAGACTGGAAGCCTACCCGATTTAAGCTTAGGCTGGCAGGCAATTTAAAGACACTACAAAAATCCTACCAATCCAATCATCATCATCATCATCATCATTTCAGCCATAGGACGTCCACTGCTGAACATAGGCCTCCCCCAATGATTTCCAAATCGGCCGGTTGGAAGCGACCTGCATCCAGCGGCTTCCTGCGACCTTTATTAGGTCGCCTGTCCACCTTGTGGGTGGACGTCCTACGCTGCGCTTGCCGGTGCGTGGCCTCCATTCCAGAACCTTTCTGCCCCATCGGCCGTCAGTTCTGCGCGCTATGTGCCCCGCCCACTGCCACTTCAGCTTGCTAATCCGTTGGGCTATGTCAGCGACTTTAGTTCGTTTGCGGATCTCCTCATTTCTGATTCGATCTCGCAAAGAAACACCGAGCATAGCCCTTTCCATAGCGCACTGAGTGATCTTTAGCAATCCAATAGGTTTCTAAATAAATGTTAGTAAAAAGGGGTTTGGCAGATTTTTGCAGTCAAAACTAGTAATTGTCCGTTATTAGTGTTGACTGTGACATGATGTACCTACATAATATTATATTTCGCATTCATCAAGAGTACCTAATATGCACATTAAAACGAGACCCAAGCGCCTTCGCTTAGAGATGTACGGAGACTAAAAAGTAGGAGAACGATGTCGTCGTGTCGATAATTATGTCTTGCCCCGAGAGATTAGTAGGTAAACCAGAAACAGATCAGTATAATCAGTTCCAAAACTTTTTGATGAAAGTGATGATGATGATGATCAGATCAAACCCTGTTTAGGTTAAAAATCACTTATTTCACCACTGTTTCTAATAATATTATTGTTTAAGTATAATTATAAAAATATTAAATTATAATTGAAAAATCGTGGAAAAAAATTGAGCTAGTAAAAATACTCTCAATTTTCAAATGAAAAAAAAATCTTTAAGGTTCTCATTTAAAATTAGAATTTTAGGCTCTAGTATTTCTCAATTTGTATTTACATTTTCATCAAATATTTTTGGAACAAAGTAAATATTGGGGGTTCGGAGTATTGAAGATCATTTACCATGTAGTAATTCATACATACGCAAATTTAATGCATTCCAAAAAAAACATTGCTAATAATGCAGATACGCTGGCCCTAGATCGGAAAAAAAAACTGACTGTTACACATTCAGGGTCACTTGCATTCCTTTGGTCTGTTCGAATTACGGCGGCAAGGTCGCAGATTGTTACGACTTAGAATTAGCACAAACACATGATTTTATATCGTTTAGTATCAATTATAGGCTAGCCTATCTAATGTATACATATTTGTTTAGTAAAAACTAACTCTAACACAAATATCTTCAAAATAATGCGAAAATAAGGCGATTGATCTTTTTCAGTGTAATGAGAATAAGCTCTAGGTACTAGTGGTAAAAAGAATAGCCAGTCAGCAAGTTGGTATCGTGGCTGACTGCTCAACAAGATACCTATAAACACCGTAAATGCAAAAATTGCACGTCCGTCAAGTGACGGTACCTAATCTTGTTATAGAAGAAGAATTAATGAAAATTTATTTGCGGTAAATGACGCAAAGAAAACACAAACAAAAAACCGGCCAAGTGCGTCGGACCACGCACAATGAAGTATCCGTAGTTTGGATGAATTTACCCCAAGAACAAACTTAAAATTTAGTTGTTTTTTTTTCTCCTATACATTGGTATAGGTAAGTCAAGGTTGTCAATTCTTCAACTAAGTAAGTTGATACTTAATCGAAAAAATAATGTGCAAAAAACGACAAATTAACGATTTAGGGAATTTTTCAATTACTTGTGCTGTAAGACCTTGCTTCTTGCCAAATTTCATGATTCTAGATCAACGAGTTTTTTTTATTGCGTTGACTTAGAAGATTGATTTTTTTTAGAGATCCTTGGGACCATAGACCTACGTATTTGCTTTTAATCAAAGTCAAATAATTTATTTCAATTAGGCACAAAAAAGGCACTTTTGAACGTCAAATTTTAGTTCTCCACAGTTACTCTTAAAATGTTTTCACAATATCTTGTATACATTAATTATATAATTATATATGAAGACGATGCACCTCGAATAATATTACTATACCACGATAGGTAAAAATAATGAAAAATTAAGGAATTACAGATTTTTCAACTTGATACCCCCCTCACGCGTTCCTGAGAAAATTGGTCTTGACATACAAACAGACGGCCAACAAAGTGATCCTATAAGGCCTCGGCCTCGAATTTTGCGGGCAGCGGGGCGGCGACGGCGGCGGCGCGGGTGGTCACCGTTTGACTGGAGTGCACCGCTCGTTGCCCGCCCCCGCGCCGCTGTTTTCGAGCTTCGGTCCATTTGATTTTACGCATAAGATCCTGCCGCTCCCGCGCCGCCGCCGCCGCCGCCCCGCTGCCCGCAAAATTCGAGGCCGAGGTCTAAGGGTTCCGCCCCTTTCCGTTCAGTCTTTTTCCTGTTGAGGTATGAAACCCTAAAAAGTATAAGATGCGGGAAAATATGCGTCACAACCACGCAAAACGGCCGTCTCTCAGCATAATGCTGTAGTCTTTTGCGAGAAAGAGCCACAGCGCTGGCTGGCGCTGGTGATGACGCTGATAATCTTTATATAAAATGCTTTGGCGAAAGTATACCGTTCTGCTTCTTTTAGATTTCATTAATATGGTTCAGCCAAAAGATCAAAAACAAAAAACGATCGCGATATTCGAGGTTTGTATTGAACAAATATTTATTTTCATATTTTTCGAGAGGTAAAAGGTAAACAGTACCTAAACAAGCAATGCGGTCATCTAGGGACATATGCGCAATCGTCCTTTACTTTATGAAGCATATAGGGATCTACTAATACACACATCCTTATAAACATGAATATTTACTAAACATAGCGTGTAAAAGCACGGAAGTGTTACAATGCTAAGTAACAATTGACTTTCAAATAAATGTAATTAATGAAACGCTTGTAAAAACTCGTAAACTACGTATTATCCTTTGTTTATCGCGCTTAAGTAATCAAGTATCAAGCAAAGGTTGTCAACGGAACTAATATATTTAAATTAAATACTCCATGTTGACAGCTAACACTGGCATTTAAAGTCAATAGTTAGCAAGCAGTTGAAGATGGAACTACTTATCGTACGTAGGTACTTGTTGTGTGAAGGATACAAATTCATTGCAAATTATTTGTACCAACTACGGAACCCTTCATTGTGCGTGGTCCGACACGTACTTGGCCGGTTTTTTGAAAGTCGGTGTCTATGGTTATGTATCTTCCTTTTTTAAAGTAGTTTTTCACTAGTGATTTTTGGAAGTCTACGAATGACAGCCGGGACCAACGATCTAACGTACTTTCCGAGACACTTTTCTATGGTGGATGAGGGAGGATCCTCCGACCAGACGGGTGTTGTGTCTGGCGGGTCGACTGCCCGACTGTTGATGTCGGATAGTCTTATATATGTCGTTCGCGCGGTAAACTCTAATTGCGCGATGCAGGATTTGTGTGACGTCATGTCTTTGATGAGTAGTTCGTATGTGGCGGTGTAACCGCTACATCACTCCCCTCATGCCCCTAAAATTCTTTAGGTTGGTCTACATGTCACTGTGTCAGTCACTTCTTGCATACTGCCTGCCTGCATGGGGAGGAGTCTGTAAGACCTTCTTCCTTAAATTAGAGAGAGCACAAAGGGCAGTTCTCAAAGTAATGTACTGCAGGCCCTACAGATACCCCACGGAAGAGCTTTACAAGGAGTGCGAAGTGCTTTCAGTAAGGAAACTGTTTGTGCTTCAGTGTATACTGTCTCAGTATACACTGAAGCAGTGTATACTGAGAAAACATCGCGTCCCAATTAAAATAACCAAAAAACGTCGAGCTGATATTGTTTTTCCACCTGTAAGACATAATACCACCTTTGCCGAGCACCAGTTCTCTTATCTTAGTCAAAAACTGTATAACGGGGACAATAAACTGCTCGTGTTACAAAAACTTAATTTACACAAATGTAAAATACGAGTATTAGTGAAAGCGTGGTTGATGGGAAAAAACTACGACGAAATAGAAAACCTATTCTCTCCTACTCAACAGTTCAACACAAACATCTCATCTCCATACATACACTTGAAACTCCTCAAACACACACACACACACTCCTCAAACATATACACACTTACACATTCCTCAAACACACTCACTCACACACACACACACACACACACATACACTCTCCCACAACACACCTTCCTGTTCATTTAATGATTGTTACTTTTGTACATTGTAAAAAAAATAAGAGCTCTTGTTTCTTTTTCACTACTTTTTTTAAAATAACTAACGACATACGTAACTGCTTTTATAATGGAGGAACACTGACTCCCAAGTCACTGGTATAAATCTAGTTTGGGAGCCAGGGGGGACCTATGTTTAAGACACCTGTACGTTGTAAATGTATGTAACAATGTTGTCACTTTTTTTAAATAAAGAATTTTTAATTTAATTTAATTTATTGAAATTATTTATAACATTCAAACCCATTTTAGATAAATTTTAATCGCAGACCTTGTCACAATCTAGATCAGACAGATAAAAATATGTTTTTTTTAAATAAAACATCGAAAAGTTACACGAGATTTATACCTATCACTATAAATGCAAACGATGATTAATAAAAAATGGCTGCCCACGCGTTCAGATTTCAATATTTTAAGAGATTTATCTTTAATTTTGTGTTCGTTACTTAAGTGGAGCAGTTTATAATAAATGTTATCGCTATGGCTAAAAAAGTTAGCAACTTTATGATCTATATAAATAATAAAACTGAAATGCTGTTCGGTGGTACACGCACCATCTGAGCGAATTGATTGACTTTTTTATGTTAGTTAAAATCCGAATAAGGTTTTTATTTTTGGCAAAGAAAATATGGAACAGTAGCCCCGAAAAAAGGAAAATTCGGAAAATCTGAAAATGTAGATTTCTATAGAATTTTTGTGTGAATTACTGTAGACAGGACAAAGTCTGGGTCAACAAATAAAAAATCTGTAACATTATCTGCCTTTTTGTCGAGCAGTCGTCATGTTCAGATTGTTGATCGAATGATCTAAGTGATAAGTGTATCGTCATTATGTACACAAATGACCAAACATAACTATTGCATTGGGTTACTCAAAAAATGAGAATATAAAAAGAGAAGAGAAAGCAAACGCAAGTTCAACTATATCAAAAACCAAAATAAATAGTGCGAAGTGCAGGGTTAGAGGTTAACTAGAAAAACCACAAAGCAAGAAAGAAAGAAACATATTTTATTTGGGACACGCACAGGAAATACAACAATAAAAAAAGAACAAACCATCATCGTTAATTTCGATCGATTTCCGATCATTCATCGATAGATGGTCGATGGTTTATGTTTATTGATCGCCCAACTTTTGATATGGTTTGAAGCGATCCGTAGTCTAGTTGCACCTTAGGCCTTTGTAAATTCTACGGTCTTTTAATTGCCTTGTCTTTAAAAACTCATAATCATTATCTGCTAAGCTTTTTCCCAACTATGTTGGGGTCGGCTCCTGTCTGACCGGATGCAGCTGAACTACCAGTGTTTTTCATGGAGCGATTGGCTGTCTGACCTCCACCACAACCCAGTATGGTACCTGTTGGTAAGACTGGTTGTCAGACTTTCGGGCTTCTGACTACCCGTAACGATTGTCAAAGATCTCAGAGACCGATTGTCAGAGGTCTTTAAAAACTATGAATAGAATAGAATAGAAAAAAAAATATTCGACACAGATGCAACACAACAGCAACAAACACATTAAAAAAAAAGAGAACAAAAAACATAACAATAAAATTGCAGAATTTTTTTGCTGAGCGAGCCCCTAACGAAAGGTTTACCATCTCAGCATTTGCTTGGCGGCAGACACCCAGCGCTGGTTTAAATAACGACAATGTATAAACATAAGATAATACAGAAGCGATTCGTGACAATCTTATGACTTTTATTTAGTTCCATTTGTCTTTCATGGACCTCCCTTCCTTTCATAAGAGTCAGTCGTCAGAAAGGCCAAGGCTACTCGTAGTTCGCGTGGTTCGTTCAACTTTAATGCGAAATCTGTCGTGTGGCTTACTATATGGTTTAGGTAGGTATATGGTTTCCAGCAAAGAACAGGCTAGCTTATTGGATTGTGTCACGAAAATAGGAAGCTCCGTCTTCTATATCAATTCAACCGAAAGACCGTTTTTCTCCGACTGGTTCTGTGTTTCCCGCATCCATTCCTCGGATCAGATTCCTGCGACCTTCACAAGGTCATTAGTTATGCGGTCGCCACTCCAGAACCTTTCGGCCCCATAGGCTATCTGTTCTGTGAGCAATGTACCCTGCCCACTGCCACTTAAGTTTAGCAATTCTTCGAGCTATGTCTGTTACCTTGGTTCTCCTGCTGATCTTTTCGTTTTTGATTCGATCTCGTATGGAAACTCCAAGCATAGCCCTGTCCATTGCCCTTTGGGGGATTTTTAGCCTTCTGATAAGGCCCATTGTGAGCGATCACGTTTAACTGTCATAGGTCATGGCAACAAGTCACTGCGATATGTGGGAAGAGAAGATATTACGTAGCTTCCCGAACGCTGCCAAGCCGAGTCGGCCTAACTGGTCTCATTCTTTTTCAAATGTTATAAAACTAGCTTCTTCGCGTAAAAAAACTTTTTTGACATAAAATATCCTTTGACACTTGGCACAACTGTAGCTTTTCATTAGTTAGAGAACTTTAGGAATCCCAAGCTAGAGAGATTGCCGGGGTTGCGGGAAAGTCCGAAAGGGATACCGTGGCCCCCTGGCATTGCACAGGCAACAGAAGGAACACGTGTGGGTTTCAGTTACTAAGAGTCTGACACGCCCTCCCGCTCCGTCCAGAGCGGGAGAAGTTATGATAATTTCCCACCCAAAAAAAAAAAGCTAGAGAGATTGTAAGTATTTTCCACACAAAATAAAACCAGTTTTCCAGTTCCACTGATGATTCAGTTCCTCACAACTCTTAAAATCGTTGTTAATAACTAGAAAAAATAATTAGGACCCGATTTCACCAAACAATTCTTAACGAGCCATCAGCAAATGCTCTGTTAAAATTGACGTCGACGTCAAAAAATTTTACGTTCTATGGAGGGATCTTAACAAGGCGTTGCTAAATCAAACATCTAGCAGATGTTATCTATCATCGAGTGAACAAAAACGACCGGTCTGACTTTTCATTCACTCTCGTTTTTATGCAACCAAATTAAAATGTCATGGCGTCTAAGCAAAACATTCTATAAACAGTGTAATTCTCTATTAGTCGTTTTAAACGTCAATTCATAAAAATGTTTTCAAATGATTTTGTTTTGTGGTATTTTATGCTGGCTGAGCTTGCTAACAATGAAACTAAGATATCATTGTAACACAGTGGTTTAATAAAGTACATTTTATTATAACATAAATTTATTAACTTCATTTGTAAAACACAGGATGACAGAAACAACAGTTGCTAGGCAACAACTAAAGAACACTACTCTTAATTCATAGTGCATTATATATAACCTTTATGGTACTTACAACAATTTTTGATTCTTCTAAATTGTAATTTTTACTTATTTTGTGTGTTAAAATGTCGAAAAAAAGTCGCCGAGAAATTTTAATAGGACTCATTACAAAACATAAAAATGTAGTTGAAAACGAAAAAACAGATGCAGTGACGATTGCTCATAAAAATTAGGATTGGAAGGTACTCTCTGTGATGATGGGGCGGTCCTATTACTAGTGGGAACCACTGTGAGCTTTTACACTACGTTAGGTAACAAACATTTCTAATAATATTAAACATCATGGGTGGGTACCTACTTACGTAAGAAGTTGTAAGTCGAATCATAGGCATATTTTTATTACAATTCACATACCTAATAAGGCAATTTTAAGGTAGGTACTAACCGATTTGATGGATATTGAAGTTTATCTTCAATCATTTGCAAGACCTCTATAGGTATGTACAAGATTCTTTCGATAAACGAAACCTTGTCCTGAAATCTAGATCGTCATATTCTTCAAAATATAAGTCACGTCGATCTTTGTATGTTTTAGGACGTTGAACTTTATTGTCTAAAAGTTGTAAATTTTCGAAAATATCATCATTTCCGTGTTCAAAAATAAAATTTTACGCTGCTTCCATTTTATTTGACCAACTTACAACCAATTGACAGCCGTTAAAAGCATTAACGGACCTTTGGAGCAGTGATTAAGTTTGACGCCTTGTTAAGAGTATTAACGATTCGTTAGTACTTGGTGAAACACTCACTACGCTTAACGGGCCGTTGTCTATTTAACGGGACGTCAAAACTAACTAACAGTGTATGGTGAAACTAGGTCTAAGACCCGATTTCACCAAACAATTCTTAACGAGCCATCAGTAAATGCTCTGTTAAAATTGACGTAGTCGTCAAAAAGTTTTACGTTCTATGGAGGGATCTTAACAAGGCGTTGCTAAATCAAACATCTAGCAGATATTATCTATTATCGAGTGAACAAAAACGACCGGTCTGACTTTTCATTCACTCTCGTTTTTATGCAACCAAATTAAAATGTCATGGCGTCTAAGCAAAACGTTCTATAAGCAGTGTAATTCTCTATTAGTCGTTTTAAACGTCAAATTCGTAAAAATGTTTTCAAATGATTTTGTTTTGTGGTATTTTTTGCTGGCTGAGCTTGCTAACAATGAAACTAAGATATCATTGTAACACAGTGGTTTAATAAAGTACATTTTATTATAACACAAATTAACTTCATTTGTAAAACACAGGATGACACAAACAACAGTTGCTAGGCAACAACTAAAGAACACTACTCTTAATTATTATTCATAGTGCATTATATATAACCTTTATGGTACTTACAACAATTTTTGATTCTTCTAAATTGTAATTTTTACTTATTTTGTGTATTAAAATGTCGAAAGAAATTTTAATAGGACTCATTACATAACATAAAAATGTAGTTGAAACCAAAAAACAAACGCAGTGACGAATGCTCATAAAAATGAGGGTTGGAAGGTGCTCTCTGTGATGATGGGGGGGTCCTATTACTAGTGGGAACCACTGTGAGCTTTTCCACTACGTTAGGTAACAAACATTTCTAATAATATTAAACATCATGGGTGGGTACCTACTTACGTAAGAAGTTGTAAGTCGAATCATAGGCATATTTTTATTACAATTCACATACCTAATAAGGCAATTTTAAGGTAGGTACTAACCGATTTGATGGATATTGAAGTTTATCTTCAATCATTTGCAAGACCTCTATATGTACAAGATTCTTTCGATAAACGAAACCTTGTCCTGAAATCTAGATCGTCATATTCTTCAAAATATAAGTCACGTCGATCTTTGTATGTTTTAGGACGTTGAACTTTATTGTCTAAAAGTTGTAAATTTTCGAAAATATCATCATTTCCGTGTTCAAAAATAAAATTTTACGCTGCTTCCATTTTATTTGACCAACTTACAACCAATTGACAGCCGTTAAAAGCATTAACGGACCTTTGGAGCAGTGATTAAGTTTGACGCCTTGTTAAGAGGATTAACGATTCGTTAGTACTTGGTGAAACACTCACTACGCTTAACGGGCCGTTGTCTATTTAACGGGACGTCAAAACTAACTAACAGTGTATGGTGAAACTAGGTCTAAGACCCGATTTCACCAAAAAATTCTTAACAAGCCATCAGCAAATGCTCTGTTAAAATTGACGTAGACGTCAAAAAGTTTTACGTTCTATGGAGGGATCTTAACAAGGCGTTGCTAAATCAAACATCTAGTAGATGTTATCTATCATCGAGTGAACAAAAACGACCGGTCTGACTTTTCATTCACTCTCGTTTTTATGCAACCAAATTAAAATGTCATGGCGTCTAAGCAAAACGTTCTATAGACAGTGTAGTTCTCTATTAGTCGTTTTAAACGTCAATTCATAAAAATGTTTTCAAATGATTTTGTTTTGTGGTATTTTTTGCTGGCTGAGCTTGCTAACAATGAAACTAAGATATCATTGTAACACAGTGGTTTAATAAAGTACATTTTATTATAACACAAATTAACTTCATTTGTAAAACACAGGATGACAGAAACAACAGTTGCTAGGCAACAACTAAAGAACACTACTCTTAATTATTATTCATAGTGCATTATATATAACCTTTATGGTACTTACAACAATTTTTGATTCTTCTAAATTGTAATTTTTACTTATTTTGTGTATTAAAATGTCGAAAGAAATTTTAATAGGACTCATTACATAACATAAAAATGTAGTTGAAACCAAAAAACAAACGCAGTGACGAATGCTCATAAAAATGAGGGTTGGAAGGTGCTCTCTGTGATGATGGGGGGGTCCTATTACTAGTGGGAACCACTGTGAGCTTTTCCACTACGTTAGGTAACAAACATTTCTAATAATATTAAACATCATGGGTGGGTACCTACTTACGTAAGAAGTTGTAAGTCGAATCATAGGCATATTTTTATTACAATTCACATACCTAATAAGGCAATTTTAAGGTAGGTACTAACCGATTTGATGGATATTGAAGTTTATCTTCAATCATTTGCAAGACCTCTATATGTACAAGATTCTTTCGATAAACGAAACCTTGTCCTGAAATCTAGATCGTCATATTCTTCAAAATATAAGTCACGTCGATCTTTGTATGTTTTAGGACGTTGAACTTTATTGTCTAAAAGTTGTAAATTTTCGAAAATATCATCATTTCCGTGTTCAAAAATAAAATTTTACGCTGCTTCCATTTTATTTGACCAACTTACAACCAATTGACAGCCGTTAAAAGCATTAACGGACCTTTGGAGCAGTGATTAAGTTTGACGCCTTGTTAAGAGGATTAACGATTCGTTAGTACTTGGTGAAACACTCACTACGCTTAACGGGCCGTTGTCTATTTAACGGGACGTCAAAACTAACTAACAGTGTATGGTGAAACTAGGTCTAAGTAACTTATGTTTCTGATACCGATTCGATATTCGAAAAAGAGGCGAATATCAGCCGTTTGCCTTCCGGAGCAAGTTGTCAAACCCTCGAGCACTTATCTCCGGTTTTGTCGGCAGATGAATCGCATGTCATGTCATATCGGACGATTCAATTTACATACACATTGCCTGCAACGTCAATTACAATTACATTATGTATGTAAATGTCTCGTAACATGTAGGTATTTTATGTATTCTGTCAGATCAATCTGCCTAGCCTTTTCCAAAATATGTTGGGGTCGGCTTCCAGTCTAACCGGATGCAGCTGACAACCCGTAACGACTGACAAAGATCCACGGATGACAGAAAAAAAAAAATTAACGCTCCTTCTTTCTGTAAAGAGGGGGTATTTATTATTTATCTAGGGGTAATTGCTCGTAAATGGAAAAATTATAGAACAGTGTATTTAAAATTATTTTAAAGATCCAAGAATAAATGGTAAATTGTCTACATTTAGCAATGAGCTAGCTTCAGTATCTCAACAAATTCCATCTACCTATAGTGAAGTTGCATTGTGGCAAAATTCCGTTGCGACTTTTAATGGTTACTGTCCAACGTGGACCTTAAGTACCTGACTGCGCGACAGCAAAGACAGGGTTATGTTTTTCACGCGTATCTATGTATCTTTGTATATGGGATTCTTTATACCCTCGAAGCATCCTAACGGCCGGATAGATTTTAATGCATGAGGTGTCTATCGACTCGTGTAGGTCGCCCAATGCTTATGGTTTTGATTTTATAAAATCAATATGGCGGATTTTAGATGCCAATAAACTAAGTAAGGACTTAAAAAAATATATTACCATGACCATGTAGCAATAATTAACAAGATAGAGTAAATTATCAAGCAAAGTAGACAGAATAGGGCTTGAAGATTCAAGAAATATAACATTCTAAAAGATTAACAATAAATTGAAAAAAGAAGTTACAAAATTCAAAACAACCTCACTCTTCTCAAGTCAGATGAAGTTGGTGATAGTTATTTTAGTTCAATCTCAGATTTGGTGCCATCAGCTGCATCAGACGAGTAAAGAGGTTATGAATTTTTCAGGGGTTTCTTCATTTTTAATTTATTTTTGAGCTGTGTTTTATTTTAATACTTAACATAACATCACGCTTTGTTTCCCCGAAGGGTTGGGCCGAGGTGTACTTACCTGTAGTACACCCACATTTCACCAGTAATGTTTTTAAGTCCCATGTAATTGGGGGCGAGCCTATTGCCATCAACCGGGCACATTTCCAGACTCCGGGCTACTACTGAGAAATTCCTGTTGGAAAAACCCTTTTTTTTTTTCTTTGCCCGGTTTGGGAATCGAACCCAGGACCTCATGCTCAGCAGTGGCGCTTGCGACCACTAGACCAACGAGGCAGTTACTGCTTGTGCTAAAACGAGACGTCAAAAGACACTACGCAGGCCCCAATCACATTCATAATCCTGCATGACCTGCATCATTCGACTACCATGTAGGTTAGTGAATGGGCCACTTTAACCAATGACTGTGAAGCACTCTCTGCTAAGGAGGTTGAGATCCGAGATGGCCCGATTCAATCAATCAATATTGCGTCACTCTTAATGGTTTTTGTTAATGAATGTGCAATAAATATCACTCACTGTTAACTACTTTTCACGATGTGTTTGTATTTTTTTAGAAGGTATAATTATCATCAAGATTGTTATTATGTATACGTAATTCGGCATTGTGAAATAAATTTAGATAAAAAGTGCTTTTCCAGCACGCGTAGAATGACCGGAGTAGATTTTTTCTACGGCACGTTGTCTAAATTTAAGGAAACTGATATGTCTAATTGTCTAGTCTTCATCGAATAGAGATATTATAAGTGGTAATAATTATGTTCGGTGTTTATGGTACCCGTGCACAATTGGATGACATTAACGGTCTTAATTAATATTGTATAATATCTAGGTAAGTATCATGGGATAGTAAAATGGCTATTTTCGCCCCGCGGTTTCACCCAAAGTCAAAGTCAAATAATTTATTTCAATTAGGCACAAAAAAGGCACTTTTGAACATCAAACTTTACAAAAAATAATAAAAACTGATTCTAGTCGCCCATTCCAAAAGGTAGTTTTCGTATGGAGAAGAATGGGCAAGAAACTCCACCGTTACTCTTTTAAAAAAATCATTATATCTTGTATGTAATTTGTATAATTATATGTGAAGACAATGAGTCACGATGAGTCATGACGAGAAACAACCCACATAAGTCTCTATCCCGTGAGAATATCAGTATATCCTCTCTGTGAGAGGGACTGGGGGAAATTCACCAGGCGGGCCCAGTGCGGGTTGGTGGATATCACATGTCTTCGATTTTTTGGTTCTAGGAAATGCAGGTTTCCTCACGATGTATTCCTTCACCGTATTGAGGGCAGTGGTGATGAAATTAAATACACAAATTAAAGTGCCTGCCTGGGGTCAATATCACTGGGCCACCAATTCTTATGATAAAATAATGTCCTATGTCCTAACCTAGGTCATGGTCTACCCATGTGCAAAATTTCATCCAAATCCGTTCAGCCGTTTTAGCGTGAAAGCGTAACCAACAAATATATAATATTATGGAATATGGTTGTAAATTTTTATGGACATAAGGTAGCTGTTTCTGTAATAAAGAGCGATGTTACGAAAATGGTTTTAGTTTTAGAGTTAGCGTTTTTTATGGCGATCATTAAATCTGACCCTAACCATGTTCTCGTATCTGACAATTAAACAAAAAATTATTAAGCCCCTATATAAAAGTCACAAAACAAAGAAAGTTACGAACAATCAATCATCTTTAAGCGCACATAAAAAAACATAAGAAAAAAATACATGTCCAGCTTTGACATTACATGGTAAAAAGTCATTATCTCTATCAATAATTAATAATTTCTAAAAATATTGCAACAAAATATTAGAAGTATTAACAAAAATTATCTCAGCCTAAATACTTTACTAAAACGATTAAAATTGAGCTGTGATATTATAATTCTATCTGAATGCTGGCTCTCATCCGTTAATAATTTACCACTTATACCTGGCTACTCTAGTTTTTCAACTACACGAAACTATAACCAAAACGACGGTGTAGTCGTTTACATAAATAACGACATCAACTACAATATAAAAGAACCAGATATCTTAGAAGCAAACTGTCTACTTATTAAAATAAATAAAAATACTGCCTTAATTGCAATATACAGACCGCCTAGTTTTCTCACATTAGACAATTTTTTACGCACTCTACAGGAACTATTATTAAAACTATCCGGATTCAAAAATGTAATTTTGATGGGCGACATAAATATAAATATCAAAGATTCAAATGTAACTACATCGAGCTATCTTGACTTACTCTCTTTTTTTGGTATGATACCAGCACATTATGAACCAACTAGAGCATCCAGCTGTCTGGACCATGTCATAATTAAATCTAAGGCTGCTTCTCTTACATTCATTCTTCAATCTGCAGTTACTGATCACGAGGCCACCCTTTTCTGTTTGCGCTTAAGTGGACAAAACCACAAAGTAAAATTTGTGAGCAAAATTGACTTTGAGAATATGAATAGTGACTGCAAAAATATTGACTTTAATTATGTTTACGATAATAACATAAATCCTAATGACCACATGACTCATTTCATTCAAAACTTACAAAAAATCATAATTGACAACACAATAGATATTAAAATTCCTAGAAATAAAATTACCATAAAACCGTGGATTACTCCTGGCCTACTGAGATGCATAAGAACAAGAGACAGAATGCATTACAAAGTAAAACACAATCCCGACAATAATATCTTAAAAATATCCTACAAAAGATACAGAAACTTTTGTAATAACATATTAAAAAAATGTAAGAGACAATATGACAGGAATATACTTGATGCGGCTGGAAGTGATAATAAAAAGCTTTGGTCCGCTATTAAAACTATGACTCATCTGAAAAAGTCAAACGCACCACCGTTGGAACTTTTACATAGTAAAACATCCCCACAACTTTCAGTTAACGCAGTAAATTCCTATTTTGCAAACGTGGGCATGGAGTTGAAAAGTAAAATTCCAACTGGGCTTACTCCACTCCCATCGAACGTGGCAAATGTCAAGTCCTCTTGTAACTCTTTTGTGCTTTTGGAGACATCTGAAGAGGAAGTGGAAGGAGTCATCAGCAACCTTCGCTCAGATTGTGGAGCAGGGTGGGACAATATAACGCCAACGGCCCTTAAGAATTTAAAAAACTATATAGTCCGTCCCCTCACTTATATCCTGAATAGATATTTAGCTGAAGGCATTTTTCCAGAATCCCTTAAAAAATCAATTGTTGTCCCTATTTTTAAGTGCGGTGGCAGGGAGGAAGTGGCAAATTATCGGCCTATCTCTTTGCTCACCTCTATTTCAAAGGTATTTGAAAGGATTATAAATAACAGATTTGTGAAATTCTTAGAAGATAAAAACATCTTATCACCTAACCAATATGGTTTCAGAAAGGGAAAATCTACAACTGACTGCATTCATACATTCACTGATCATATTGTAAGTCAATTAGATAATAGGAAAAAATGCCTGACTATCTTTCTAGACCTTCAGAAAGCTTTTGATACTGTGTGCCCGCATATTCTAATATCCAAACTGGAACATATGGGAATAAGGGACACACAATTAAAACTATTCCAGAACTATTTACAAGATCGATGTCAGTCAGTTCGGATAGAAAATACACTGAGTGATGAAAGACTGATAAAAATTGGAATCCCACAAGGCAGTATCTTGGGTCCCCCCCTCTTCCTTTGCTATATTGATGATCTTTGCCAGCTTAACATGAGAAACTGTAATGTACTATCTTATGCCGACGACACTACCTTAACGTTTTATGGTAACTCATGGGAAGAAACTTTTGCAGCGGCCCAAGAAGGTTTCAATATTGTAACTCATTGGCTTGCTCTCAACAAACTGACCTTAAATACCACCAAAACTAAATATATAGCGTTCAAAATACATAATGTAGCAGTTAATACTAATAATTTCAATATTTATGCACACACATGTAATCCTCCAACCACAAGCTGTACCATGTGCCCAATGATATCTGAAGTAGAATCAATAAAATACTTAGGGATAATAATTGATAAAAACTTATCTTTCAAAAATCACATTTCACATCTGGTCCAGAAAACAAGAAAACTCGTTTATATATTTAAAAATCTTAGGCATGTAGCGAGTTGGAAACTGGTTAAAAATGTGTACGAATCACTATGCCAATCAATCTTATCGTATGGTATATCCATATGGGGAGGCTCACATAAAACGAACATCCTAAACGTTGAAAGAGCTCAAAGACTTCTCCTAAAAGTTGCTCTCTTCAAACCACGTTTATACGCTACAACTACACTCTATAACGAAGCAAATGTATTAACAGTCAGACAACTTTATATACTACTTACAGTTATAAAAAAGCATTCCTATATAGACGTTTCTACAGCTAAGCAGAAGGTTAATACAAGGCGTTTTTATGAAGTCTGTGAAACAAATCCGGTAAAAACATATTTTGCCCAAAATTTCTTCAATTTCAGAGCAGGCAGATTATATAATAAAATTAATAAAATTCTTGCTATTGTTAGTTTATCTAAGATAGAATGTAAAACGAAGATTACACAGTGGCTTTTAGAACTCGATTATGAAAAAACTGAAAAACTGCTCACAATCTTATCCTAATCTAGCGTTTTTATAAATACATACCGCCATCCCTTTACGCACACATTTGTATACTCATCCACCTTTATATGCACACACAACCACACCATCTTACTCACACACACACACACACACACACACACACACACACACACACACACACACACACACAACCCCACACCACATACACGGGACCTCACACGTCACACACACACGCATTTTATTTTTCTTTTTGATTTTATTTTATTAGTACTTACCTTTTTTATGTTATTAGTTTCTTTTTTTCTACAATAGTCCTACATGTATTACGAGCTACCAATTTTTGTGATAATTACTAATCTCGGCGAGGGGGGCCAGGATTCCATAGCACAGGGTATTCTAGTTTGGATTCCTGACTCCCACAAGTCCTAGTACCTCCAATATTTGTAACACCTCTATACTGTATTTGTAGTTTGTGGGAGAAAAATAAAAAAAAATATTATAAAAAATATTAAATATTAATTATGAGAACTATAAAAAAAAAAAAAAAATATAATCACAGATTGATTTAATCATTATTATTTAAATCTAATCAACGTAATGTCTACAGCCGATTTGGAGTACCTACTTGAATATCAACACGCCGTATTCCGCGCCGTGTGACACGTTTTGATAGTTTTTTGTATCGACCAGGAAATATTACATTATTTTTCTTATCTCCGACCTTAAATCGAAAGTCCGTAAGCAATTAAAACAAGTTTTAATGAGTGAGAATTTAAACATACATCGTTATTATGTATTCCGGGTTTATAGCCTTGTATGAGGTGACATGCTTGCGTTTTCGTGGAAATTATAAGGGAGAAACGTTCGAGGAGAAAAATTCGAGGTGATTTCAGACATATATTAACTATAAGTCCAGGTTTCCTCACGATGTTTTTCCTTCGCCAATGTCAGTACTTAATGTCAAAGATAAACTCAGAAAGTTCTTATGAATTGAATAATTCACATTGGTGCTTGCCCGGATTTGAACTCATAACCTCGTACATGAGATTTCAGGCCTTAAATTCATATTAAATTATTTAAACATTATTTATTTCAATCCATTTAGGATCATATTTATATAATCAATCAATCTATATATACAATAATTTATTAAATAATATAAAATTAAATTAAAATCATAAAATTAGATCAAAATTTTACATTTTAAAATAATACGCCTGCCTCGAAGTCATTTTTTTGTCATTACATTAATCATATAAAAATGGTTAATGTACTGACAATCAAACCTATTCGCAAATACGCTCAGGATGGGTGGATCGGAGCCTGCGCCCCAGAGATGTGCACCGCTTTTGCATCGTCATAAGCCACCCTTCCTTTGTCACTCGTGGGAACAGTAGACACGAGCGTCGGACCATTATATATTAAAGGTCTAACAGAATGATATTACATGGATAGCAGTTTCGGTAGATCTTGCAAATCGAAACCGAAACGGTTTCATTATTATAAATTACCTACCTACATTGATTACATTACAATATTTCTAAAAAAATTGACAGTAGGTATTGTGCAAGGGTTTTCCCAGTGTGCAGACTTATAATTTTCTCGTGTGATAAGTGTATTTTGAGTAAAGCAAGTTTAAAGAAAAGCCTACCGCATCAATCAGCTGTACAGCACATTTCCTCAACGTCGTTCGTCGTCGTTTATTGATACTTAAGATAAAGGTACATGTGTGTAGGTATCTTTACCTCAAATATAATCTACACTATGCTAAAAAGGTCACCTATAAAAAACCGATTCACATAATTAAATTACTTTACGCAACACAAAAAGAAGTAGGTAGGTATGTCAATGCAAGCATTTATGTTCTTATTGGTTTTTAGTTAACTACTACCTGCAATAAAAAGTCGACAAGGTCAGCAAAACATCGAGTGAAAAGCCAAAGTCGTAAATAGCAAGTTTTTTCAGTGTGTACCAATATAATAAGCAAGCTTAAATTAGCAAATAGTGATGAAAAAATCTAAAGGAGCAAAACTTTTTTTCAAAACCAATAACGAAATAGCATTTAAACTCTTTTAAGACCTAAGAAAATAAAATACCGTCTATTTAGGTGAAAACACTTCTTTGAGCAGTGAAGAGCGTACCAACCATTTGGCTTTCAAATCAAATTAAATCATATTTATTCGTAAATGTAGGTTAGATTAAAATAGGCTGTTATAATAAGATGGTCAGTTCGCTACATTTTACTCGAGAGCATACAAATAATAATAAAGTTAGCTGTGTCCAACCAACATACACATTTAAAATGAAATTACTCAATTAATTACATACTAGCACAGAATTCCTTACGTACTAACACACACTTCTAATGTCAAAATATTAATAGTATAAATGTAATATTGTAAAAATCTAAATGTCAGTGGTGTCCTCTATAAACTCAGTTGTGGAGTAGTAACATTTATGAGTTAAAAATTGTTTCAGCTTCTTTTTATATAGTAATATTAAGATTCTTTAACTGTCGTGGAATTTTATTGAAAACGACTGGAGCCATCCGATAAATACTTTTACGTGGGAGGGCTGTTTTACTGCGATCAACACAAAGAATGTTCGAATCCCTTTTTCTTAGCCGTGGATCAGCTGGGGCTCTTACTTTGAAAAGTTGTGGGTTTGTCTTAAGAGGGAACAGGGGTGCGAGGAATTTGATAAAATATGTATTTGAAGAAATTATTGCCGTCGCGCTGCGCCCGAAAACCCGAGTTAAACCCCGTAAAGTGCGATAGGGACAACTGCAGCTCAGACCGATTATATCACAAATTTTTTGACGAAAACGACGTTTGGCATTCTCCTTTTTTCTCCTCGAAAACCTAGCCGATTTAATAATTTTTTACATTAAAATTTTAAGAAAGAGTATGTCTAGGTTTCTATTATTTTCTTTTATGCTAAAAACTTTTCCGAATTAGTCTGGTACTCCTCTAATCACGGCGGTAAAAATGGGGCATTTTTTGTAATTTTTGGAGGGTCATAGTTTCCTTACTTATTAATTGCTGATAAAAAGGAAATGACAGGGACATGCCTATAGAGACCTTGATTTTATAAAAAAAAATACAGCTCTAGAGGCATTATTCAGGAAGAAAAACGGGGAATACGTTTGTATGGAGAACCGCGGGCCCTGTTCCCTCTTAACAAACACTGCTACCTCATAGATGTATAATGACGGCCTTTGTCTCTGTCCTTTTCTTTACGTGTAAAGAGTAAAGAAAATAACCACACTTTTGTACTTTTTCAATGCTTTTAATTATTTTTTTCTGCATATTGCTCTTAAATAAAAAAACTATCGCGCATAAAAGCTCCAGTCATCTATGAATAATCATAATATAAAATTACTTATTTATATAATAAAGTAGTAAAATAGAGAAAAAAAAACTCGATAAGAGGTAACTTTGCCTATTTATTCTATCAAATCGTGTTTCCTTCGCGCATAATGTCTAGTATATATCCCCAATAATACCAATATATTTCCCTACATTTTAATTTAATTGTTTACTACTTCAAACAAGCTTAAAAAAGCTCGGTTCCCTCTTA
The DNA here is from genome assembly GCA_963853775.1 of Xanthia togata. Lineage (NCBI taxonomy): Eukaryota > Metazoa > Arthropoda > Insecta > Lepidoptera > Noctuidae > Xanthia > Xanthia togata. Next base: position 10,935,073 of record OY970806.1, read on the forward strand.
AGCAGTAAATACTTATGTACAATATGTTTGTATACAATATTGGCAGTTTATAGAGTGCAGCTAGCGGCATAATAGTGGCACTGCCTTGGCCCGATTAAAGTGCCGTAAGGATTGCATTGTCATTGTCACTGTCATTGGCACTTTATACACTTCCTACAATATTCATGAATTGAAGATTATGTGAACAATCGTTTGACCACCAAACTGAAGCAAACAATACTAAATTTGACCAACCATAAACCTGAAACTGCGGTAATGAAAGATACTTCTTTCATCACCGCAGTTTCAGTAAAAAAAAAAGTACAAAAAGTTCGAAAAGTCAATTAAACAAGAAAAATTTTAAGGCATAGTAAAAATCATGCATTTATCCTTACCAATAAAAAGCAGTGGTATCTACTTACAAGACGTCTCCAGAAAAATAACACACTCAGCCTAAAAGCTGGAAATAATTAAAAATGGACCGAAAATAAGGGTTGAGAAAGGTAATATATGTTAAAATAGTTACCATGCAATTTCTTGCACGTTCTTCTCCATAGCATGATATGATAATTTTTTGTAGATACACACTTTGGAACGAGTAGCTTCCACTTTTAGAACTGACAGACTCCTTGACAGTTCAAATGTGAATGGTTAAAAACATATATGAAAAAAATGCTTCGAGTTTGGTTGGACCAGCCATAAATTCGCAAAATTGCATAAAAACTTTTTCCATTTATTATTTTATATTATTCAATAATCGCCGAGTTTGCGTTATGTCATTAGTTAAATTTGTAACCGAAACCCAGAGACGACGCGTTTGCGTAAATATTGGCGACAGAGCCTCAAGGCTGTTCCAATTATGCTATGGCTTGGCTAAAAATAAAATGCTTAAAATAATCATTACACGATCACAAATAATAGTGATCGGTCCATTACGTCCGCAATGTTCATGATATTTGCCAATCGAAATATTTTTTATCCATGAACTTTTGTTCGCGAGTACCCTATTTAAACCATTGACAAGCTCGGTCACCCGATGCACTCAAAAGGACAATTTTATAGTCACGCAGTGCACTCGTGAGAAAAAGTCAATTGTCATCAATTTAGGCATTACGTATATTAAGTAACAACATCGTTTTATTGTGAAACCAAGCGAATAAGATTCAAAAATCGATGCGACCAATTTTGTACTTTATCACCGACGCTTTAAAGCACATTGAAAATGAATTTTTTCATCGATTTCCTTGAAACTTAGAAACAGAACTTCAAGGAATTGATTTATGTATGACTGGCCCCCGTACAGTGTTGTGTTATACATACTATTTTGCATTTGTTTAAATTAAAGCAGAAACACGCGGTAATGCAGTGACAATACAATTATTCATAGACGGTACTACAAAATAAAAAAAATAGTACTTATACAAAGTTGACTGATAGTAAATTCTGTTATGCCTTACCTTAATCGTCCAATGCCTCCGAATGATCACGAGAAAAAAACTTAGTTAACCAGTCCACCAGTCCACTTTCAATCAACTGTCACGTTCGATTTTTCAATTTAAGAACACACAATTTGAAAAGTAAAGTTTTGGCGGGTGTTGTGCAGGATGGCGCTAGCGTAGCGCGTGCGGTTGCGCGGGCGATCTCGCGGGCACTGATCGAACCTCCTTTCCTTTTACTTCGAGACCTCTGTCTGCAGTGACACTGGTCAGGAGAATAGATCAGCATTCGACTTCCGATGATGTATGCATGTTCCGGTTGAGAATTGTTTTTAGTAGCGATCTATTTGTAAAAGGATATGGAAATTACTGAGTTTGAAATACCCCCGTTTTTTTAAGGGAATTATGTGGTTTGATTTAAAGGATATTGGTATCTCCCACTGTTGGTTGGTTGGGTTGACAGAAGAAGTAAAAGCTGAGTCAACTGCAGATATTCATTTAGTTGTAAAAGATGACCTCTTAGATACTGGGAAGGACGGTAGTTAATTGCTTCTTTATGGCTTTACGGTTATATAAGAAAAGTATATGTAATGTAAACAGAAAAACTTTAAATTTTTATTAATAATTTTTCTTTGCTATGCAAAATTCCTTACTTTCCATAGAAAAGACATCAACGAAATCTCACAACTTAGAATAAAACATCAAATTATATTTTGAACAAGAATAATCGATACTTATTAATAAAAGTAAAAATTTGTCTCATTAAATAACTGTAGAATTGCTCAAAAAATGAATAATTTTGGCTACTAAAATCATAAGCTCGAGAACGCAATTTCTTAAGATGGCTTTTCCTAAAAGTTGGCAATGTCGCAAATAGCTGTCAAATATTTACCTGTTTTGATTAATTTTGCAATAATACTGTATGTAAATATGAAATATGCCTGACTAGTGAACTAGAATATTAAGTTTTTGATGTAAAAAACTTTCCAAATGCCTTTTTTTACACCTAAAACGATTACAAAATCAAATTCAGTGTTATAATTGCAATTCATTAATAATATTCTAGTTCGCTAGTTAGCCACATTTCATATTTCAATACAGTAATATTGCCAAATTATTCAAAACAACTAAATATTTGATATCTATTTGTGGCGTTGCCCACTTTCAGAATAAATGCTCTGGTTAATTATCGCTGCAATCAAAGATCCGGTGACAAATAATCTGTTAAATTATCATATTCATTCTAGGATTAAAAGGGTATCCTTTTAATCCAATATTTTTTTATTTTTTTTAAGCCTTTTAATAATTTTACCAATAACTGTACTAGTTTGTATGTTTGGATATTTGTTACTCAATCACGTAAAAAGGACCGAACGGATTTGGATGAAATTTGGCACACAGATGTTCTAACCAGGGTTAACACGTAGGATACTTTTTAAAAAGTGTATAGATTCAAAATTCAAAAGTCATTTATTCAAACTAGGCTGAGAATCAGCACTTTTCGAACGTCAAAATTACATAAAACAGTCCCCCAAAACGCCCACCCTTCACCACTTCCTAGTGCTTTTGCTGGGAAGAAGAAGTGGCGCAACAAACTCCCCAGCAGCACAGCTGTCTGTTCAGTTAGAAAAAAAAAACTATACATAATGGTATGCAAGATAATTTACATTACGCAAAACATAATTTAAATTATAAATTAATAGCCATAATATATGACAGCTAGAGCGAGAGTGCCGTTAGCGGCACTTTATTCCTATAGGGTAAAGTGCCGCTATTTGCGGCATAATAGTGGCACTGCCTCGGCCAGGCTAAAGTGCCGTAAACATTGCATTATCAATGTCATTGTCACTGTCACTTGTTATTTTGTTTGATTGTTGAGGTTAGTTTGGTGCTAGAACAAAAGTCACTATAATGACTGAAGCCACTAAAATGGCTGAATTCACGTCACTAAAGGATTTAGTGTCATATATTGCAGAGTATGAAAATCAACATTTCATACAGTTATAGTTAAGCGTGATACACGTTACATAGAATCAATGTTTTTTTATTTTTATTTTAAATAAGCGTTTATATGTGGGGATACACAAATTTTTACATAATTTTACTACTGCCAAACTGCAAAGCAGTTTGTTAGCAGATGTAGCTCCCATATAAAGTCTTATATAGTTAATACTTTTAGTATGTCTACATAAATTGATCAATTACAGAAACAACACACAGTAATGCAGAATTACAATACTAGTGTAACATTTGCGTGTTCAAGAAGTGGTCGAAAACTTGAGAAAAAGGTCACACTGCGTAGATTTTGAGAAAAAATCAAAAGCATATGAAAATGGTTGAAAGGTAGGTTAGGTTAGGTTAGAACTGTGATCACACCACCGCCACGCCAGGGTCCGTTTAGGCACAATAAGAATGTAATGTTTTGGGATTGTGGTGTTTTCCATTCTCTTGTGTCTATAAGACCCTCGTGCGTTGTGTGGTCACAGTTCTAACTTAACTGACCTACCTTTCAGCCATTTTCATTTGCTACTTCATTTTTAGCCAAGGCGTTACGGCTACACTTAAGTTTAGCCGGCTAAAGATGAAATCATGTATCGAAAAATACACATTATGTAAAACATTAAAACTCTATCCAAAAAAAATATATTGCTACTATAACAAAGCGACGGGTTATAAAATGCAGTCGGTACCCCGTCGTACAGTACTATGTTATCCTTGGGTCTTTTTAAAATAATGTAGGTACTAGTATGTCGCAAATTGACGGCACTCTATCACGGCTGTGTATTAAGTGCCGTTAGGGGCACTTAATACACTGCCAAGATAGAGTGCCGTTAGCGGCACTTAATACACTGCCGTGATAGAGTGCCACTAGCGGCACTCTACAGGGTGTTTGGCGCATGGACCGACACAATTTTTTCAGGGATTTGGGAGGTCATTAGCTAGGTTCTAGCTAAGTTCAAAATAGCTTTTAGTTTTTTTTATAATTAATTTAGAAGTTGTAAAATTTAATTCATTAAATACAAAAATTAACTTTGGAAGCTTGTAAGGAATTTTCTTGAAACCAGTTGTATAAAACAAAGATGTTTTTAGATTTAAAGGACTTTGGAGAATGCAACAAAATGTGCCACTACACCCACAAACAAAAAAGTTATTTCAAATTAAAGGACACATTTTGGGATTTTTTTTCATTTAAAAAAAATAATCATATGTAACCAACCGTGACATTTGGGACAAAGGGTGTATGGGTAGAACCTAGCTAATGACCTCCCAAATCCCTGAAAAAATTGTGTCGGTCCATGCGCCAAACACCCTGTATACACTGCCTACTTTTTATCCCAGTTGTACGTCTCCGTGGGATAATTTTCCACCTTCTCGCGGGCGCAGCCGTGGGTAAAAGCTAGTATAAAATATAAGTTTTCTACACCAACAAAGAAAACAACTTATGGAAACCAAAAGTGTATATTTTATTAAACTTTATTACGTTATCAAATAACAGAAACGAAGATTATCATTACGAGGACGATTATGAGTCATTTGTGTGTTTAAAACATTTAGATGCGCCGTTTTATTGCTAATGTGAGCTAATTGAGTTTCCGTGCATATTATGGTATAATATTTAGTTACAATTATAATATAAAGTGCAGAAGGTCCAATCCAAATAATCCATAAAAGAATATTATTATTGTTATACACTTATTCAAAAGACAACTTTTTTATCAACGTATTTTGTACTACTAACACCTAGGTGATGCCTAGGTGTTTGTAGTACAAAATACGATTAAAAGAATGTGAGGTTATTTGGGGGTTCTAGAGGGTCTCCTGAACCCTCTACAACATTTTTTTTGCCGGAGATGATTTTTTTAATACATTTATTTTTATATTTAGGTAAGTATAAAAAATATCTACTTTTTTAGGGATGCAAGAGTGAGCGAAGCGAGCTCGGGACTTGGGGAACAGGAGACACATTTTCAAGGTAAACGTTCCGAAGGTCAAAGACAAATTAAAAAGAAGAATGTTACATGGGACATATAATTTTTTTGAAGTAAGACGTTTTAAACAGAGCCCCGATGTACTTATGTAGTTTTAAACATACCTGAAAAAAAACTTAATTAAAAAAAACATCTCTGGAAAAATAAATGCTGTGGAGGGTTTAGGAGACCCTCTAGAACTCCTAAATAACCTCACATTCTTTCTAGCGAGGCGGCACGGTTCTAAACACAACCCCAAAATATTAATATTATGTTAGCCCTATTAAATAAAATACATAGGTTAGATCATAGCTAGGCTTTGAAGTGTCACTAGCGTTATGTGTAAAATCCAAACTATGTACTATTGTAAACCAATTATACAACCAAGTTTCTTTAACACCTTTAAAAGTTGTGGCACCGTGCTAGGGCCAAAAGTCTACCATTGTACTAAACATTCTGGAGCTCCTAGTGACGACTATGCCACCGTTCTTGGCGTGGCACAAAAGGGAGGACTTCTATTCTCGACAAGCCTGTCAATGATGATGATATGATACCACTGTTCTTAACTTAACTACTGGTGGTCTTGTTGTTCTTTTCAAGGTTTGTTCTAGATTGGTCACACCACCCAGCATTTCTGGTAGGTATGCTTGAGGGCTCTGCTCCCCTTTATATCAAGTAAGTGACATACGACTCTCTCTGCACATGAAAGTAAGAAATGGCGTCTAAACTTTTGTCACTATGTAAAATTCGTCAAATTCTGCAACTCGTCTTGGCAATGTACTGGTAGCAGTGCGCCGTTGAGCAGTGCTTCGCACTAAAAATATTGGAACTGGGCTATAATTATTATGTAAATGAATGTAATGGAGTGTGGACCTTCTGTGATTCCCTTGTTTTTGTTTAAACGGTGAATCGTTTATAGTAATATAATAACTTAGTATACTGCTGGCGGCTTTACATAACTATGTAGTTAAAAACACGAAAAGTTTCTTGAATAACATTTTGAGTCGTTGTCTAGAAGCAATTTGCTGCCTTGGACAGCAAGGCAACAAGAAAATTCATCGTCATTCACTATTGGGATAGGTCATATTGATTCTGCCAATTTTCACGCTTTCATATGCCATTCTCATCCAAAAACTTCATCATCATCATTTCAGCCTAAATACACTGCTTAACATAGGCCAAGCTCCGCCATTTCGACCGGTTCTGTGCTTCCCGCATCTAGCATATTCCACCTTATAGGAAGACCTTCCAACGCTACGTCTTCCGGTACGCGGTCGCCACTCCAGAACCTTCGCCCCCATCGGCAATTTCTCTTCACTCCTGCGGATCTCTTCATTTCTGAAACTCCAAGCATTGCCCTCTCCATTGCCCTTTGGGTGGCTTTTAGCCTTCTAATAAGACTCTTTATTTTTTGTACAACCGAGGTTACAATTTGTCATAAAGAGCGACTTTATATCATGGCAGTAAGGGTGAAATTTCTAATTTTACGATCCGTATGCAGTAGTCGTTAAAATTTCGTTACAGACGATTCTAGTTTGTCAGGAACAGAAAAAAAAAGACCGTGTAATGAGTTTGGACACGGCAATACATTTCATTTGAATCCTCAGAGGTTGTTGTAAGGTTGTCACTTCGGAGTTTGTTTATTCGAAAGTGCTTTTGCTTCGATTTCTGGAAACATTGGTGTGCCTCGTTGGTCTAGTGGACGCAAGCGCTACTGCTGAGCATGAGGTACTGGGTTCGATTCCCAGGTCGGGCAAATTTTAATTGGGTTTTTCCATCAGGAATTTCTCAGTAGTATGAGTCCCGGAGCCTGGATTTGTGTCCGGTTGATGGCAATATGCTCCTATTATACAGGACTTAAAAATTACTGGCGAAATGTGGGTGCACTATAGGTACTCCTCTGCCCAACCCTTCGTAGATTACAGGCGTGATGTTATTTTTGTTATGTTATTGACACACTGTGTTTCTGAATACAGAGGAAAGAAAGCTGTAATGGATAACTTTATCAAATCGATAACTATTGATAGATAATAATCTGTGGACCTTCCGTTATTATTCTAATCTTGAATTAATCTTAATTTATGACTACATTGGCTGTATGGTAATTACCGAGAAATACTTTTTTTGTAATAGACATTTATCAAATGAATCATCGCTCGTAAAAATAGGTACGTCACGCGTCTAACGATTATGTCACAGTCTATAATTTTATGCTTTTTACACCGTAGTGATAATAAAATGGAATAACTGTAGTTTGTTGCGCTTAAATCTGCTTTTTTTTTTAGAAATACTCGTAGTTAAAGCAACCACGTAGACATCATACTAATTCTTTAAAGCCTTTTTACCTATATGGGTGTAAATAGGATCCTAATATTAACGCTTAAGGGTACGCTAGTAGGCCATTCTTCCATACAAACGTAGTATGGTGATTACTCGTCTGTTTGACGGTGTACGTTTCAAACTGAAAATTTAAATCAATTTTTCTTGTCATTATCGAGCCCTAGGTTTGGAAGTTATGAACGTCAAAACTTCCATATTTCAACACTAATTTTAACTCGTCTTTGGATGTAAATAAATAACTTGTGTAGTAAAAAAAAAGGCAAAATCGAAACCAGGAATAGATAATTTATTGAATAGTTCAAATATTTTATTAGAACATTTTTTTTTTTGTGCATTTTCCCTAATATCTATACGCCCAAAGGTCTGCTCATGAAATTTTTCGCGCTCGTTTTCGTTATAAATCACCGTCTATTTCACTAAATAAATAAACACATAAATAATAAAAAAAAGAAGAAGAAAGAAAGAAAACTACATTTATTTGGCACAGACTAAAAGACTAAGTAGCATGCATATAATATTAGTCTCGCCCACCAACCAGTTCGAGCCGCCGACTAGTACACCCGTAAACCTATTAAGCGGTGAAAAATGACTGACGCATACCGCACCGTCCAAGGAGACGGTTTGGTTATGTGGGGCTTGCACCCTCAAAAAAACACCGCCGTGAGCCTACTGTCGCCTTTACAGATGGGCCGCGAGAACTGCTACGCAAGACGTAACTCAAACTCAAACTCAAACTCAAATCATTTATTCCAAATAAACCAATTACAGGTACTTTTGAATTGTCAAGGGGTCGGTCAGTCAGAAAGATGAAGCTAGTTGCCCATTCCAAAGCGTAGTAGGTTCCTATGGAGAAGAACGGGCAAGAAACTCCATGGACACTCTTTTAAATTAGAATATTGTTACAAAACATTGGTTACATCATTCATGTTGAAATTATATATGTGAGAACAATGTAGTAAATCGTGCACGTTAAAAGCGACCATAATAAAAATATAAAAACAAAAATAATTAAAATAAACCATGGCAGCTAAGAGATGACCAGTCCCCACTGACGGCGCCCGTTCACGAACATGACGCATGGATCAGCATCATTTAGCTCAACCATTTTGAAGGGAACTTAATGATCCAACACACACGCCACCACCAGCGAGACATTTGAGTGAGCATGACATACTCTCAGCCGCCAGGGTACATTCAAGTCAATGAAAGACGTACTCAGTGAATGTTAAAGTAGGTAAACAGTGCTCACATATGTGCAATGCAATTATATAATACTAAGAGATTGAATTTATACAATGTAAATATAGTTTTTCAATCTTCAGCAGCTCCAACAATATTTTCCAATGCTAATCAATTAGTTTATGCGCCCTTGTGGAGCTGGACCAGACGTACGCGACCCATCCAGCGCAGCCCACCTCCGGGCACCAACTGGATAAAATTTCCTTTATGGGCCGTCGAGTTGGAAGTTCATTTTTTTTTTTGTAGATAGCACTCATTAACAGAAGGCTTTTCACAAATTTTTAAGTAGCAGATACTCACGGTTTACGAGATATAATTTTTTAAATTTTCCATAGAAAGTTAAAAATAACACGCAATTTAGATAGTTATCAATGTCATGGTAGATGTCAAATTTGACGTTTTACGTTCCGTTGACGGTGGAGGTGTGTAACATTCAATTTTATCATATTCTAACTTTAAATATATTTATATTTTCACATAGAAAATTCAAATTAAATTTAAAAAAAAATGTAAATTTGATACGTAATTAATGTGAACAAAAACGCGCTGTACTATGCAATTAAATTGACTTTTTTACATAAAAAATAACGTTTTTTTTTTTACTCTGGAACGGAACGTGAATCTTTGCTCGGATGAGTTAAGGTAAGTTTTTAATTATTGTATATATGCTAGCGTGAGTTGTTAATCTGCAGATTTTCTCACGTTAGTAAATATAGTGCAGGTTAAGATTTTATTTTACTTACTACATAGACAGAACTTAGTCTCAGAACCGACACGGGGCACCCCGACCCCACGTAGTCTTTTGGTCCCTACCCCTAGAGTGTATTTATAAAGGCGGGAGCCAGAAGCTGGAGGGAGCTCCTGAGTGGAGCAAGCCACACGAGGCCGAGCAGAGCGAAGGGGGGAGGTGGCGAGCGTAGCGAGCCGGCGACCTCCATAGCGATGCGAAGTTCGAGTGTGTTGTAGCGACACTCAGGGGTGACCGAGAGCTTTTGGTGGGAGCACACCCGGAGTCCGACTCAGTACACAGTACAACATCCACAAAAAAAAAATACAAATAACTACCCAGAAGTAATTACTAATTTAAATCATTTTTTTTATTTGTTTCAGATCTATGTGGAACTGGAGGAAGATTTTCTCCAAACGATTCGATATTCTTATATGATTAATATAAGAATAATAATATTCCTTGTGTTTTATTCTAACTATCCACCCTAACCTAACCTCAAAATTTAAACCACGGATATTTCCGTAACCATGAGGTTCCGCGGGGTGGGATTGGTACAGGTGGGTAGGCACCTCCCATCCTCGCCCTCCCCGCCCTATAAATCTTTGGAAATTAGAGTTCAAATTGATGGAAATTAGTGTTTTAACCTAACCTAACCTCAAAACTTTGACCATGGATATCTCCATAACCATGGGGTTCTGCAGGGTGGGAATGGGACAGGGGGTAGCCCTTCCCCCCCCTCCCCCCCTTCCCCTCCCCGACCCTTAAATCGACGGCCCATAATGGAAATTTTAACCCTAGGGTCGATCAAACGGCTTAGGTTAGATTGGAACTGTAACCAACCAAGCACGAGCCTAGCGAGTGGTGTCGCTGCTGCGGCCGTCGAGCGCTACATCAAAGTTGGTTGCAGTTACTTGGCTATTTCGTATTTTTAGGACGCCAAAATAAGAGTTAGTAAACGTTAGCAAAAAGACCCGTGATCATTATATTAGTCTTCAATGACATTTTTAGGAGCCCAAAATGGGAAACCCACGCCAGTTATATTTATGTTTTAGAACCTAATGACTTGGCACGCGACGATGGGAAGAGAAAAGACGGAATGACCATAATGCCTTGGAAGGTAGGTAGGCCTTTGGTGTGCGATAGTGTGTCGACACCCTTGCGCCATCCCATCTTTCTAGCACGGCGGGCTGTGCTGGGGCTGCTGCCGCAGATGCGGAAAACCTCAAACGGCGCAAATACTCCAATCTTATTGGGATTTATATGTTTGAGCCGTTTGGGGTTGAAACACTAGGGCCATGGGGTCCGAGTGCCCACTTAGTTTTTCAAGACATCGCTAAGCGGCTGGTCGACTCTTTACGTGACCAGAGGGCTAGCCTATTCTTTGGCCAAAGAATCAGCATTGCCATAGAACGTTGCAATGCTGCCAGCCATAAAGGCACTTTTCCTGTTGACAGCGATGTGGACCAATTTTTGAAGGCCTTTATTTATCCCCCCCTTCCCCTTTTCATACGCTTGTACATATTTTTAATATTATTTTAAGTCCGGGTAATGGCGATAGGCTCGCCCCCTATTACGTGGGACCTAAACATAACTGGCGAAATGTGGGTGTACCTACTACAGGTACACCTCTGCCCAACCCTTATGTGTTATTTTAAGTTTGTTAAATTTTAAATCATTATCATGTAAATACATGTGTGTAAATAAAATAGTACCAACACAATACGAAAAAAGAAAATAATAAACAAAAAAAACGAAATAAAACTACATACTTATAGTACACAGGACTGACAACCCTGACTACCAAGTGACCACTCGTAACATCCGTAAACTGTAGCAGTGCCCGACTTTGGAAAAACCACATCTAAATAAAAATTCATTGTTTGCTAGATACACGGTGTAGCGCACGCGCAAGACCCTCACGATAAAATTAATCATTCTATTTATTGCAGTCTATTTCAATCCTCTTTGGATTTAAATGCCAAACTTTTTAAACGGTGCATCTGTAATCTGCTATAAAAAATAGTTTTTGGACTGCCTGCCTTCACTAGTTCACCAATTTAAAAATGGCAGTAATTTGCTAATTGAAATGTATCGAGAAATAATTATTTCATGGGATCTCTCCCAAGATCATGCTAGGACATCTAAGTTTTATTTTTTTACTCTATTTGTGTGAATGCTAAAGTTTATGATAATATATTTATTTATTAGTAACTTGAACAACATTTCAAAACCGAATGATTCATAAAAGAGCGACCTTCCATGTGACAAGGGAATTCGTTTTCTTTTCAAACGAATTAGTTGAGTAAGACAGGTTGACTCACAAATGCATTGGTGTATCTACCAAGGTTTCTGCTTTAAGAATGCAGTAAAGTTTTGTTCTGTGTTAAGTAGCCATTAAATCTGTTACACCTTGTTTTCAGAGACTTGAACATAGCCGTAGAACTGCATGTTTTATCGGGTTTTAATTGAACACATTTTGGAATGTGTGGCTTCTCTTCTGTCCCTTCTTCAACCCGCATCGCAAAATATGCAGCCTGTATAGATAACATATTTTACTTTCTTATTTATTACATTAAGGAAATAGTGACCTGACTGTACTTCTAATATTACGGGAACGAATATCTTGCAATATGGGTTGAAAAAGATCCCAGATCTATTTCATTAATCTGATATCCAGAGCTTTTTACAAAGCTTCTGCTATCATATTTATCATAACAGCTGTGCAAAAGTAAATCTTCTTCTCCCTGGATTTGTTATGAATGAATTCAAAGAGGAAGTCGTGCTACGTCATCAACATTATCTTCGTTTAACATCAAGTAAGATATTAGGCGAACGTATACATTATGTATACCGACGAATAAAAAATGGCTTGGCACGTCATAGCAATGACGCAAACCCGATTTTTATTATTTTTGTTTGTAGGTCTTTTGTTCCTCGTAAGTACGAAATATTAGTAGTTGGGAATTCCTTACTTCCGTCTACGGGGTTTTCTCTTTGCATGTCCGTTTTTATCGAACCGGACACCATGTTTATACATAAACGGTCACTTAAGTGGATTTTCATTGATACTTAATTCTTTTGTTGTAGGTACTTAGTAGGTTTTACCAGTGATTGTATTCATCAACGGGATTTTATCCGAAGAGAACCGAAGCCACCGACGTGGATGTAGTAGCAGAGTCAGTCGAATGAACGATGGCAGTGGGCTGGCCATGTAGCCGAAGTAATGAAGATAATTTGACGGCTCGGTTGGCGCAGTGGTTAAGCGATTGACTGTTGCGCTGCGTGTCGCGGGTTCGATTCCCGCACACTGGCTGTTTATGTATGTAAGTTTAAATGTTTGTTAATGCACCCACAATACAGGAAAAATTCCAAGTGTGGTATTTCTAAAAAACAAAAAAAAATGAGTTCCCTGGAAGAAAATTGAAAAATAAAGTGGAATTAGAAGAAATTGCTATAAACCGAAGATTCTTTGATACTACTCGCATTTAATGGGCTTGACACCGCTTTTTCACGTCATGGTGAGCGATCATAGGGTTGAACGTTGGGGAAATTGGGTAACACACAGTAGCAATGGCTTTCATTTTGACAGTTCAACAAAATTAATTTGTTTTGTTTACGTTGTTGAGCAGACAAATTTTTCGAGGAGAACTATGAAGCAATTGATTAGCTATATCCTTCAAAATCGTTCAGATTATGATTGAAAGTGTGATAATTAAGTTGCATGTGCCTAGACACTATAACCTTTCTATTCGAGATTTGAATAATTCCATATCAAGTATTTATATCCAGAGTGGATTTTTAGATGGGTCAAGTCAAGGGTAAGTACTATCGAAGAACTTCATATCTAAGCAGTTTGAAAACAAAATCCCGTGAACACGATGACCACATCTGTTATCGCCCCGGTTCTATAGCCGCCGAGCGCTGCAAGCGGAAATATTCCTTACGATATATAGAGTCAAAGTCAAAGTCAAAGTCAAATAATTTATTTCAATTAGGCACAAAAAAGGCACTTATGAACGTCAACATTTACAAAAAAAATATATAATAATTGATTCTAGTCGCCCATTCCAAAAGGTCGTTTTCGTATGGAGAAGAATGGGCAAGAAACTCCACCGTTACTCTTTTAAAATATTTTCACAATATTCTGTATACATTAATTATATAATTATATGTGAAGACATAGAATAAGATTATCTACTATACCACGATAGGTAAAAAGAATGAAAAATGAAGGAATGACATAAATTAACTATGTGATAGATGCATGGTGCTCACATATTTACAAACATTGTAAAATTATACGATATTCTTAACATTTCAACAAGTACTACTAATAATAAGTCAGTGTGTGATTTCAAGTAATCACAGAATATAAAATTAATGTTTAAAAAAATAATATTATACAATTAAATTGGCAACCAGTTTGATAGAAGTTCTTCGATGGTACCTATACCTTAACCGTTGTAGCTACCAGGAAAACGTTCTTAGGAGTCTTTTGTCCGTAACTAGAACAGTGTTCTAAGGCGAAGTGATTTTTAGAGTTCCGTACCCAAAGGGTGAAACGGGACCCTATTACTAAGACTCCGCTGTCTGTCTGTCAGCAGGCTGTATCTCATGAACCGTGATAGTTAGACAGTTGAAATTTTCACAGATGATGTATTTCTATTGCCGCTATAACTACATATTCTAAAAACAGAATAAAATGTATATTTAAGGGGGCTCCCATAATTACAACAGACATGATTTTTTGTCGTTTTTATGTATAATGGTAAGGAACCCTTCGTGCACGAGTCCGACTCTCCTTGGCCGGTTTTTATAGTTAATTGTACGGAACCCTTCGTGCGCGAGTCCGTCTCGCTCTTACCTAAGATGGTCTAAAAGAGTCTTGTAATCTTTTTACGAAAATGCATTGAGTGGAATCATAAATACAAAATATTAAAATTTCCGATTTTCTTGCTGACTGTACCAATTTTCCAAATTTGTGAATGCAGTTAGCAATTATGTACTCAAACATCAGAACAGCCTCCTAAGAACCTGCTCTCACTGCCCCGTCTCTAACATCTACCGTTTATGTAGTCCATAGATAGATAGATGTCCATAGTCCATCCATATACTTAGAGTGTGCAGCTAGATCGCGAGTACTCCACCTTCAGCAAAAGACTAAGGGCCGGATGTCATCATGTAAATTAAGCCAGGCTTATATCCAGCAGTTGATTGATTGATACGGTTATGCAAAATAGGGTAAGAAAACCCATGTACATAATGTAAATAATCAATTCCGATTATTCGTGGTATTTCCACGCGGAACTTCAAATGTGTAGGGAGCGTAGGTGACCATCCATAAACATTGATTGCTTATTGTCACTATACAACTTTTATGTCATACTTTAATAGTTTCGACGCAATAAATGAAGAAATATGTAGTTTTAATTTACTTTGTGGTATTCAGACATCACATTGCTAAAGGAGTACCTATATCACATTCATTTTGTTCAGTACCTTTTAAAAATAGTGATATTCTGAATTTAAAATCTAGGTATTAATTGTGGGGCCATCTAAAGCCGTTTTTCAGTCACAAGACAAATTCTGCAACCATGATTTTCACAAGCGCATCATATTTTTGATCAAATAATATGTTTTACATTGTGACAGCTAAGCTTAATAAACTATAAAAAACTTTCTCAGTACTTTAAGCTTGTATCCACGACAAGTGTCGTATCCGGCTGTTATTATGGTAATATTATTATTGGTTTATAATAAGAGCTCAATAAAACTTAGTGACGGCAATATGTCACGGTTGTCGCCTGTATTACCGGCCGGCCGGTGTTAAGGCACAGTGTTATAAAGCTTTGAATATTTTTATAAGTCTCTCTTTTCCTACTGGACTGATATTAAAAGCCTACCATTTACATGGAGGAGACGACAATGCATCAATAAATTAAGCTGCGTATAATTAACAACGTTCCTGATCTACATACGAAAATTCAATCAAATATATGCAATAGTTTACCCAACTAACAAATGAATGTTTTATAATAGTTAAGTTAACGTTTTACATTTATAATTAGTTTTTAAGATTGGTTACATAAACGTAAATATAAACGTTTATAAAACGCGAATTAGGCACAAATTATAAGACAATATTATCGTTTAGTAGTTATGTAGAAGTCAGCCAATGACCGTTGAACGTTATACACAAGTTAAGTAAATGTACAAAGACCGACTTTTCGGTCCAATACTGGTTGAGACGAAACCCTTATGTGACCGCTTAGGTCACATAGCAGTTATATTGACGTTTTCAAATGACTGAAACGTTGTAGGTACTACTGTCCAACAATATGACTCAACGGTAACTGTTTTGAATCTCATGTTAAACATTGTGCTCACCGGTGTGTGTATAAAAAAAATAACAGAAAAAGGTAAGTGAAGTTAATTTCCATGATTACAACATATCTATAGTGTACATAATTAAAGCGATTTTGATATAATAATAGGGGTTAATCTTTCAGGGAACTTAAGTTTTATGAAAATCTACATATCTGTTGTTGTGAAGTTTTTAACGCCCTCCCCTATTTCTTTGTATTTCAATGGTTTTAGTTAATTATCCAAAATATGTTTTCATAGTAAAGCTCCAACCATCTTGTTTACGTTATATAGCGACCTCTATATTACACTAATATAACAAAAAGATCGCGTAGACTTTTCCTTGAGACCATGACGCCGCGGCCATGTTCAGCCGACTTTAGGGTTCCCTAATCATAACTTACATAATATCTAATAAACATTGCTTATCTTGAACAGAGATCTAACGCGGTCCTTTATAATAATTATATGCATCTTATTTTCGTATCGCTGGATATCTATTCAAACAGTACGTTTAGCCCAGATTCCTTTATTTAAATGAAAAATTTAATTTATTTTCAGGTCTTACAAAGTATATCAATGTAATATGGTAGTTTTCTTGGACAGCGATACATTTTTGACTCGTAATGATTTAAATGTCTAAAAAGACAAAAATCGCCTTGGAGAAGAACACATTTTACCTTGTCAAGCTAATGTTATAACTGCCACAGTTCCACTGTTACTGATACCCATAAACCGGCTCATTTTATTATACTTAGTAGCAATCAAAAAATGCACTTATTGAGTCATAATTTTTTCTGGTGTACAACTTGTTCAGTTTTTAGTGTATATGATCACTTTCCCGCGGACGAGTGTGATTATTGCTATTATCAATTTTCCACCTAAATAATAATCGCAACAAGCGAATGTGTCGTTGGCAGAGCGACGCAGGCGCCCCCTAATCTATACTTTTCTTTGAAATTACGCCGCACCGCGCTGCCGGGCTGCCCCACGCCTTTTAGTAGTGAAGTATCCTTTGCACATCCAACGCGTGAATGAAGGTAAAATAATTGACGTACTTAGTCATATCAACGTAGAACAAAAACATGTTATGTTCATTATTATTACATTGTAGATAGTCAATTGAAAAAAAGCACTTTATAACACGTTGACCATTGTGTAAGTTTATAAAATGTATGTAAATAAGGCATGTACTGTCGCGTCATGGTCTCATCAGTGGTTCTCCGTGTTTTCTTTCGTGTGATAATACCGGTAGGTATTATAGTATTATAATGTTTAGATTCTGTCATCCATCAGGCTGCGTTCTGGATGACTTACTTTTTTAAATTTAACTTTGCTTTCTTTGCAGTAACGATATGCCGTACAAAATTGTGGAAACGTTGGAAAAAGTAAAAAATACATGATTAAATTAATTGAAATAAATCTGTAACCTATAAAAATTAAAGATTATATACTATTAAACTAACCGTATGTTTCTAGTACATTATTTCTCTGTTTGTTATCACTTGAACTATTCTATTCCGAACTTGCCTTATTAGTATCATCTGAAATAGGTGTTCAATAAAGCAAACATTTTTAAAAACGCCAAACACAATTAGCAATAATCTTTAAAATTAATAACTATAATAATATACGGAACCATTTTCTGAAACAATCGTGCGTTCTCACTTTTATATTTGACAAAACTAAATAAGAATGGTTTAATTAAAGTGTGGGTTTGACCTTTAAATGATTTAAAAGTCTACTTAAAGTTATGTAACAGTTTAAATTCAACATTTTAGTCGCATACAGGTCTTAGTTAGTCTTTCATTCGAACAAAATTGTTTTGTTATATAAAGGTCATGCACAAACGTTTAAACGGCGTTTTAATTATTATATATAAAAGTTATGTTAAGATATTAAGATCGCACACGACGACGTTTGTTTTACGAAAACCTATTATTTAACCGAAACGTTTAAATGAATGAATGAATTGTAAAATAAACGTCATGACTGGCATCATTATCCGACGTCGTATAAGTTCGTCCTGTAAATGTTTACTCAAAATACGCTTTCTCCCCATTATATGACGTCATATAAGTTAGTCCTGAAAACATTCACTCAACATATGCATTGACACCACTATCCGACGTCGTATAAGTTAGTCCTGAAAACGTTTACTCAACATATGTTCTATGTTCTATGTTATGGGGTTTGGTTTCCGCACTCAGTCCGTCAGGTGGACCATTGTGCGTGGGCCATGGCGGCCGTTTGAGGGGTTATTCCAACCAGCCCACCTCCCTCCAGAAGGCAATTAGGTCTCCTGGTTTGTCTAGAACATCTGTGTATGATCTGGGTGACCCGAGGGTTTCTGTTCTAATCTGGGTAACGCCCGTGCATTCAAAAAGCACGTGCGCAACGGTCTCCTCAGCCTCCATGCACGCCCTGCACAGAGGACTGTCCGTTATGCCTATTGTGTGGAAGTGTTTGTTTAGCGAGCAGTGTCCCGTGATGGTCCCCGTCACCTGGCGCAGGTCATTCCTGTCCAGGCGTAAAAGACGCCTGGTCAGCCTGCTATCCAAAGTTGGCATAGCTTCCTTTGACTGCCGGCAGCCCGGTGTCGAGGACCACCATTGCCCTGCTTGTGTGTGGGTGATTTCCTGTAACCACCTACGTATTTGGTTGAAGGGGATAGGTACGATAGGCTCGGGTCCACAGGCTGCCGTGCTGGATCCTCGCCTAGCAAGTTCGTCAGCTGCGTCATTACCTAGCGACCCGCTGTGTCCTTTTATCCATTGCAGTGTCACCATGTTGCGGCTAGAGACCGTTATTCGCTCTAATGCCTTATGATATTCTAGTATTAGCTTTGAGGTAAAAATTGTTTTCCTTAATGATTGGAGGACTGAGGCGCTATCGGAAAGTATACGTATGTGTGTATCCGTAACTCTCCTGGCTTCTAGGGCGTGGACCGCATGTATGATTCCCACACACTCCGCCTGATAGACGGTGTTGAACCTTCCCAGCGCTCTGGATATATTTATGTTGAGTTCATGTGAGAAGACTCCGATCCCGGTGGCGGAGTCGGTCTTCGAACCGTCGGTGTATACTCTCATTTCTCTGGGGCCTGAGTAGTCACACTGTTCTTCGGTGAGTATTATGTTGTAGTGCCTTTGAAAGTGGATTGTTTTCGGGGCTTTGTCGCAGAGTGATGCCATCATTGGCTTTCGTTTGATAGCATCCTCTTTTATGCGTGTGTGCTTAATTCTGGAGTCGTTACTTAGGGTTCCCGACAAGTGGAGCCTGAAGGCGGCCAGGGCCGCTTCCTCCCGTACGATTAGGTGTAGAGGCGGCAGCCCTAGCATTGCTTGTAGGGCAGCGGTCGGTGTGGTTCTCACACAGCTAGTGATTGCGACACAGGCAAACCGCTGTAGTTTCTCGAGATCTCTCTGGGTTGTGCTCAGGTCTGTCCTGGGCCACCAGACCAGTGAGCCATATGTGATAATTGGTCGAATGACTGTGGTGTATAGCCAGAAGGTGACTTTGGGGCTGATCCCCCAATTCCTGCCAAGCAATCGCTTGCATTGCCACAGGGATATGCTGGCTTTCGTAATAGTATGGTTTGTGTGTTTTGCCCAGTTCAGTTGTTTGTCCAAATAGATGCCCAGGTATTTGGTTTCAGTTGAGAGGCTTAGGGTTGTTCCGAAGAATCGTGGTAATTGTAGTGTCATCAGTTTTCTCTTTTTTGTGAAGAGAATCAGTTCAGTTTTTGTTGGGTTCACTGAGAGTTGGTGCTTGTTGCACCATTCCTCTACTATTTTCAGGGCTTGACGCATAAGATTGCATAGTGTGTTTTCGTGGTTCCCGTTAATTATTATGGTTATGTCATCGGCGTAGCCTACGGTGAAATAACCTTTGTCATTGAGTGTTTTGATGAGGCTGTCTACTACTAGGTTCCATAGGAGTGGCGAGAGAACGCCCCCTTGTGGGCAGCCTTTCGCAACGATGGCTCTCGTAGTGTCATTTACTGTGACTTGTACAGCCCTTCGCTTGAGCATGTTGGTGATCCAGCCGCTCAGGGTCGGGTCTATATTGTGTCTGTCGAGGGCCATATTTATACTGTTAAACATTGTTTTGTCAAAGGCGCCTTCGATATCGATGAAGGCAGCCAGTGCTGAGCCTTTGTGGTCCACTGCACATTCGATCTTAGAAACCACGCTGTGCAGCGATGATTCTGTCGACTTGCCCGTGGAGTACGCATGCTGTTGTTTATGAAGTGGTCTTACCCGGAGAGGTCCGTCTCGGATATGCCTGTCACAGAGTCTCTCTAGGGTTTTCAGTAAGAAGGATGTGAGGCTTATGGGTCTATAAGCCTTGGGTTGTGTATAGTCAGTCTTGCCAGGTTTGGGTATGAAAATGACTTTCACCTCGCGCCATGCAAGAGGTGTGTGTCTGAGTGCTATACAGGTTCGGTAAATCTCCACCAGCCATGGTGTCAGACAGTCTACCCCCCACTGCAGTAGGGCGGGGAAGATGCCATCCAGTCCAGCTGATTTGTACGGCTGAAAGGTGTTTATAGCCCACTTTACTCGATCTTCTGTTACTATGTTGCGGGCTCTTGACCAGTCCTGATCCGTTGGGGTCCATTCTGGTTCAGCCTCCCACGTTCTATCCTCTAGGACTTTACAGCCTGGGAAGTGAGTTTCGAGAAGGACCTTGCTGGTTTCATGGTCAGTTACTGTGTATGAGTTGTCGGGTTTCTTAAGCGCGCCTAGGGTTCGGTCCTGATCCGTTGATAGGATTTTCCTTACCCTTGCGGCTTCATTATTGGTCTCGATGGATTCGCAGAATTTACGCCATGCTGTTCTCCTAGCGGTTCTGATCTGCTTTTTGTATGTATATTAGGTCTTTTTGTATATCTCCCAGTCGTCCGGGAGTCTGGTGTTTTTGGCTCTGTTGAATTGCTTACGCAGCGCATCTCTGAGTTTACTAAGTTCGGCATTCCACCAGGGGTTCCTCTCGTTCCTGTTTCGCGGCGCCCTTAGTTTGCAGCATGCGTGGTATGCTTCGGTTAGGTATTCTGATAGTTTTGTCACGGTGTATTCTAGTTGTGCCTGGTCTTTTATGGTTACTTGTGCTAGGTGTTTGGTTAATAGGGAGTCCAAGAGGTGTCTGTATCCGGGAACATTAGTGCGCCTCGGGTTTCGCCTCGGTTCAGGTTCCCTACAGTTGGTCATTAGTGTAAAGCGGATCCTTCTGTGATCTGAGCAAGAAGGCTCGTCCGACACGTGCCAGTTTGTGATAAGGTTTGTCGCGTTTTCTGTAGCAAGTGTTAAATCTATAATCGTTTGTCCTCGGACCGTGACTCAAGTGGGTTCCGAACCGCGGTTAATAATGTTAAGATTAGTGGAGAATAAATAGGTGGGTAGTACCTCTCCCCTGGAGTTCGGTGCGTCGCTACCCCAGAGCGGGTGGTGGGCATTCAAGTCAGTGCAGATGATCAGGTCCAGATTGGCGCACTCGCAGTGCTGCACCAGGTCGGCCATCTGTTTTGGTGGACAGTCTGCGTCCTCGCCAGGCATGTATACCGCGGCCAGTACAACATCTGGGACGCCACCTTCAGTCTGGAGCCTGACAGCTGTCAGGTCTCTGGAACAGAATTGGGTGAGTGGTGTGGTAGGGATTTCTTTGGGTATGTAGACGCAGGTTCTAGGTTTTTCCGATGTGTGAGTATTAAGGATTATCTTACCTCCGATGTTACCGAGGCCACATATTCTGTTATTCCTGATCCACGGCTCTTGAATCAGTGCTATAGTTCGGGGCTTCACCTCCAGTGCCCTGCGTAAGCTAGCCGTGGCAGTTTGGCTATGCTGGAGGTTGGTTTGGATGATGTTTATGGGTGATGACGGTGGTGGAGTGGAGTTAGGCGGAGGTCGATCCATCGGACAGTCTCTCCGTCTCCTCCACTCCATACTGGTCGTCGTGTTGATCACCCGGCGACGAGGCAAGGAGCTGCTCGTTCCAGCCAGGTGATGAGGGTGGTAAGATGTCGGCGTCGTCGGCCATTGCCGCTCGGGCCATGTCCTCCTCTAGCTGGGCAATGGCCGCGTCGGTCGTCTGTGTCGTCGTCGGTACTGTCTTCCCGTCTGTGCTGTCGGTCTGGGTGTCAGAGGGTCGGGTCGTGGGCCAAAAGCGTACGTATATCGACCCTAGTAGGTACGATATCCGTCGCTCCCGCCCCAGGACCTTTTCGGCTTCCTCCGGTGGCAGCCCTAGGGTCAGGTAGGTCCCACAGCGGTCGCCACCGACGGTAGTCGCCCTGTATAGCGTCCACCTCGCGATGTCGTACCAGGTGTTCTGACGGATCAGAACACTCTGGAGCTTGGCTACGTCACCTCTGTAACGAGGGACAAAAAGCGAGGCTCGGACACGGGTGGGCACGTCGGTCTGTTTCATAACAGTAAGTGTCTGGTCAATGTTCGGGAGTCTTATCTTGGGCACATTCTGGGTCAGCCAGGTCAGGGCATTGTCGTCTTCACACCACATTTGCACTGTGCCTTCCGCCACCCGTGGGTAACCGCGGAAGGCCGGCAGTGGTGTCGACAAGTCGGTGTCCATCACCAGGTTTTCAAGGTCCGTCTTTATGTGTTCTGCCTCTACCTTAGTCAGATCTCTGCTGGGGTGGGGAAAGCAGATTGCTACGGCCAGCCGCGCCGGAATATCCTTAGTGGCCCGCGCGTAGGTTCTCTGCCCCCCCTGAGCGGATTGGACCCTCACACGTTTAGCGTGCCCCTGAAATGTACCCGGCGAAGCCGAGTCGTCAGGGCGCTCCCTCTTCGCCGGCCCTGTACCGCTTGGTCCAGGCTGCGGCTCAGAGGTGCCTGGCAGGGTGGTCGTTGCCGGCAACGCCTTGTGTGAGGCTCCAGACCGCTTACCCCTAGCTCGTCTAGGTCGAGGTCGGTCGTGGGTTGTATTAGTGTCTTGGGATCGGTTTGCTGGCCCGGCAGACTCCACAGCGTGCGGAGGCTCTTCGCGCTGGGTTGCCCCTTCGCCTACCTGCTCCCGCCCGCTTGGTTCCACGTCCGGCCGCTTTCCGCGCTGGGTTTCCCCTTCGCGTACTTGTGGCCGGGCGCGTGGCTCCGCGTCCGGTAACTTTGCGCGCTGGGTTGCCCCTGCGCGTACTCGTGACCGGTCGCGTACCATCTCTTCGGCGTCCAATTGCGCTTCGCGCTGGCTAGTGCCTTCGCGGATAATGCGCTTTCGGTCGCCTACTTTAGTCTTCTCCCGGGCTGGGATTTTTCCGCGCTTTACCAGCGGGCGTACTTCATCAACAGCGACCGGGGGAGTGGTAGAGCTGCCCGGTTCGGTGTCCTTCCCCATGTCGGTCTGTCTGTGTTCGTCTTGGTCACTGTCTGGGTAGGTGGTGCTGCTCCGCACAATGCTCTGTTGCCAGAGGTTTGTGGGAGGCATACTCACTGACGTGGGTACTGGCGCGTGTGTCGCAGCCGGGGTTGGGTTTAATGGCGCGTTAGTCGCAGCCGAGGTTGGGTTTGTGGGCGCGTTGGTCGCAGCCTGTGGTGTGGGCGTTACTCAACATATGCACTCACACCATTATATGACGTCATATAAGTTAGTCCTGAAAACGTTTACTCAACATATGCATGACACCTTTGTACAACGTCGTATAAGTTAGTCCTGAAAACGTTTACTCAACTTTATATTAAGACATTACAGTCACGCGACTGAACCATCGTAAGATAAACGTCTATATATCATAATAGTTAGCTAAATACCACTATGTAACTGTTACATAACATGAAGTCTTATAAGACTGGAATTATACGACGTTTTTGTTAGTTGGGTAGTCAGTATTGCTAGTCGAATGATCAGCAAAATCCGTAATTTCGGTGCTTAGGATTTGAAAGTTTCAAAATACATAACATAACATCACACCTGTAATCCCCGAAGGGTTAGGTAGAGGTGTACATGTAGTACACTCACATTTCGCCAGTTATGTTTTAAGCCCCATGTAATAGGGGGCGACCCTATTGCCATCAACCGGGCACAAATCCAGACTCCGGGCTGCTACTGATAAATTCCTGATGGAAACATCCAATAATAGTTCCGTTTTAATTCACTATAAACAAATAAATAAAGAGTACTTTGAAACTGAAAGTGTTAAGGTACCATTCCGTACCCGACTGTAGGGGCTGCAGGCGAAGACGTGTCGCGGCGTCATGTTGCTGCAGTCATGATTCCGTACCCGACCGCAGGCGGCAGCAACCCATATTCCAGTCGGTAGATAGAAGATAGAAAAACGTGTTATAGCTCGAGCGTTGGCGGCTCTACTGGTCTGCGGTCGGGCTGCACGTGTCGCCCGTCACTCGCCCGTAGCTGCCAACGACGCGACGTGTCGCTAGCTACGGAAGGTATTTCATAGAAATCAATAGAAAACAGTCGTGTCGCGGTGACACGTCGCCTGCAGTTGCCGCCTGCAGTCGGGTACGGAATGGTACCTTAACACTTTCAGTTTCAAAATACTCTTTATTTATTTATAGTTAATTAACGGTACAACACCAATCAATCGGCCTAGCCTTTTCCCAACTATTTCGGGGTCGGCTTCCTGTCTACCCTGATACAGCTGAATACCAGTTTTTTACATGGATCGACTGTCTATCTGAACCAGTTACTGGGTTGTGGATAACCCAGTAACTGGGTAATACGATGCCCCCTGGTAAAACTGGTAGTCAGACTTTGTGGCTTCTGACAACCGGTGACGACTGTCAAGGATCCACGAATGACAGCCGGGACCTACGGCTTAACGTATTTTCCGAGGCATGCAGGAGTCTCGTTATGTAAAGATGGTCACTCATCCATGGACCAACCACGGCAAGTGTAGCTTAACCTGATAGAACAATCCGTGCGGCTGACGAGCTACTTCTAAAACGGTACAATACCAATTAGATACATTACATTAATTAACATAGAAACAATTATAACATTGACAATAATTTTATTTAAAATTAACATGGAACAGTGGCATACTATATGCTTTCATACTTAGCATACTTCCTCTCACAGAACACCAGACTTATACACATAATTTTATTCCATTCATCCGCAAGCACGGCTTTTAGCACCTATAAAGTACGATAGACTGGGAATTCGGCTCTGGTACAGTTTTATATGACAGTTGCGCAAACAGATTGTGTCGGCTGGATGGCGTCCAATGTATTTCTCAGGCACAAATAATCGGCTGAAGAGGCCATGGAGCTCTGGGCAGTCGATTCGTCCCCGTTTGGTCTTACAGGATATCGTGAGCTGATGCTTCTTCTCACCTCCAACGAGTTAAAGCCTAACGTCCCTAAAATATAGTTGGTAGGGTCAACATGACGGACACGGTGGAGCATACGGTGGAGGTATGCCCGGCTTGGGCAGAGCACCGCCGTGTCCTCGTGGAGGCGATCGGTGGCGGGGATCTCTCGCGGCCGGCCCTGGTCCAGGCCATGGTACGGAGCGAGAGGGCATGGGAGGCCGTCAACTCCTTCTGCGAAGCAGTAATGCTCGCGAAGGAGGAGGCGGAGCGCGTGAGGGAGAGGCAAATTTTGCACCCTCACGCCCCTAGCCGCCGCAGGAGGAGACGCCCTGGGCGTCGGGAATCGTCAATCGATTCCCGGCCACCGTAGGCGCGGGCTTGCGGACGGTGAGCAATGGGTAGCTCGCCATCCGGTAAGGACCAGGCCCGGGTCGACGGCGCGTTGTGTTCCACGCGCGCCTCAAAGAGATGTCAGCAAGTGAAGGGGTCCGATGAGACCATTGCCTGCCGGGGTTGCGGGAAAGTCCGAAAGGGATACCGTGGCCCCCTGGCATTGCACAGGCAACAGAAGGAACACGGGTGGGTTTTAGTCAGTAAGAGTCTGACACGCCCTCCCGCTCCACCCAGAGCGGGAGAAGTCATTTGATGATTTCCCACAAAAAAAAAAAAAGGATCAACATGACGGATGTACGAAAAGAATTGGTATAGTCGTATATTACCTTTGGAAGAGGCATCTTGGGAATGTTTTCTGTACTTTTTCTAGCATCAGTATTTGGGTCGCGGTAATACTCTTATGCATTAGTACTCGCAATGCCAGTGTTTTCATTTATTTTCGTATTGTTGTCTCCACATTATATATTTAGCACTGTGTTATAAATACCTGGAAGTTTAATTTAGTAAGTGATTATACTCTTCGCTTTGCTTTCATAAGACTTCTAGGTCTTTCTTTTTAGGGTTCCGTAGTAAACAAGTAACCCTTATAGTTTCGCCATGTCCGTCATCCGCGGTTTAGCTCACAGACTCTTTGTGTTAGAAAGCTGTAATTTGGCATGGGTATACATATTTATCACGCCGACAAAGTGGGGAGGCACGCCAATTTTTTTTTTCTTGATTACGTAAATTGGGGATGCTTTTTTTTTCTCATCTTTCCCATGGTGTGGAGTGTCGTTAGAAAGGTCGTCCAAATATATTCCGAGTTTGTGAAAACCATTTTTATGGGAAAACATGTTTTTCAACTACAAAGCTATACAAATAGTTTAGATAGACTGTAATTGTTTATGTTAATTATTAATAAAATAAACATGACATAAGTTTACTACAAAGTAAAGTTTGTTCTTGCGATAAATTCATTCCAACTACGGAATCCTTCATTGTGCGTGGTCCGACACGCACTTGGCCGGTTTTACATTTCACTAATAGTAATTAATTTCAATCTTGTTAGTTAAAACTTACTATGATTTCTTTAATTAAACTGAATATGTTAGGTTCTTCAAAACAACAGATATTACTTTTATTCCTTTGCAATGTTAAAATGATGAAGCTAAAGCATAAGTTTTTTTTTTAACGCTTCAACCTGATGGCCCGCGAAATGCTGCTGTCAAAGGCAGGTCGTTTTGTTCCAGACACGAAAATTATTTACAGGCCTTTGCCAGAGAATATGAAAAAAAACCGGCCAATTACGAGTCAGACTCGCGCACGAAGGATTCCGTACCATTATCTATAAAAACGGCAATTAAAATCAAGTCTGTTGTATGGGAGCCCCCCTTAAATATTTATTTTTTTCTGTTTTTAATATTTGTTGTTACAGCGGCAACAAATACATCATCTGTGAAAATTTCAACTGTCTAACTATCACGGTTCATGAGATACAGCCTGGTGACAGACGGACAGCGGAGTCTTAGGGTCCCGATTCACCCTTTGGATACGGAAACCTAAAAAAAACAATTGAATTTATTTGAAACCCTGAACCCATATGGAGTCATTTATGACACACGCCATTGATTCTTTCACGATTTATTTCCTTGCGTAAAATGATAACTATGCCTTAACAGTCGGTAGCGCCTGATTGTGAGGGCGGGGCACGTTCACAGTACATTCGCCTGCTGCCTGTCGCAGTTGGAATGTACTCGACTACCTAAATGTACACTACCGGTTTGGAGGCAAGCAATAGTTGCCTTAATATTTAACTGAAAAAAATGTTTAATACTTATATGGAACCGTGTTCATGAGGGGCTCGTGGCTAATCAATAAAAGCCGCACCGGTCGATCAAAGGTGAAGCTACGGTTGCCACCGTTCGGTTCTAAGATGGGTGAACAATCAATCTGCCTAATCTTTTCCGATTATGTTGGGGTTGGCTTCCAGTCTAACCGGATGCAGCTGAATACCGTATTTGACATCGAGCGACTGCCTATCTGACCTCCACAGCCCAGTAACTGGGTAATACGATACCTCTTGGTAAGACTGGTTATCAGAATTTTGGGCTTCTGACGACCCGTCAAAGATCCACACACACAGAATGACAGCCGGGACCAACGGGTTAACGTGCTTTCCGAGGCACGGACGAGTCTCTCTATGTAAAGATGGTCACTCATCCACAGACCAACTCCGGCAAGCGTAGCTTAACCTGATGGTTCGCACCGTGCGACTGTTATTACTTAGCCACGAGCTCCTGGAAGATGGGTAACCATCCATTGCAAATTGAGACCCCCCGTGCCTCGGAAAGCACGAGCCGTTGGTCCCGGCTTAACGTGCTTTAAAATAAAGAAAGAAAAGAAAGAAAATACATTTATTTGGCACAGACTAAAAGGCACACAAGTAGAAAGAGAAAAAAAAATAAGATAAAAGGAAAGAATACAAAATAAAAAGTGTAAAACTGCGTTGCATGCTTTACGACCAGTCTTACCAAGTGGTATCGTGTAATCCAGTAACTGGGTTGTGGAGGTCAGATAAGCAGTCCCTCCATGTAAAATACTGGTATTCAGCTGCATGCGGTTAGACTGGAAGCCGACACTAATTAACATAGTTGTGAAAGGCTGGGCAGATTGATATGGAACTGTGCTCAAAAAAGAAATCCCAAATTCGGTAAGGAATACAAGTTACAAGCTTCTCGGCTCTACTCAACTCACTTCATGTTACAAGCTCCTCGACTTTGTGGAAAGAATATAAACCTCAACCCTTGTACGACACGGTATTTTAGCTTCGACAAAGGTTTTCGTACTGCAACACATTTTATGTTTCTATCTTGAGGCTATATTTATTGCCTGTCAGTCACGGAGTTTCGTACGTAAGTTCCGTGACCGATCAAACGACCACAGACCAGTCTATGCATAGAAAATTAAAAGTAAGTCAACAATTCATAATTAGTGTTGAGTGGTCAAGTTTTGGAGGTAGGGTTACGAATAAATGTTATAGTCACGATTCTATGATAAACTGTCGGTTAGTTAACATTATAATATCCTTTAACAATACAATTCACTGTGACGTATGTAAATATAAATTGTAATTAATTATATGTAAGGGTATTTTCACTGCCGGTTTAAGACGTTAATTTGTATGCAATTATGTTTGATTAAGTGCTCACGCGCACGCAGACACACACAAACATACATTGGTGTATGTTTGACACATCGACACGCGTGGTCTGTCAAACGCGTGCAATTTATTTGTACAGACGCCAGCACATGAACCTACTACAATCAGTCAAATTTCTTTAATAGATTTTCAATTTTATTACTAAAGTTTAAGGTTCAAAATTGATTGCGGAAATTTGACAGTTTCGGATAGGTTGACCTGCTGGCGTCTGTACTTTGGCAAGAAACCCCTACGTGTCTTCCTTATCTATTAGGGAGACTTGTGTTTGGTTTCTGAAAGCTTGATCAGTAAAATCTAATGTCGGATTCCATGTTCCAATCATCTTAGTTAAATGGGATTTTTGACCACGCATTTAATTAACTACCTAACAATTTTTTTAGTAACCGGAGATAGAGCTTTTACTGTAGAAGTGTAGATTATCTTAGGAGAGGCTAATCACCAGTGGTAGTGGTGGCTAAGATGAAGAGCGAGATGTATTTCAGCCTGTTTAAAACTTTAATAACCATTGGCCTTCCATAAGATGGCTTACAGGAATAGTCTTAAGATTTTCTAATTGGTCTGTGCTGTTCATTCAATTGGTGATTTATGTAAACTCAAGAAATTTAATTGTTAAGCAAATTGAATACCCACTTAAATTATCCGTAGGTATATACAAATCATAACTGCCATTCTTTGAAAGTTATATGAAATGGCTATAACACGGCATTTGAGAATTATTTTCCTTGACTGTACTCTACACGTTGTCCTTTACTTACATAATTAATAGTATAGCTTCTATGGACTCCAGACCTCAAAGTTCTCAGGTTCCAAGTTAAAATGCGTATCCATACAAGGTGTGCAGAATTAGTAATAGTCAGTAGTGAATGCAGCTACTATCATTCTGTCATAATTAACGTCGGCCTAATGTCGTGAGATCATGACTGTTTCGTTACCGACCGGGAGCAAACCAGGGTTGTCTGAAGCCAATTTTAAATGTAATTGTTTCAAGCCTCATTGGTTATGAAGATGATTAGTTTATCGAAACCTTGAAGGTAATAACTTGATGGAAAAATATAGCATTTAAGTAGTAAATAACAGTTGTTATTGTTACCAAGAAAATTATGTCAGATTCCTATTTAAAAAATAAACGGACATTTTCCTATTTTAAAATGTTGACGAAGATCGAAGCGTGGCTTTGCATTTCATCTTATTGAAATAAAACAAAATTTTCGTTCGCAGATTTTGTTTATTTCCAGAGCTTTTTAAAGGATCAATATTTTATTTTAAAAAACGACCAGTTTCTGTTTATTTGATCTATGAAACAATTGGGCCCCGCCAATTGTTTCTAATTCAAATGACTCATGTATTTTTCTAATCCAAGTATCGTAGGTGGCAAAAATAACTCAAGAGCGTAGAACTTTCGGCAACCCTATATTGCACGTGAACTGAACCAATAAATTATGTTTAGATCAAGATTAAATAACAATTACAAGCCATTTTAGTGCGGTCACCTGCTGTGTGACACCTGATTCGAAAGGTGACACGAACAAAGCGAATTCAGTGGCTTAGCTACCACGTTGAGTTACTTCGGTAATGTCTCGTGTGGATTTATAATAAGCAAGTGAACTCAGTTTACCTAACGGTTATTTCTGGCCTGTAGGATGCTTTTATTTGGTGAGTGACTGACTGCAATTAATGGAGAGCTAACTGCTAAATCTCTCGTAACTAGAGGGTCATTCAAATAACGAGACTAACTAACTACGTATAGGCGCATATAAGTCTGAGTTACCGGAGTAATTACTCCTGAGTGCAATTACTCTTGTTTCATGCTTTTATAGGAGTCTTGATCCTATATTTGTCAGGAAATATAATCCTATATACAGATATAAGTACAAATTAAAGGATTAAACGTACTTGAATAAAAACAGTATGTATTTATGCTGTTAAAAGCGCAGTAGCAACCACCAAAACTATCATCGGAGTTTTTTAAGTCCACGTAGCATTATAAAATCGCATTCCAGGATTATTTTGGTTGTTGGGACTACTTACTACATAAAGAAAGAAAGAAAGAAAAATGCGTTTATTTGGCATTACAAAAAATACACCTTAAAACTATATAAACAGAAAACAAATTATTATAATGCTAGAAGGGCCGTAGCTCAGCATAATGTCAGATGACAACACAAAGTGTATCACTTGACGCTGATTACAAACATACACGGCATAAGCGGGTCATTGTATTCATCATGGTGCAACAACTCTAAAGCCATAGGCTAGTTGAGGATGTCTCCAACGAGTCAATCTGGCTTAATAACACTCTTATATAGAAATTCCGCAAGTTGGATATTCCCCAGACGAATTACCTTATCAGTCAGTCAATTTGTAGTTTTGATGTTTAAAAGTGCCTTTTAAATAAATTATTTGGCTTTGACTTTGATTTTCAACAGTTCCCATTAAAATCCTTGTAATGGCCCAGCTTGGCTCCCCACTGGCTAGTACGTATAATGAAGGGACAACTATGCCTTGAGCGCTAAAATACCTTCCCATAGATAATACATTACCAGCTCTTGGGCTATTAGCTGTCAAACCTAAAGAATTACACCACACAATAGGCCTCGAGCTATTCCGAGCAAATCGCTACCGGATCAAAATAGTTTCTTTAGCGTGTTAATATAAATATTAGATTACATTTGTTATTCATAAGTCGAGATCTCGACTTCTCGAGACGGAACACTTGGACGGTGGCCCGCAGAGCATTTGTCACTAGTACGAACCAGTTGCATAATTTAATAATGCTCCCGATAAGCTTGAGAAAAGTACAATAGCAACGTCACGCTATGGTATGCCATTGGATCGTGCTCGATTCTCATGATAAAATCTAATAGTTGGTATTCTTATACCTTTGACCTCGCTGAAATCAAATAAAATTAAACCAACGAAAGTACTTTATGTAGTAAAATATCCGTCAGTGGGTGTTATAAAAGATGACCAATGGTTTAAAATGGACCTCTCTATACTGCTGAGCTGTTAGGGTCACGGGCTGCTTGGGTCACGGATTCGATTCCCTGGCCGGGTTGTGTTATTGAGTTTGCTTCGTCAGTAATTTCTTAACTGCCCGGAGTCAGAATTTTTGCCTGGTTAAGGGTACGCTAGTTGGTCATTCTTCCATACAAAACAAACGTAGTATAGCGATTATTCGTCTGTTTGACTGTGTACGTTCAAAACTAAAAATTATATAAATTTTTCTTGTCATTATCTAGCCCTGTATGGAAGCACAATTGGAAAAAAAAATTGGTTCAAAAGTTATGCGTCGAAACTGCCATATTTCAACACTAATTTTAACTCGTTTTTGGGCGTAAATAAATAACTAATGTAGTAAAAAAATTACAAAATAGAAACCGTAAAGGTATAGAGAATTTATTCAAATGTTCAAATCATTTTATTTTGAGTAATTAAATCCAATAGTTTTCCTTACTGTTCATGAAATTTTACACGCTCGTTTTCGTTATAAATTATCGTCTAATTCACTAAATATATAAATAAAGAAAAACTAAATAAATAAGTAAATACTAAAAAAAAAAAAAATTAGATTAATGAGCATGCATATTAGTGCACCCTTAATGGCAATCAGCTCGCCCCCTGATTCATGGGTATTCTGCACACCTTACATTTCAGAGAATACAATCGTGATATGATGAAAAATATTCCGTAAAATATGTTAATTTGACTATCGGGCCTTTGTTCTCTTCAAGAAGGTGAATCATTAATTACTTCTAATACCTACCATGATCAGTGCATATGCAAGCCGCCAAGTGAAAATTGCTGTGAAACTAGTTTTAGAATAAGTACGTGTTAAAAGTGACGGGTAAATGACATTAATTTCAATTGTTCCGAGTACACGGAGGAAACCACTTCCATGAAATAA
The DNA here is from genome assembly GCA_963853775.1 of Xanthia togata. Taxonomy (NCBI): domain Eukaryota; kingdom Metazoa; phylum Arthropoda; class Insecta; order Lepidoptera; family Noctuidae; genus Xanthia; species Xanthia togata. The sequence continues at coordinate 10,967,916 of OY970806.1, forward strand.
AGAGTGGTCAGACCGGTCCATCGAGACTGGGTTACTTAGATTGGTTTACGCAATCTCTATTGTTATTGCCTTGGTTAAGTTGAAGATGTGAAGGAGTAAGTAGGTCTAAGCTAATGATAGACTTGCCATCAATTCAATAATAATTACCTATGCATTAAGTTATATCTTTTCTCAAGGTGGTTGGCAATTACTATAGAACGACACGTCCTACGATCCTACATACTCCTTTTACTCCTTCTGCTTCGTATACGTCTGCACCCTAATTGTATTGTATTTGTAACACGCGATCAATCATAATCTGAAGCATTTTTAAGGAAATTGCTAATCCATTGCTCCATATGTTCGAAAAATTTGTCTGCTCAGTAACGTAAATAACGCAATGAATGTTGTGTTGAACTGTCAAAATTAAACTGATTGGTCGTGTGTTACGCAATTAAGGAGCTGGTCATCACAATTTTTACTCATGTAACGCCCGGTCACTGTGATCTCTTTAAACTATAGTAGTTAGTGGTAGTAAAGGGCGGATTCCACTGGTAGAAACGTAAAAATGAGCAATTTACTGCATTTTGAGGAGCTATTCTGCTCATCACGCTGAAGATCCTCATCAGATCTTCATCAATTTTTTGAGACCAACTTAGAGTAAAAAAAAATCAAATAAAAAAAGAGCCATCGCAATCAAATCTCATAAGGCGGAGATATCGAGTAGGGGACTAATCGATATCTCGGCTTGTCCCTTTTTGGAGGAAGTACCCTTCCAAACAAACTTCCCCGACGATAAAAAAAAAAAACAGTAACATCAAGTTTCATCCAGATCGGTTGTAAAATACGACCTGTAGAGTACCAACAAACTGACACACGAAAGCAAATTTTGCCAGACTTGAAGCAGAGACGCTTTGCTCGGTCGGTCAATAATGTCACTGAATTGATTGTATGACACACAACTTAGCCAATAGTCAGCTTTAAATAAGTGTTCCCAGGATAAAGCAGTGCGATTCTCGGCCACCGTAGGCGCGAGCTTGCACACACAACTAAGCCAATAGTCAGCTCGTGTTCCCAGGATAAAGCAGTGCGATTCCCGGCCACCGTAGGCGCGAGCTTGCACACACAACTAAGCCAATAGTCAGCTCGTGTTCCCAGGATAAAGCAGTGCGATTCCCGGCCACCGTAGGCGCGAGCTTGCACACACAACTAAGCCAATAGTCAGCTCGTGTTCCCAGGATAAAGCAGTGCGATTCCCGGCCACCGTAGGCGCGAGCTTGCACACACAACTAAGCCAATAGTCAGCTCGTGTTCCCAGGCTAAAGCAGTGCGATTCCCGGCCACCGTAGGCGCGAGCTTGCACACGGCGTGGCCGGCGTGGCCACGTCCCGGCCACGGCGTGGCCCCTGGCAACGTACAGGCAACTGAAGGAACACGGGTGGGTGGGTTTTAGTCAGTAAGAGTCTGACACGCTCTCCCGCTCCGCCCAGAGCGGGAGAAGTTATTTGATAATTTCCAGCCAAAAAAAAAGAGAATAAAGCAGTGCAAAAAAACTGTCACACAACCACTGTGACCGCGGATACAGTGGTTTAGGAGATTGATTTGCAAGTTTATTACATAGCCACGAGCGCTGTGTTATTTATATCAGAACAATAATCTTATTTACTACTCGCTTTCGCCAGCGGCCTCTTCGCGGCTCCCGCGTGGTGATCGAAAATTATCCCACGGGACTACCGGGATAAAAAGTATCCTATGTATTAATCCAGGTTATAAACTATCTGTGTGCCAAATTTAATCCGATTTGGATTAAATTTGTTCAGCCGTTTTTGCGTGATTGAGTGACAAACATCCAAACATGCAAACTTTCATATAATATAATAAATAATATATAGTAGGATTATTAAGATAGTAGGATACAAATACCTCAAAACATTCATTTGTATCTATGTTCTACACAGACAACAGCTAGACACAGACACCGACATTCCAGTCGTATTCTGAACCGAATCCTTTCACTCCATGACATTATGAATTCGACACTACTTGTTCTCAGAATTAAGCCTCACAATGCTTGGTAAAAATCTGTTATTTAGTACTCAGGGCCACGCCAACATACCTAAGAGTCGATGACGGTGCACTTCCTATATTTTTATGACCGTAAGAAATACCGCACAGCGTTCTTATGCAAATGGGAGATTGGAAAGCTGAAATTGGACTAGGCAGGACATATGAATTTGTCGATTACCTGATCATCTAGCCTGAAGAATCATTAAGATTGAAAGCCGATAGCAAGAAAAGCCCAGTTAAAGAAATTGTCAAGGCGAGCTCGAATTTTTACCGAACGAAAACGTGGTGGGTTAAAAGACTAGAGGATTTCGTTTATAGCAATTACAAAATATGCTTACCTTTCAAATTGTTCCCGAAAGGTTTGACTAAGAAAGAATGTCGCTGGCGCCTCGTCACCAAAAGGTCACATAGCGGAATGCCGCGAGAGACACATTCTGATGAAACAAACCGTGAACTTTCATAGGACAAACAGACAAACGCATCCAGAAAATAATGAATCAATTGCACAGATATCACTTACACGGATAGTTCTTATTGATAGTTTTAATGACACTTAAGAAAATTAGTTAATGGTGATATAGAAAAGTAAAACATGCAGGAAGTGTTCCAACAAAAATCATGATTCTAATTACACTGAATGAATATTGGTACGAAGTTAAAGGTGAGACATAAATTATATGTAAGAAGTGGCTTCATACTTGGTCAAAGGAGAAACTGCCATTCCAAGCGCAACACTAGGCAAACGGATTTAGCTATGCTCGCGGTATTTTGAAAAAAAAATTATTTATTAAAACTTTTCACACAAAAAAAAAAGTACAAAGGCGGACTTAATGCCAAATATTGTACGGAACCCTTCGTCCGACTTGCAGTTGGCTGGTTTTTACATCATCCATAGATGGGTGGCCTACGCTATAAGTCCTATATAGCTACTCGTACATCTCTTTCCCACACTGAAGTAAGTACTTAAGCTAACTAACTGCTATAAGAACTGGTGGTATGCCCCCTAGATTTTTTACTTTCGGATTACATTCGATATACTTCGATACATGCTGCAATGAACTCTTTACCGTTTCAAGATGGCGGCTAATTAGTTTTCGGCTTTTCTCGTCCAACAATGGCAGGTGGCCTCGGGTAACAGGAAGTCAGTGAAATGATCAATCAGATGTGTCCTTCTTAAACTCACCACGCCACTTCCTCAACGAGTGTTTGGATTAATGAAATGTCATGCGCTGTGGTCACCATGGCAAACGTAGGAACGGGACGGTTCCTTCATAATGGTTGACTGAAAACCATGTTTGATGAATATAAAAATCTAGGAGCTCGTGGCTAAGTAATAACTGCCGCACGTGTCGATCCGTCAGGTTAAGCTACGCTTGCCGGGGTTGGTCTGTGGATGGGTGACCATCTTTACGTACCGAGACTCCTCCGTGCCTCAGAAAGCACGTTAAGCCGTTGGTCCCGGCTATCATTCGTGGATCTTGGCAGTCGTTACGGGTCGTCAGAAGCCCGAAAGTCTGACAACCAGTCTTACCAAGGGGTACCTATCGTATTACCCAATTACTGGGTTGTGGAGGTCAGATAGGCAGTCGATCCATATAAAATACTGGTATTCAGCTGCATCCGGTTAGACTGGAAGCTGACCCCAACGTAATTGCGAAAAGGCTAGGCAGATGAAGATAAAATCTGGGAATTTCTGTCCCTTCTTTAGTCCCTGGTGTTAGAGTATTTATGCCGCCAATGAGCCTCTGACTTGGCTTCACATGCCGTTGAGAAATATCACTCAGATAGTCTCCTCACAATGTTTTACTATACTATTATGACACGAAACAGTTTAGTAATAGTAATTTTCCAAGGGACTTATGGACAATATAAAATTCCAAAAAGTTTGATCGGAGCTGCTTAACTTTCTGCTGGTTATCAACGAGTCTATGTAGAGTAGAAGATATGGAGTAGGCATCAATTTGCATCTTATTCCATCATTAGTCATTAGTCATTACATACCAAAGTCTGCCTTATGACCGTAAGACCTACAATACATACAAATAATTTGGTACTAAATGAAAAAAAAAAACAAATGCATTAGATTTAAATTACCGGATGTTAGAAATATGTATAATTATATGTTACTGAGACCTCTTCGACAATAATCTTCTGGAAGAAGACGCTAGACCTAGTCTGCAAATAGGATGTCGATAAATATTTGGAATTTAAACTTCTCTAGATAATGGTGACTAAAGGTAAAAAGTATACGAGTATTGGATAATCGTGGTCTCTCTATAAGCAACGGTTACATTTACTTAGGCGACTCACTGAGGCATTGAAATGCGTTGGACAAGTTTAGTGTGATTAACACGTGCTGACATTATCCAAGCACAAAGAACTTACACCCATAATGATCCAGTTTCGTTTATTTTCAATACATGATTAAATATCAAAGCTATTATCCACATTATACATTGTCTGTGAAATTCTTTTTCTAGTATCCCCTACGCTAATCCAGGACAAGCTATGTATGTTTAAATTCGTTGGTAGTTATACCTGATGTAATTTGAGAAATAGGTATAAAGTAGGTACATACATATTTTATGGGGGAATTAAATGTTACAACAAAATATCTTGTGATATATATTACAATTAAATGAAAGAAAGTTTTAAACTCATATTAAAACAACTAAAGTTTGTAAACAAGCATAAGTATTACAAATTAGAGGATTATATCCAAGGTATGAATGCTTGGAAACATGCTGGTCCTGCTCTATAGTTTAGAGTCTAGACAAAATCAAACTGGTAGCTAATTTAATTTTTTATAACATTGATTTTACATTCTGTAAATAATTGAACTCACACCCTGACTTATAAGTATTATAGGAATATCGTATACTTTAACAATGTTTGTAAATATTTGTGAGCACCAGTATCTATCAAATAATTAATAAATCTGTCATTTCTTCATTTTTAATTCTTTTACATAATGTGGTATAGTAATCTTATAGGTACCAGGTCGTCTTCACTTATAATTATAGATGTAAGTAATTAATGTTCATAAAATATTGCTTTTAAAAGAATAACGGTGGAGTTTCTTGCACATTCTTCTCCATACGAAAATGAAAACTTCCTTTTGGAAGGGGCGACTAGAATCTTTGTAAATTTTGACGTTCAAAAGTGCCTTTTAAGTGCCTAATTGCCTTTTGACTTTTTTTGTGATAAGGATAACCTAAATAGGACCTAATAGGATCTTGAAATTAGCTTTTCGGAACGTCGCCAAACGGAAATGGTTATTCCAAGTTCTAAAGGTATCTTTCCTATAAAACTTTTTGTTGTTTCGTACTACTGAGGTAACGCCATCTATTCAATGAATCAAGAACTGTCTGTAGCAAGAGTTTGATGGTTGTTGTACTGTATAAGATTGTACTTGAATTCTAAGTTGTTGAAAATTAAAACTAGATGGCGGTACTAATTTAGTCTATGGAGTATATAAACGATTGTTGAATTTAAACTGGATCTGCCACATTCAATTATTTATTATTGTCATTAAGTCTAAGCTTAGATTAGATGAATCAGGTAATTTCAATGACAGAGTTGTTTGATATTCTTGCCTTGTCTTTCCATTAGTGGCTGATATAACACTTTTTTTTTCAATAGGTAATGCTCGCTCCTTTTATTTATTTATTTATTAAAACATTATGCACAGGTAAAAAATACTGTACAAAGACGGACTTAATGCCTGAGGCATTTTCTACCAGTCAACCTTAGGGTGGTGCAGAGACAAAACATGGCAGGTGCAACATAAGTAATAGATACCTACTTGAAAATTAATACCTACTAATACAATCATAGATACATACATATAAACCGAATAAACTTTGTCAGGAGAAATAACGATAGGTAGAGGAGAAAACAAATCCAGCAAATAAGCGCTACAAAGATTCTGCAAACTTTTCACGAATATGTTCACTTGCCTTCAACTTGAAAGATAACCGTAACCTAACATATTTGGTGTTTCTACAGGCCGTGCAAAGAAGCGAATTAATCACAAAATCTAATGTACCTATGTGAAATGTATGTTATTGTATACGAAGGTATTTTGTGTCAATAAACTTATTTTATTATTTATTTATTATTTCCTTTATTTTACATTATTACATATAAATTATATTTTTAAATAGTTATTAGAATAAAAGAAAATATAAAAACATTTAAAAATATAAAAAATAGTAGCCCACCGGTATCGGGAGCGGGGTCCAAGCTACCGGCGGTCAGGGCTCTAGAGAGCCTCCTAACAATGCGAGTCGTGTCCAGGAGTACCGCTTTCTGGATCAAGCCCTTAATCCAGCTGCCCAACGAGAGCCTCCTTAGGTGTTGGTCGAGGCTCTTAGCAATTAAGCCATTGGCTGATATGACTATCGGCACAATGATCGCTGAGTCCACATCCCAGATGTCGCCAACCTCGCGAGCCAAGTCAAGATACTTAATTTGTTTATCTTTCTCGGCTTTCACGAGGTTCCCGTCATGCGGGACTGTTATGTCAAATATTTATATTTATATGTTAAATGTTATTTATTTATTATTATTATTAATTGTCTTGTTTTCTGGACTATTCAGAAAAAATAATTTGTCTTTTTTTAAAGCATTGTGGACTCTAGGGAGTAAGGGTACTAGATAGCTACATTAAAGTATTGACGCTCATGGAAGCTATTATGTTTAATCTGTTGTTATGTGAATACGATCTTTTCAGACTTCCTGGGAACTACCTAGGTATTCGCTATGCGAAAGTGGTAATGATTCATTAATAACCCTAAATGCATCTGTTTTAATCTGTATTGCGTTGGAAAAAGGTCGAAGATAGCTTGTTATGAATTAATAACAAACCTTGAATGTTTTTCCCCTCGATTGTGTATACCTATTTGCTTAGATTAATTCAAGTGTGATTCTTAATTACTTGTCATACTTAATTGGTGTAATTCTTTTGTAACTTTATCATCAGACATTCATACATCGCGTGTATTTACTATAATATGACACATCAATAAATACATAAGTACCTATGTAACATGCACATTGCACCCGCACAGCCTTTTCCGCACTATGTTGGGGTTGGCTTCCAGTCTAACCAGATGCAGCTGAATACCAGTATTTTACATGGAGCGACTGCCTATCTGACTTCCCCGTGAATGCCTATCCGAGTTACTGGGTACACCATACCCCTTGGTAAGACCGGTTGTCAGATTTTCAGGCATTTGACTGCCCGTAACGGCTTCCAAAGATCTACGAACGACACCCGGCTGCACACGAACTGTACGAATAGCTGAGAGGGTTTGAATCATGGGTCAGAAAAACTGTTATTGGATTTTCTTTTAGGACTTTCTCAAATGATTTGTGCTAGATTAATGGCAATAGCTTCTTTTTCCTACATGGATCTTAACACTACCTAGAGAAAAGTAGGTTCACTGCACTGTGCTGCCCTGCTATGATCTTTCCCTTCAGTAATGCATGCGTTGTGTTTATTTCATTTGTCGTAGCGAATCAAGTCCACCTGTTCAAAACTAAACACGAACGTCAGCTAATCTTGGAAGATAATGCCGTAATCAGTATGCTGAACATGGTGTTCGGCAGTGAAATATGACATCATTTCCAACCTTTATAAGTCCGTAATATCGTGTGGTAAATGCGAATGGAAGAAAAACTATTACTATCCCATCTACGTCTGTCTTCTAAGAGAATCTCAGTACAAGAACAAAACTTCATATCTACTCAACCCAAATGCATACATTTGGGTCGAGAAAGTTTTTGGGACGGCTGATTACTTTTTCGCGATTACGATGTTGGGACCATGGGGTTAGTTGTTCAGTTCGATGGTCAGACCCTTAAATTTGACCACACCTTTCTGATACCCGCTGTATAAATGTTACTTAGCACGTAATTTGACTAAAGGTTATTCCCATCACTTCGAAACAAGTGCAAACATAATAGGAACATAATTAATTCGAATCACGAGCTGAGTATCGTTTATAGATCTCGACCTGAAGGCTATAGGAGGTACCTACCTTAAAATATGTAGGTTTTTAATACAGTGTTACATGGTTAAGTGGGCCCTAGATATGTGGGAAACCTCTACTACTGATAGACAACTCCACTAATCTCTCTTCTACTAATTTCAAAGAGGTCCCGACACTTTTGCATTGAAATTCCTGATACTGGGAATAATTAAACCTTTGTGACTGATAATGCATTTGTTAGATTTTATCGATTTTTACCTATATAATTGGGACTTTATAGTACAATAGCATGTAGTAATTTTGCAATAGCCATTTTGAATATTGGTTTGGACAAGTCGCGACACTTTTATAAACATTTTCACATCTATAAATGAAAAACGGGACCACTTCGATCTGTCTCAGTCTGCAAATAAGGCAACTGCCATTTAAAACGTGAGTAATTACGAAAGTGGGTAAATGAAAAGCCTCTTTAAGTGATAAATAATGTTAGGCCCCTTGAGACCCCACTTATCCAGGTTACATTGTATATTAAAATGGGTTATCGTATTGTTTTAGTCTATCGCTACATTTTGGCTACGTAGCTCCCGAACGGATGAACCAATTCCAGTGGTTTTTTTCGGGGAAACATAATTAAAACCAACTTAAAAATTGTATAATATATAAATTTTATAAAATAATGAACTGTATATACTGTATACCTATCAAAATTGGGCTGTTTTTGCCGAATTTACTCAAATTCGATTAATAGGCCACACATTTGGGGAGAACATTAAACCGAAAATGCATAGATATGACTTGATAGATCGAATGCGGATACCTAATAACTAAAAAAACTGGCCAACTGCGTGTCACGTACCTATATTGAAGGGTTCCATAGTTGGGATGAATTTATCCCAAGAACAAACTTAAAATTGTCGTTGTTGAAAAACATGTTCTCCCATTCCAACATTTCCAACTGCAAATGTAAGTTTGTACGCACAATATTAAGGGATTTGCCATGTTATTTTGAAACCATAGACTTCTAATAGGTTTTCTTGTAATCTATAAGTATAGAACTATTCCTAACCTGTAGGAGATAACCTTTATCTCCGAAACTACTGAGCCTAAAATTCATGGTCGATTTTCATATATTTTCTTAATTATCTTTAAAAGTATTTATTATAAAATTATTTATAAAAAATATTGCGATCCTCTCAACAAGCCTCTCAAAACAAGCATTCGATATGTCACACGATAGTTTGCAAAACTTTTTTTAAAATTTTCCAGTTTCCCCCGAAAAGTTATCCACATATTCAAAATTCTTTTATTTACGTTACACGTCCGTGTTTGGGTCACAGAAATTCATATGTGTACAAAATTTTAAAAATTGGTCCAGTAGATTCGGAGAAAATTAGTTGTGAAAGACTGACAGGCAGCCAGCCAGCCAGAAAGACACACGAGTGATCCTGTAAGGGATCTGTTTTTACATTCGGACGTATAGAACCATAAATATAAAAAATATAAATAATAATAAATATATATGTAAATGTTTCAAAAAGTTTGACAAATTGTTTGTTGTCAACGCATAGTTGTTTGTGGAAACCTTTTACTCAGTTTAAGTTATAGGTATTACCTTCAGAACAAAATCCTGTTATTTAAACCATAAACCTAGTTAAGTACAAAAGTAATGATACGGTAATAATTTACGTTGAAAAATATCCTGTGACCCACTATGGTGTTTATAAGTAGGACTTGCCTACAAATTGAACTCTAACTTATCCGAATAAGATTCACTTTGTATAGTATGAAAAGTCACTGTGACTTGTTATTCCTGTCCTACCTCTGGTTTTATAGAGTCATTTATTTCACCATAATAATACAAGTCCTTCTATTGATTTTGTTTGTGTAAGTTTGTTACAGTTTATATGTATGTATAAGGAAAGGAAGATGCCACATGCCACCGTTAGGTACCTGACTAAAAGTAGGTATGAAGGTTCTAAGATACCGTTAGGTCAGAGTGACAAATAGGAAATAACAATAAACAAACTGACTTGACTCACTCTAGACACATTATGTCAGTGTCTCGTATTATAAACGTATAATACACACATCAACACGGTCTAGGGATATTTCATACTCAATTAAATAACTCGAAAAGTACTGGCCGCATTGGAATCTTTTATACACCGATTTGTTTGTAATTTATCTCAGACTAATTCCAAATTAAAATTTTTGAAAATTCTTTTGTTTCGGTGGCATAAAAATGTCTTGATGTATAGGAGAGGGAATTTTCATTTGTGCGAAATTTAGAAAACAATACGAATTACGTTTAGTTACAGTTTTTTTTCATTTTTAAACGAAAGATAAAGTTAAAATTGAGGTATTGTAGCCATGCAACGCCGACATTTGACGAGGGCGGAGATGTTACGAACTGTGGGAATGCTGGAAGCTGGATCTGTTCAGCGTAATGTTGCTGAGGCCATAGGGACCCATCAAAATATAATTTCAAGATTGTGGACACGCTATCGTGCCACAGGTGAAGTAGCGGAGAGGCACCGGGGGCCAAGTCGCATCACTACCCCCAGACAAGACCGATTTTTGCAAATTACTGCGCGAGCTCAACCAAATGCAACGGCGACTCAATTGGTCCAAAGGCTGCGAGTGGAACACCAAGTGCTTGTGAGTGACCAAACTGTAAGAAGGCGACTGCATGAAAGCAATCTACGCTCTCGTAGACCACTCCGGGTCCCACCTTTACGGAGAGGCAATCGTGGACGACGATTAGAATGGGTTCGGAACCACGTGGACTGGGGCCGTGAGCAATGGTCCAATGTGCTGTTCACGGATGAATCCAGGTTCGGCTTCCATCCAGATTCACGAAGGACGCGTGTTTGGCGAGTTCCTGGACGATGGAGCCGTCTCCAGAACCCTCAGGAAGTTCACCCATACCAAGGAGGAACAATTATGGTTTGGGCAGGAATTCGTCTTGGAGGACGGACGGATCTCGTTTGGGTGCGGGGCAATATGACGGCAGAACGATACGTCCAACAGGAGCTGGGGCCCGTAATCTTGCCCCACAGAACACAAATGGGGCAAGATTTCCTGCTCATGCACGACAATGCCCGGGCACACACGGCGAGAACGGTAGCACCTTGGTTACATACACATAATGTTCTGGCCTTAGACTGGCCTGCTCAATCGCCAGATCTAAATCCCATTGAGCATGCGTGGGATATGCTGCAAAGAAGAGCTCTGAAGGAAGTTCCTGAAAATCTGGCTACAGAAGATCAACTTTTTGCGCACCTCAGAAGGACATGGGACAATATTCCGCAGCAAGACATTGACAACCTTGTTCTGAGCATGCCGAATCGTTGCCGATGTGTTATGAACATCATGGGCGCTTTCTCAGACTACTAAATTCAAGTTTATAAACACAAATTAAATGATTTTTCTATTTTTTTCAGTTTTTACTCACAAATTAAAAGTTAATTCATATACGGTTTCCGTCTATGCTTCATTTTTTTTCCATAAAATCCTGAAATTTTAATCTAAGTACCTTAACCATTATTAAAAAATGGTAGAATATTAAATAACGTATCTTTTAAATATATACATGTCATATAAATAATTAACACATTGATAGTAATTCGCTTTTTTAAAAATATCCCTAGACCGTGTTGATGTGTGTAGAAGAATAAGAAAGCAAATACCTACCTATTTTTCGCAGCTTGACTTAGGTACCTGCGGGGTAATTGAAAGAAAGAAAGAAAATAAATTTATTTGACTCCTGAGTCAAATCAATTTATTTTCTTTTGTTAAGGCACACAATATGTAAGTACACAAAAAAAAAAACAAAAAAAAAAAAAAACAAATAGTATTGTGTGCCTCACGGTTGCGCCAAATAGGCCCAGTTCAGCATAAATGCCAGACAACTGGTGTCTGACGCTGGTTTTCAACAGGACCTTTTAATTATTACGAGGTCTTACGGATGTAAATCAGTTTTATAGTGTGTAAGTGTTTTACATTTAAATAAAAATAGAGAGATGTGTAGCAAATAATATTGAATTCGATCAGATATTTGTTTAAAAATATATTATAGATATTATATTTAAAAACTAATGAAATGCGTAAAGGCTCTCGCAGACAGGCGCGATGCGACACCGGTAGATCGATGTCCGTGAAGTTTTAATAGAAATTGATCCACCAGAGTCACGTCACGCCTATCTCCGAAGCGATATTTACACATAAAATGGCAATCGATCGCAATGCCTTTCATTTTGACAGTTCAGCCACGTTCATTTCGTTATTTAGGTAAGTTGGCTAGCAAACGAATAATATCCTTCATAACCCTCGAATTCTGTTTGAAAGTGTGTTACGCAATTAGGGTGCTGGGTTATTTTCATGAGAATCAAGGCCAGGGCAAGAAGACGGTATCGTATATACGATACCGTCTTCTTGCCGTGACGACGGTGACATATATACGATACCGTCTTCTTGCCGTGACGACGGTGACTTATATACGATACCGTCTTCTTGCCGTGACGACGGTGACATATATACGATACCGTCTTCTTGCCGTGACGACGGTGACGTATATATACGATACCGTCTTCTTGCCGTGACGACGGAGACGTATATACGATACCGTCTTCTTGCCGTGACGACGGTGACGTATATATACGATACCGTCTTCGTGCCGTGACGACGGTGACGTATATACGATACCGTCTTCGTGCCGTGACGACGGTGACGTATATACGATACCGTCTTCTTGCCGTGACGACGGTGACGTATATACGATACCGTCTTCTTGCCGTGACGACGGTGACGTCTATACGATACCGTCTTCTTGCCGTGACGACGGTGACGAAGGTGTATATACCTAATGCCACTGCCAAATTGAAATTACAGTTATATGTGCAGATGATATGGCAATAAAGAGGGTAACTACTGAAATGACGGCTAATAGAGATAATATGAAGAAGAAGACACGTTGCGCCATATTGGACCATAGACGTATTATGATTGGGACTAGTAATAAAACATCGACATCGACATAACAAAACATCGAGATTTCTAGCTGCTATATCTAAGTTTAATATTAATGTATATTACACGTAAACCTTTGGAAGGTTGGATGAAATGGGGACAGGTCACAGGAACAACTTGCGACCCACGGATGCCCCATACGTTAAAGGGGAAAATTTTCATGTCCGTGCTAAGGCCTTGATAAGAAGTGAAGTGTTATGTACACTAATTTAAAACAAAATTATGGAGAGCACTTCATTTATACATATACCTACGTCAGCGATAGCTGAAATGTGCTCTAATTCGTTGTAATAACAACTAATAATCGTAACATTGAATGTTCCCGTGAAGTAAATAGATGAAATTCTTGTAAAGAATGACAAAAGTTTTACAGTTATGTCATGGTTACGTGGGTGCCACATAGAAGGAACTTTGTTACCTCATCGACCCACTTTTTAACGAATTCTTGAAGAGTACGAAATACCATCACGCTTTAAATCGTCATGGAAAAATTGTACTACTTAAATCTCTTTTCTTAACGTCATAATTGACACACTTGCGTTATTACTAAGTATTAACATAGAAATCTAGTTTCCCGCTTCATTAAAAATACCTACCGATAGGAAATATTTAGGAATAGCGCTACAAAGTTTTTTTGATGCGTGAAAAACTTGGAACTAACGCCGCCATCTTGTTTTTTAAATTCATTTCATGTAACAGTTGTTGCACAAATGCTTACCAACAGCGCCCCCTGTGAACGTAATTCGAGCGCCAAAAGATTCATGTAGCTGTGTTTGTGCTAATGTGACGTAAGCTGTCAAAGTAGGAAGTACACTCCTATCAACTTATCTGTGAAATGGCGAAAATTTGAACTACGGCCGTCATGTTGAAATGTCATTCGATTGTCAGTGTCTACTACATTCGGGTTCTCTGGTTGTTTTGTCGTGATATTGCTGAATTTATAAATTTTTCTATGCCGAAAGCTATTAAAAGTGATGCTCGAAACATTATTCTAAAGGTTAAATCCTTTTTTGAAGAAGAAGCTCGGGCGGAGTCTCCGATTATTCCATTTAATCAAATATACAAACGAATTTCCGCCGCGACAGGTTAGTGTTGTCAACTTTCTTGTTATAAATTACCCGATTATGCGCCGATACTTAACTAATTATTTAAGTCCACGAAATATTCTTTTCTATTCTTGCTGCAGGTGTTAGCGTAACGGTAACGTACATCTATGAGGTAATCTGCTAAGTGAGTGAGCCAACTAACCTGCCAGATTTATAATTTCTACTAACATTTATTTTACTATCTTATATTTCAGATGTGAGTCTAGGACTAATTTTAAAAATCGTATAGGAAGGGCACGGAGCAGAAGAAACTGGTAAAAAAATTCGGACACCAGGAAAAAGTGCTAAAGAGGATTTGTGCATGTTGATGATTTTGACATGGGAGTTATACGGAGGAAAGTACATGAATTTTATTCTGCTATAAAAGAGGTCCCTGTTACTAAGGTTACTGTTAAAAAGCTTCTAGAGGTCTTAAAGACAGAAATAAATAACACAGGACAGCGAGAGAGTGCGAAAGCTGCTTCACAACGTGGGATTTCGTTTAAAAAAATCTCAATCCAATCGGAAGGTTCTTATGGAGCGTAATGAAATATCAGCTTGGAGAGCTAAGTACTTGCATGCGGTGGATAAAAATAATAAATTTTCCCAGCCCCGGCCCTTAATTTATTTAGCTGAGACCTATATTCACTCTTCGCATACATCAGGTAAATGTTGGCAAGGAGAGCGTGAAGACGGAGTATTTTAGCCTTTATCGAAAGGGCAAAGATATATTATTGTTCATGCGGGAGGAGATACTAGATTTGTTACAAATGCACTACTTGTGTTTTAATCAAACACGAAAAGTGGTGATTATCATGACGAGATGAATAGTACCAACTTTAAAAAGTGGGTTATTGAAAAACTTGTGCCTAATTTACGAGAGCCATCCATAATAGTGATGGATAATGCTCCTTTTCACCGTATTTGTGTGAATAAAGTCCCAAATACGAATTAGTTAAAAAAAGATATGCAATTATGGTGAACCAAAAAAAAATTGACTACGGAGAGAATTTGACTAATCCTCAGCTTTTAGAAATAATTAAGAAACAAGCCTGAACCTGCATATGAGATTGAAAAAAAATTAGAAGACAATAAACACAAATGCTTATATTTACCACCTTATCACTGTGATCTCAATCCCATTGAACTCATATGGAGCACAATGAAAAGAAAAGTTTCCGATGTAAATATTGAGTGCAAAAATGCTGGAATTCCCCGCCTAGTTAAAGAAGCTTTTGACGCTATTACAGTTCATGAGTGGGTACAGCATTGTAAACAAGTTTGCAGGTTAGAAGTAGAATACTCAAAACATGATTTATATTTAGATAAACCTTTTATTATAGAAGTGGTAAGTGACACTGAAACCAAAAGCGATAGAGATAATGATGATAGTGGTACGGATATAAGCGGAGTATGGCCTCACAACCAGGATGAAGTTGTGTTTGCAGGTTCATCTAAAGATCACAATTACTGTAACCTGTACCTGGTTTTCAATAAATTATTGTAAAGCAATTTTTTTTATACACTACACTACCACCACTAGGTACCACTGCTAATTATAATTAGTCAAATCTGATAATAGGGGTTAGGTACGGTCATAACTAAATGCTAGACATACAGGTACCTCTTTACGGTGGAGCATACGGTGGAGGTCTGCCCGGCTTGGGCAGAGCACCGCCGTGTCCTCGTGGAGGCGATCGGTGGCGGGGATCTCTCGCGCCGGCCCTGGTCCAGGCCATGGTATGGAGCGAGAGGGCATGGGAGGCCGTCACTTCCTTCTGCGAAGCAGTAATGCTCGCGAAGGAGGAGGCGGAACGCGTGAGGGAAAGGAAAAGTTCGCGCTCTCACGCCCCTAACCGCCGCAGGAGGAGACGCCCTGGGCGTCGGGAATCGATTGCCGATTCCCGGCCACCGTAGGCGCGGGCTTGCGGACGGTGAGCAATGGGTAGCTCGCCGTCCGGTAAGGACCAGGCCTGAGTCGACGGCGCGTTGTGTTCCACTCGCGACTCAAAGAGATGTCAGCAAGTGAAGGGGACCGATGAGACCATTGCCTGCCGGGGTTGCGGGAAAGTCCGAAAGGGATACCGTGGCCCCCTGGCATTGCATAGGCAACAGAAGGAACACGGGTGGGTTTTAGTCAGTAAGAGTCTGACACGCCCTCCCGCTCCACCCAAAGCGGGAGAAGTCATTTGAAGTTGTATCCCCCCGTGGAACATTTTATTTGCTGAATTTCCACTTCATTGGATTATTTTTAGATAAAGCCATTGTTTATTGCTGAGAGACTAAACTGTTAGAGTACCTACGTAACTGTATATTATCAAATTATTTTTATTTATTTTATTATTTTTATATAGGTATCATTGTTTTTAATTTGTAAAAACTGTAATTCTTATTAAACGAGTATGTCTAATGTGAAATTTCCTTATTGAAAACTTACTCAATTTTGGGCACCTTATATTAATTAGCAACACTGAATCGACGGTACCGTCCTCTTTCCGTTCACAGATAAGTTGGTAGGACTGTATAGGAAAGAACCTGTGACTGTGACAAAACTGAAATTGCCAAAATGTGGTTTATTTTCTGCAGGAAAACAATAGATTCGTAGGTACTATAGTCTTATCTTTAGTTAAAAGATAGTTAACTTATCACGTTCCAAATCGGGTTTTTCTTGGTATTTGGTTACATTAAGTGAAAGCTACTTACACTTAAATTACAGCAAGGATCAAATTGCGCCAGAAAACTCAGTGGCTTACCTTTTTGCTAAGATGCTACCCATAGAAAAGTTTACCATCTTGCATCAGCGCGAACTACGAATATCTCATGCTGTGCTAAAAATATTACTATTCGCTTTCAGTGTCAAAGTGTTAGTAAGGCTGACAGCTCAGGCCAGTCATAACTTCATTAAGTGGTGGAGGCAATTTTAATGGACACCGAAATAAATTTTAATATGACAATCAACTCGTACATCTATTAATCTTGATCTTATATACTCAATCACGAAAAGTTTATTTTCTTATCGGGTTTACACATCCACTTATGTCGCATTTACACAAGTTATAATA
The DNA here is from genome assembly GCA_963853775.1 of Xanthia togata. Taxonomy (NCBI): domain Eukaryota; kingdom Metazoa; phylum Arthropoda; class Insecta; order Lepidoptera; family Noctuidae; genus Xanthia; species Xanthia togata. The sequence goes on from OY970806.1 coordinate 10,985,133, forward strand.
CTTGTTTTAAACATGTCTTGTCAAAAACATGTCGTGTATAAAATATTTACCCTGCATATGTATTGACGTTGTTTCAGAAATGTACTATTTTGTTTTTCGTGTATTTAATTCAGAATTAAAATGATAATTATGTAGGTACATACATAACAATTTATAACTGACTAATTCATTTTGTACACCTTTTTGACAAGTTTTCTACAAGTTTTGTATACAACTGATAATTTAAAAAATATATATTTCGGGTCCATAGGTATTTTTTAGTTAGTACACATGACTTAGAAACTAGTGTCAGCACTTATGTAGTACACACTTACCAGAAAAACCACACAAACTATTAATTACTACGCTACAGTAGCATGAAGGTGTATTCAATATCCTACTATGGGTCTGTCCCACCTATCAGCTATAGTTCTCAGGATGCTAAAGATAAACGAAAACACTAGACACAACATGTAAAATAGGTACATCTTATACCTTGGTTTAAACACGGGTTGAGGAAAGCAAAACAATTGAAGGGGAATTGGGGGGGGGGGGGATATAATGATACCTATCTTGAAAGCTGACAGTCAAAGCTGCCATGAGTACCTGACCTGTCGTGACTTTGTTGTTATAAACAGGGTCAAACAGGGGGATTTAATAAACAAGCCATTGGCCTACTTAGATAGGATCCGAGGCGCCTCCCTTCCCGTTTGCGAAGTTAGGACGACTATCGCATTGTTAGATGGAAAAATTCCGGGGACTGAAGTAAATTGTGTCATAGTTTACATAATACTGCCGCTTTTTCATTGGGTTGTTGTGCCTTAATGTGTCACGAGCTGATTATGATAATGATTGGTATGATCACCATGCAGTCCACAGAAAAAATAAGTTTTTTTATGTGTAACATAATCTTTCCTCTCACTTTTTAGCAATTAAAATCAAAATCTAAATAATTAAATCTGTGGCAGTGATTTCATAAAAAGGGACGAAAGTCTGTAACAGGAAGTCGGGGAAGCGTTCGCTATTTGATTTGACCAATGAGTGCGCGCGGTTCTTGAGTTGGGCGTCATTTTCCGAGAAGTTGTAAACAGGATGATGATGATTACGATGACGATGATGGTGATGGTGATGATGATGAATATTGATTATATCATAATATATACGTCAGCCAAGATGTCAGATGTTACACATCATACATATGCGACTACTTTAAGGCTCACTCGTTTTTAGGGTTACGTACCAAAAGGGTGAAACGTGACCCTATTACTAAAACTTCGCTGTCAGTCTGTCACCAGGCTGTATCTCATGAACCGTGATATGACCCATGACCACCTCATGACCTGTTGCCGCTATAACAAAAAATACTAAAAACAGAATAAAATAAATATTTAAAGGGGCTCCCATACAACAAACGTGATTTTTTTGCCGTTTTTTATATATAATGGTACGGAACCCTTCGTGCGCGAGTCCGACTCGCACTCGGCTGTGTTTTATTGAGGAAAATCGTCGAATTAGGTATAGTATGCTATCTTTCGTAGACTTGAAGATATGGAAAATACCTGCGAAATCTTAAAACGCACAATACCAATATTGAATTATGTTTTCGGGCCGATTTCTACTTATTTATTACTGTGCCTGACTGGAACGAACGTGAGCTTACTCACGTTCGCACGGCCGTAATAAAATCGTAGCGATTTCTATTCGATTGATTTTCGACGCTCTGCTTAGCGCCGAGAGTTAAATATCCAACAGTGTATTTTCTTGACGCGTTGGGATACGCGCTGAATGCGCTCTGTTGGATTCTCAATGCTCGGCTCAATACCGAGAATTCAAAATCCAGTGTACGATAAAAATACGTCCGGGCGAACCTGGGCTAACAACAGGGGGCCAATTCTCGATTTTCGCCATTTATCTCGAGTTCGAGATCGTAAGTCTATCTCTATGTCTATTAAAAATATCTCTATCTCTACCAAAAAATGTCGAATTGAGCAGAATTCCGTATTCTCAGTCAAAATAGAAATAAATGTCACGAAAATGTCGAGTCGAGTGAAGATAATGTTACCATTATGAAGAATCGCACGTTCCGTTTTAGGTAGCTATGAGTTAATGAATGATTTTGTTTTAAAACGCTAATTAAACCTAATTATTTAAGTATAAAACGAAACGTTTAGTGTAAAAATAATCAGTTTGACAAATTGACAGTTGACTGTATAATTAATTTAGGTATTTTAGGGTGTGCAATTAGTATTTTTGGTGGGTAAGGTTAGTTTAGTGAACAGTTATACATGACTAATAAAATTATGAAGCAGACGATTATTTACCTTCGTTTTCAGGTCTATTTTCGTGGTATCCTGAATTACAGGAGCCAATAGATCTATTAGAACCCTTATTAAATCTTTATCTAATCTGAAGTTTTTAATGACTTCTGTTTCGCTCAAGTCGTAAATATCGACGGTGGGATAAGTGCGCTGTTGTCGCCGTGCATTGGCCAGTTGCTCGCCACTTTCCAACAACTCCGAGATAAAAATGCTAATAAACTCGTCCATCTTTCAGTGGTTTCAAGTCCAATCGTGGGTACACAAATTACAGAGTCTGTTATTTGCGCGAAGGTCGTCGTTTCAAGAAAACACAATGCACAAATCAAAGAGTATAAATCGAATTTCCAGTAGGTATGAGATGCCAAGCCGTATTTTATTTAAAAACAAAGAAAACACAGTGTACAATCCAAAACTCAACGAATTCACTCAGAAATGACGTATCTCTACAATCGACATGACATCTCTACTGCTCAGAAGCACTCGACATGAACTCTAACGTTAGCCTTCGACAAATGTCGAATTCGACATCCCCAGAATAGCAACTTTTAAAATTTGTCGAAAAAATGACGTCATTAGAAATTTTTGTCGAGTTCGACACCATCTCTAAAATCGAGAATTGGCCCCCTGGTCGCCAATGAATCGGAACAGTTTAGGTACTTTGATCTTACAAAGTCAACTATTACTTGTTGTAATCTAATAGCTCCGAAAAGTATCCGAAGTAGGTTGCTAACACAGAAAAAAAAGGTTCCTACTTGAAAATAAATGTATCATTAAATTTTCATAGATTGTTTGAATTTAGTATTGAATTGGCTTAATTTTTTTCATAATTAAGTATGCATAATCAGCTAAAATCTAATTGCTTAACACATTTTCGGTAAATTATTGAGACTTATAATCTGTTTAATTTGACAGTTCATCAACATTCATTGCGTTATTTACGTTTTCGAGCAGATTTTTTTTTCGAACTTATGAAGCCATTAAAGAACTCTTTAAACTTAATTATTTGGCTTAGAGGAATTTAGTGGTTGAACAAAACTTTTTCAGCAAAAATTGGACAAATAATATAGAATAGTTATTCTAAAGAAAACTTTCTTCAGTTACTGCTGCAATGAAATTTTAAACAGTACCTACTTACTTACTTTAATTACATAAACCGAAGATATTAAAATACCCATTTTCTTAATTTCATTGGTACATAATATTAAATTTACATAATAAGTCATATAACCATTATAATGTATATCGCAACGTGAATCAGGGTTATGAAATTACACTACTTATATATAACAAAATCATTCATTGAAAGAAAACTTTTAAACACTCATTGTTCAAATCAGATTCAACTGATTTATAGTTTTTCTTTTTCAGATATAAGCCTGAAGTTCAGTGAAGTTTTTATTCATTTTATCCAGTCTCAGAGTCAAGCCAGTCGGACTGCATTCCAAATGATCTCGAAAGATTCCGAACCCCCGAACTACTTACATGACCTTCCAAATTGTGTGTGCAGTTTTTATCGTATTTCTCATGCATTTTAACTCCAATGACTGAGATTATAATGGTACTTTTTTAACGGGATGTTGTCTGTCAGCCTTGATACTTTCCATACTTCCCTAGGGGGGCAGTCGGGTGGCATAATCAATTTACCATGTGTCAGAAAGTTGTGGTCGGGTGTGGTACAAACTCCGTGGTACTGAATAATAATCACCCGTCCCATTTGGGTTAAAAGTATAGATAGTGCAATCCTCGACGACGCCCCCACTCCGCTCCGCTCCGTACTAAAGTACAGCTTACAGCAGTAACCGCGGAGAGGACCGCGTCGTCGTGGATTGCACTATCGGTATTGAAATTTTGTATGGAACAGCTGATTATTCTTACTTAATTACGATATAATACCATGGACAAAGTTGTTCAGTTTGATGGTCTGGACCACAGCACACCCTTAAATTCTGATACTGGGGCCGGATTATTATTATTATGAAAAAAGGATGGTGCTAGCGGCCTTGTACCTATAGCTCCGTCTCTCACTCACACTGGAAAAATGGTAGCTTTAATACGTCATAATACGGCCCCTGTATACATAAGTACCATCGAAGAAGTTCATATCTATACACCGTAAGGACTATTTCTGCTTGCAGCGCTCGACCGCTTTATAACCGGGGCGGTAACAGTTGTGGTCATCGTTCTTCAATAGTAGGACATAATTTTGTCCCCCGGCTGTGTCGAATCATGCCAAACCGAAAAAGTGTGTAGCACCTTATGGATCATAAGAAAAAACCTGTTATAGTTTGTAAGTTTCATTTCTTGTAAGTGCAGATTATCTTTAATCAGTTTCTTACTCAGCTGATAGTGCAGGTTATGCGATCAATGTTACTATTGACATAATTCGACCATTGTGTTAGCAAATGAATACTCAAATAAGACTGATAAGAATGTGACCGCAGGAGGAGACGCCCTGGGCGTCGGGAATCTATTGCCGATTCCCGGCCACCGTAGCAGTGATAAGTGCATTATTGATCGAAGTCAATAAGTGCATTATTGATCGAAGTCAATAAGTGCATTATTGATCGAAGTCGAAGGCGACGGGCTAAATTATTATCCATACATATGAGTAAAGTCTTCAAGCTTAAATGCGTCGTAGACAGGCGCGACGTGACTCTAGTAGAACAATTTCTATGAAAACTTCATGGACATTGTTCTACAAGCGTGCGTGCGTGCGTGCGTGCGTTGCGTCGCACCATCGCGCCGCGCATGTTGCTGGGGCCTTTGTTTATTCATATCTATGGATACTAATTTAGCCATGTTATATGCGAAATGATTCTTTTAAACTTTAAAATCGTTCGATTTTGCGTTAAGTTTACTATGCGAGTGCTAGGTCCACAGTCACATACAGTTCAACTTCGATAGGTACTTAAAAATACACAGTAAAAACGGTCGCAATGTTTAACTAAGTTTCGAAGAAAATCGCTTTTGGCAGACAGACGGAAGAACTAAATAGTAATTGCTTTTTTCCAATTATGGTATGGAAAACTGAAAGAAAATGCATTGAAACAGGTCCAATAAAAAGTAATTGGTACGGTCACCGACAAACGTCGATTGGTACTTTTAATCGTCTTTAGTCGGTGACCGTACCAATGACCGTATTGCTTGGTACTTTTACACATCATCTAAATTGACACAAAGTTATTGGATACATTGTGTTTCAGCATTTCGTATAATAGCTAAGAGTTAATATTCTTTTAATTTTACTTCTGTTCTGAATTTAATTAAATATTTGGCTCAACCTCTCAATAATTTACTGACTTAGCCGGTGACTATACCAACCTAGATTGAGATGTTTTATGTCATACTAAGTCAAAGATTGATATAAGTTTGTTGGCTTATTGGTGATTCGCACGAGTCTCGCCCGAAACGAGTGAATATTTTTTCTTGAGGCGATTCGCACGAAGTTAATTTATTTGTAGGCGAATATTAAAGTTGTCGATTTGCCTACAAAAAAAAAATACTCGTGGCGAGTATTTTCGTGCGAATCACCAATAAGCCGTATTAAAATTATTGCGCCTTTGATGTTTCCTGCCACAGATTTACATATGTTTAAGAAAAATAAAATAGGTAGGTAATAAATTAAAGGATGACTAAAGAATAACACACCGTTATTAATCATAATTTTATATGCATTATTATGAAAATTGTAATAAACAACAAGTAGGTAAGTACCTACTATAATAAAAGGAAAAACTAGTAAATAACAATACAAACTTCGTCTTGTTAGTTCATTGCGAATTATATTGATATTGTGTTGTTTGTTTGAAATTACCGGAGCTACTGTCCCGGTAGTAAATCTACTGTGTTTTCCTATAGATAGGTATATTGCTCATAAATACATAGTAATTAAATAATGTATTATTACGATATTTTTTTTTTTTCTATTCTGCTTCGCACAATTTTTACGACTTAGCAAAATATCGAGAATTCTTTATTAAGTAGGTATATGCAGATTTTATATAATAATATTATTTTTTTATACTCATAAACCTTCCGGAATAAATTCTGTAAATGATGGTGAAAACTGCATCAAACTCCGTTGTGTAGTTTAGAATAACAACGCGGTCACATAGACAGACACGTAATCAAAGTGACTTTAATTTACCTATATGTACATGCCAGCACATTAACCTACTACTTTTTTTTTAAATATCGCCGCATTATGCTGAGATATGGGCCTTTTTGGCCTCGCACAGGTCTTTTTTATTTTATTTTTTTGTTAGTTTTGCTGCTTCTTTTTTTATTTTATATAATTTTGTTCTTTTAAAAAAAAATATTATTACTGTTTGTGTATATCCTGTGCGTGTCCCAAATAAAATATTTTTCTTTCTTTCTTTCTACTATAATCGGTCAAATTTCTTTAATAGATTTTCAACTTTATCACTGAAGTATAAGGTTCAAAGTTGATTGGTAAAATTTGATAGTTTCGGGTAGGTTGATGTGCTGGCGTTTGTACAGATTTTAGAATATCTCTGCCGCTTGTATTAAGAATAAGCAGTGCTACATACAGCATTTGCCCTATTCACGTACAAAAAATCTCTCGAAGTTACTACGGCAAGCATTTTCCAAGTCAATAAGGCAAATGTATACCTACTGCCAGCTTAAGGTATTTACTACTATTTACCTATTTCTAACCACCTGGCCCTGAGAAAAGATTCAATGTAGGTAGGTATAGTTTTATCCTAATATGAAGACGGACAAGCAGAGATCCATATCATCAAATTAATAGTAAGCACTTAAGATTGAGGAAATTATGACCTTTAAACGAGCTTGAATCACCTAGATTGGGAATGCAATTTTCTGGAAAATCAATCCCATATTTCCAGAAATACATCCACCGTACTTTTATCAGGCCACCAATACAATTTTTTGTTATTTTTATCCAAAAGGTTCAAAAGGTCAAGTTAGACGTCTGTGGCTGATGACGTCACATTGTCTGGACTCGAATAGAAAAAACGAATAACAGGTCCATAAATAATTCTTGGGCTACATACAATGGTTACATATAAATCTCTTAGACAACCTTGCTTATCCTACAAATTATTACACTGATCAAAATAGTTTTGATGAACTTTGAAACTAGTGAAAAAATGGCATGCATCAAAACCTTCGCCACTGGCGATACTTTTAAATTTTATGTAAGTTGGCACTATGGTAAACCTCGCTATTATTTTTGTTGGGTTTGCGTTCTACTACTTATATAGGTACCATCGCATATTCCAAATTCAAATTCATTTATTTCTGACACAAATTCAAATTAATTTATGTCTGGGGATTCTGTCGCAACAGTAATTACGCAATATTGTCTTTGGTTCGTGGCCTTGACATCAACCGATGAACAAAAATTTCAAGCGTATATTGTTGGTTGAATACGAGGCCTTTGGCTGCTTTTGTATTTTGTAAATCTTGTGTTTTTTATTTAAATGTTCGTTTTGTTTCTGCAGAACAATCTTTCTTTTCTTTTTTCTTTATGGGTATAATATTGTGGTACCCGATTTTATAAAATAATAATAAAAAATGAGAAAAATAATAAATAATAAAAAATTTATCAGTATGTGCTGCCTTGCAGGGTGTACAAATATTGCCTTCACACACAGGTGTACAGATAGTATAACCTACAAAATTATAAAAAAATACTGCTAAGAAACTGTCCTAAGTCTTTAGCGATAGGATAATATAAATCAAGGTAACTGTAGCTAGCTAAACTTAGTAAGGTTTATTATAAACGTAGCTTAAAGTTTAGAGATGTTTCTTGCCCGTTCCTCTCCATAGGAACCTACTACACTTTGGAATGGGCAACTAGCTTCTTCTGTCTGACTGACCGACCCCTTGACAATTCAAAAGTGCCTGTCTATTTTGAAATAAGTGCTTTGAATTTCAGTTTGAGTTTTAACGTCAAAAATGTTTAACAGTCGCTGACAACGTTTATATTTATATGGGTAGATCTAATGTAAGTAGGTTTATTACATAATTGTATTAGATTTAAATCTGAGGATAAGGCATTACGGTTTTTATTTTATTTCTAAATATTCATTTATAGTGTAATATGCTTTGTGTATTAGGAACTTGTGGAATGTTTTTGAAAGTATTTATACTCCATTTGAAATAAGATTTGAATTTAAATAAACCTATTTTACAGTCCGTTCAACCGATTGTGACTTCTGAAATGTCTGATCTTATTTCAAATGGAGTATAAGTCTTTCGAAGCTTTAGGGAACCTCGATATTATTTTTATGTTGGGCTTGCATTCTAACTACTCATATACCATCGTATATTACATTAATTGCTTGTTATTGTTAACACGTATTTCCGCAGTAGTAAGATGTTTCAGTTTATCCCTTCCAACGACCATCCCTTCGCTGCCGCAGTTAATTATTGTGTATTCTTAATTGGCTTGTTAGTCATTACTAGTCATTTGTTTCCTTCTATAAAGTGTATTTATCCTTGTCTTCCTGTAAATGTAAATAAATCATGTTTTACTGAGAAATAACTACCGAGATACGTCAACCTGTGTTACAACGGTAGGTATAGTTAGGTATTCATTTCTGTTATACCGATTCTCGTTTATTCTCGGGTTTGCACTATGAACCAGCCGGTCTATTCTGTAATAATCTCACGTTGAAAACTTAGGAGAAGTGAGCGTGAAGTGAGCTGTCATTCCACCTGCTGCTAGGGACTGACAGCTCACTCCGAGCTCACTTCACCTAAATGTTAACGGTGAGATGGTTACAGAATAGCACTGCAGGTACCCGCCTTCAATGTAACCAGAACACCTAGTTCTGGTTAGTACACCTTATCCTGTTTAAATTAGAGGCGAATTCAACAAATCTCTATAGATAAACTTATCCATAACATGTCAAAGGCTATAAGAGTAGGAGAAGACTAAAGAAACGATGGATGGACTGTTTGAAATATGTTAAGGTGGCCATTCACGGGCACTCAACTCCATAACATTCCTGACAACACTCCAAAAACCTTCCGAAATCTCACGTGGATTGGGTGGAGTGGTAAAAAATATTGAATGAAAACGCGCGGAGTGATGGGAATGGAGTGCCCGTTAATGGCCACCTTTATGTTTAGAAAGGGGGTGGCTACCAAGATGACGAATAATAGAGAAGTATGGAAGAGAATACATGGTGCGCCGACGTCAAATAAGGGCATGGATAATGGTGATTAACGTGGACACAAAGTCTACATGGCTCATTAAAATTTTACCTAAGATATGTATGAAAATGTAACCACAATTCAATGCTTGACCTCTGGAGAATACATGCGTGATGTTTTAACTTATGTTGATTACACATTATATCTCTCTAGAGTACTATTAACATTTCATATGACATCATCGAGTCAAAACTTGCGAGGTGAATTAGTGAGACCTTCTATGAGACCATCAAATGGACAAAATGACGCATTTTTGTCACATGCATTACGTCACAACTAGGTGTGTTGTTTACTTAGGTACCTATATCTATAAAGAAACTTGTCGTGTCGAAGCCGCTTTTCTTGTTATCTAGACATAACTGGAAGCGGTATTTAGAGGCTCTTCGAATGCACGGTACACACGGCTACATTTCCAGTATAAGCTGATCTCGCATTATAAACTATTTCCGTACAATGAGAGGTCAACTTACTGAATATGTAGCCGTGTGTACAAACAAGTTAGGTGTTTGGAGTTTGGTCGCATGGGTACTTGTTCATTTTTAGAACGTGTAAACGACTTTGCAAGTTTATGTAACCAAGAAAATGGCTAACAACAAAAAAAAACTACGTTCATCCTCGAAATAAAGAGATTTGGAAGTCCATAATCGTGATCAAGACCATGGACCATAGAACCGCACTAAAAGGTAAACGTTACACAAATCACGCATGCATAACGAGCAGACACAATTATTGAAGTAACAATGGCACATCGGGCATCCATTACTGAATAGGTACACAAGTCAGTAGAACAGAATAGAACAGAAGGTCTGCTCCATATTGTAAGCAAAAACGCACGCACACATAGACACGCTTCACGTATAGTAGATAGTACGAGATCGCCGCGCATACGCAGCTATGTGCGCATGCGCCTGTTTTCGCTGATGTAAGGAGCCGACCTTCTGTAGATACTATTCTATGTCAGTAATTAGGTACCCAAAGCCTATTGACGGGTCACGTAACTATGACGAAAGACAACGTTTGTTGAATTTGTTATGAGGTTACATGCCGGTTTTGAGGTCCATAAATAGCAGGTGTTACAGCATCACGGAATTACGGTCCTTTTATTGTGGCCGATGAGCGCATAGACCATGACGCAGTACAGAAAATGGCCACCATGTCTCTACCCGTGGATGTAGTCAAAAACCGTTAACTGATTTATAAACGGTGGAGGAACGAAAATAATGATTAATGGACTCATTTGACGGTTATGAAGTTATAAGACGGAAACTTCATCATTGAAGTTTTCAGTTTCTAAATAAAGTAAAGACGGTACTTACTGGTTTGTTTCAACTTCAATAACAAAGCTCAAAATAATACCTACTTGCACTTGGTGCTAGTCTGTGGATTGCGTTTTTCAAAGAGTCTTTAAATATTAGGTAGACATTATAAGCCAGTAACCATTTTCGCCTTATGTTGGTAATTTGAAGTAGGTATATCGACGAGAAAGTGACGTTCCTAGTATAAAACTAGTCGAACATCCGTCCATTATTACTCCAACGTACCGTCTCAACTACGAGAAAATGACGTTCCTAGTATAAAACTAGTCGAACATCCGTCCATTATTACTCCAACGTACCGTCTCAACTACGAGAAAATGACGTTCCTAGTATAAAACTAGTCGAACATCCGTCCATTATTACTCCAACGTACCGTCTCAACTACGAGAAAATGACGTTCCTAGTATAAAACTAGTCGAACATCCGTCCATTATTACTCCAACGTACCGTCTCAACTACGAGAAAATGACGTTCCTAGTATAAAACTAGTCGAACATCCGTCCATTATTACTCCAACGTACCGTCTCAACTACGAGAAAACAAATAAAAAGGAAGATCTTTTTTGTAGAAGTTGGGAGACACTTGTCTTGCATTTTCCGGTCTTGAAGTGATTGAAATGTGTGATAGGTCCTCAAAAAACAAGTGAATGCTGACTGCTAGTAGTTAATACTCATCATAGATGTCAAGGTCTAATAACGATGAGAGGTAAGGTGCCTGATATGATTGATATTATGAGTTGACATATACAAAAACAAACATAGTCTTGGGTTTTACCACCAACGTATTAATTAAAGTAGGTACTTACCTAGAAAAGGGCTAATGTGAGTTAAGAACATTTTTCACACGAGACCATGTCTTTATTTAGAGTATGTTCACACGAGTATCACCGACAACACGCGTAGTTAAATAAATGTAAAAATACAAATAGGTTTTTTTGTGTGTCCATTTTACACACTCTATATGGAGCTTTAATTAAATTCAATTATTTTTACTTTCCAAGATAATATGTAGGTAGGTACATAATTTAAAAACTAACAGACTTCAAATAATTATTATATGTACAAATACTCGTACTTACATAAAAAAGTAGAGGAAATAATCATATTATATAGCATCAAAAAATTCATCCAAATCGCTATCAACAGGAAAAGTTCCTGAAAGGCTGACAGAACAACCACATTGTATGGGAATGCTGATCAAGTGAAGAGTCGACAAACCGCTTGGCGATGTCTATAAAAACTAAGTGAGCACTCGGGCCCCATGGCCCTAGTGTTTTAGTTAGTAATTAATAAGACTACTTCGTACCAACCTGCGGAGCATAATAATATTAGCATAAAAGCGATTAAGTGTTCATATAATGTAAGCTTTTTTGTGTTTTAAATAAATAAACAAATTACTTCACAGTTTGGCAGATGTTATTTATAGTAAAACTCTGTAACAATAGGCAATACATTAAAAAAATTACCGCCGGACCGTGTGAAGAGGCAATTATTTTACGTGGCATTGAATGAGAATCATCAACAAGAACATTTTCCTGGAACGTTTTCCTACCTGAGTCATGTTTGAAAACATTGGTCAGATGATCATTATTCATAAAACATAACATAATGGTCACACTGTGCATGAGATTTTCGAAACGAGATTCGCCTATCCCACTTCCTCTTGTTGCAGATATCGCAAAAGACTTATAACAGCAATAGCTTTCGCACTCGATTTTCACGGTCCTATATTATCTATGGTATAATCATCATCATCTGCCTAGCCTTTTCCCAACTACGTTGGGGTCAGCTTCCAGTCTAACCGGATGAAGCTGAATACCAGTATTTTATATGGAGCGACTGCCTATCTGACCTCCACAACCCAGTAATTGGGTGATACGATACCCCTTGGTAAGACTGGTTGTCAGACTTTCGGGCTTCTGACGACCCGTAACGACTGTCAAAGATCCACGAATGACAGCCGGGACCAACGGCTTAACGTGCTTCCCGAGGCACGGAGGAGTCTCGGTACGTAAAGATGGTCACCCATCCACAGACCAACCCCGGCAAGCGTAGCTTAACCTGACGGATCGACCCGTGCGGCAGTTCTTACTTAGCCACGAGCTCCTCATCTATGGTATAATATATGTGCCAAAATTAATCGTTTGTTCAGCATGAATGCGCGCAAATGTAAACTTACGGCTTATACACTGGCCTGCAAAAATAAGTATCACACTTATACAATTTCATTTTTTCTAAAATATAGAAGTTAGAGATTTAAAATAAAAAACTTTTTATAGCAATTTATATCAGCTTGCTTTAAATTATACATTAGTAACTTTTTAAATCTAAAAAAAGATAAAACAATAAAAATAGCCATTTTTAGCTTAGTGTCATAAAACTGAATTATAAAACATTTACAAGTTTATTTTACGTTGTATTTATTTTTTAATAACTGGTGTTGCCTCCTCGGGCTCTGCTTACAGATTCGAGTCGATTTGGCATACTGAACACGAGGTTTCGGAGCCGATGTTGGGGAATATTCTCCCATTCTTCTATCAGGGCCGGTTTTATTGTCCTGAGGGTGGTAGGTGGTGGTCTGCGGCTTCTGACTAGCCTCCCTAGCTCATCCCAGGCGTGCTCAATCGGGTTGAGATCAGGACTTCTTGATGCCCAAGCCATCACGCTGATATCAACCTCCTGAATATACCCTTGCATGACCCGAGCCGTGTGTGGCCGGGCATTATCATGCATCAGCACCGATCCATCACCCATATTCACTAAATACGGCCCTGCATACTCATTGAGAATCTCCTGGGCATAACTTTCCCCAGTCAGAGTGCCATTTTCTATGGTCACTAACTCTGTGCGACCTTTTGAAGATATGCCAGCCCATTCATGTACACTGCCTCCACCGTACTGGACTCTTTCTGAGAAGCAGGCTTGAAGGTATCGCTCATCAGGTCGCCTGTAGACACTTCGCCTTCCATCAGAAGTGTAAAATGAGAATCGAGACTCATCTGTAAACAAAATTCTTGACCATTCTTCTTGATCCCACTGTATGTGTTCACGGGCGTATCGCAGTCTCGCTACTCGATGCTCTCTCTCGAGTTTGGAGCCACTCGCTGGTCTTCGGGGTTTCAGGTTTGCTTCAGCCTTCTTCAGCTTCTTCTCACTGTACTGTCACTAATGTAGTCCCTTCGGGTCTGACGAAGCTGTTGCTGGACTTCAACTGCATTTAGGTGGCGATTTCTCAACACAGTGGAAACAATATAACAGTCTTCTCGGGCACTAGTACACCTGGGTCTGCCATTACCAGGTCTCGTCAAATGGTTTCCAGACTCTTCGTACTTTCGCTTCACCGTTCGTAACGTCACGACCATCATTTTTGCAGTACGACGCATACTGATCCCTAGTTCCAGAAAAGTCCATGATCCTAGCACATTCTTCAGGTGAAAGAGGCATCATAAATAAGTTTATGTGCTGTTGTCTATCTTAGCTTTTGTAACAAGACCTAAAACTCATCGATCAAGAAAAAACTAAAAATGAATGGTAAAATTGTAATTCGAAAATTATTATTTTTGATTTTAAAGTTTTTTTCAGCCATTTCATAAAAGAAGGTTACCGACTATGAAGTTATTATGTAAAAAATTAAACTTTTTTTCGGGTCCTTTTTGTTTCGAAAGTATATCTTGTGTACTTAAAAAAAGATTGCAATTTTAAAAGTGTGATATTTATGTTTGCAGGCCAGGGTTCAACTTATCCTTTTCCAATAAAAGTTTTTTTTAAATTTATATATTGAAACTGCCGTACCCGCGCCGCGGGGGCAGTGCAGGCCGCTCATTCGTTAACGCTCCCGGCGCTGCGTATTCCTAAAGCGAGGTACAGCGCAGCGGTTTCGTTCACACTATAAAAACATTGTTTTAGATCATTTATTCAACGTAGACCATGTATATGTGACCTTGGAACTTGACGTTAACGATGAGTACTAACATTACAAGAATAGCTCAGCCGTGGAGAAATTATTAAATAGTCATCAAAAGTAAGTAGACAAGCTGACTGCTCAGGACGTAGATCCTGAAGTATAGTTACTAGTAGAGGCTCTCCTTAATGTAACCCAATCAACAATTAACTGAGCCTATCGCAGTCCAATGCTGGAAATAGGCCTCTCACAAGCTGGGCCACAACGTCCTGTCCTCCGCCTTCAGGATCTAGTCCCAGCTAAGATGGAACAGGGCCGGCAAGGAATTAGAAAAATAAGAATTTGAGCAACTATTGCCTTCATCTTAATTCAAGTCTGCCCCCGTAGACTGCGATAGGGACAGCTGCAGCTCAGACCGATTACCTCACAAAAAAAATTGACGAGATCGACGTTTCGTATTCCCCTTTTTTCTCCTTGAAAACTGAGTCGATTCAATTATTGTTTTACATTCAAATTTTAAGAAAGACTATGTCTAGGTTCCTATCATTTTATTTTATGTTAAAAACTTTTCGAATTTGTCTGGTAGTCTAATCACGGCAGTAAAAATGGGGCATTTTTGTAATTTTTAGAGGATTCAAACATTTTAAAGAGAGTGCCAAGAGTTAATGCTTCTAGAATTTACTTTCATACATTAATGCATTATCTGGCATTGTTTCATATTTTACACTAAGTAGTTGTGCCCGTGTCTCCTTCCACGAGAAAGATTTAGGAACGTATCCCAAGACCGTTTCCGAAATGCAAGTATTTTCTATTTTTTTCTTTTTTTTGTAGATTCTGAAACCATAGCTTATTAAGAAACTTTCGACTTATTTTTATCTTTTTGCGCTCTTTATTGCGGGTGCGGTTACCGACATCATTCTCATACATTATGTACATGCATTGCACACAAACCTAGATATTGTGTGCACTATCTACAGGCCATACAAATATGAGTACTTTCCGAGCGAGAATTCAACTCGCAACCTGTAGCGCAAAAGTCAATAATACTCTATAGAGACATGTGCAATCTTAGAAATTGAATCCAATATACACAGAGAATATTGTATAACATATATATATATACACACATAAACTCACGCCTACTTCCCATGGGGGTAGGCAGAAACTACAGAACGACACCTGCTACGATTTTTACACACTCCTTTTACCTCGTTTACGTTCATACACTGGTCATACAAGCACGCTGGTTGCGACCTTTCTGAAGAACATCACTAATAACGTCAGTATGCCCTCCTTCCTAGGGCGTCCCCTTCCGGCGTTTCCACTCACATCTGCCCTGTTAATAGTCGCCTTTCATAAATCTTCTCACCATGACCAAACCATCACTTCCATCATCTTCTTTTAAATCACACTGTTGTCTTATCGCGTCATTCCTCAACCTATCATTCATAGTCACACCACACATGCTTCGTAAGGAACGCAGTTCCACAGCATTTATTCTACTTTCATACTTCTTTTGCTACACCCAACATTCACTTCCAACCATAAGCTTGAGCACCAGCACACCATTGTGAACAGTTGGTCAAGTTTTTTGGACATCAACTTGTTGGTCACAATCGTATTTAAAGCACCATTGTATAACAATCTTCTTTTTTTTTTTTTTTTTTGTCGGATATTATCAAATAACTTCTCCCGCTTTGGGCGTAGCGTGAGGGCGTGTCAGACTCTTACTGGCTAAAACCCACCCGTGTTCCTTCAGTTGCCTGTACGTTGCCAGGGGCCACGGTATCTCTTTCGGACTTTCCCGCAACCCCAGCAGTTGTATAATAATCCTTACATATTAGAAAACAAAGTCCCCCGCCGCGACTGTCTGTCTGTCTGAACGCGATTAACGCAAGAATTACAGAACGGATTTTCAAACGATTTTCACCAATGGACGGAGTGATTCATGAGGAAGGTTTTGGTGTATAATTTATTAAGGTGTTGTGTAAATTGGCTGAAATATGACGATTATTGTTGAAGATGTCGGATAAAATCATGCCGGCCGGCGGGGACCTTTACTTGCGTACGCCGCGTAAACCGTAAAATAAAGATAAAATGTATGTTCTACAGCATTGTTCATCTTAAAAAGTTCAACAAAAAAGTCCCCGATGGCATATTATGACTATTTTCTAAGGATGATCCACAGTAATCATTATTACCTTCTAGAATTCTTTAAAATTTCATTGTTATTTCCGAAGCTACATATTTTGACCGGTATTATATTAATCCCAATAAAATCTTTTGTTATTTCAATTGGGCATTTAATTTAGATTAAAATATGCCCGACATCATATCATTTAGATGAATAGTTTAAAAGATATCACAGATTCATAATTACGCGTTACAAAATAATTATGGCTACGGCAACGCGGGCACGGCGGTAGGAGTCAATGACCTTTTCCTCCGCTATTAGATATGTAATCCCGGCAGTACGTACCAGTGGGATATTTTCCGACGTCCACGTGGGCGGAGCCGCGGGCAAAAGCTATTTATAATTAATCAGCCTATAATTATTATCCCACTGCTGGGACAGGCCTCCTCTCTTCGAGAAGGAGTGGGCCGTAATCTACCACGCGGGCCCAGTGCGGGTTGGCAGATGTCACATGTTTTCTAATTTTTGGCTCCGCTTTCCTCACGATATTTTCCTTCACCGTTTTGAGAGCAGTGGTGATGAAATTGCTTACCTAAACGAAGTAAAGCGCCTGTAGGAGTTCGAACCCACGACCTACAACTTGTAAGCCGGAGTCGTTATCACTGAGGCACCACTGCTCTCCCACACAGAATAGATACGATTATTCCAGGTTTAGAGTAACCATCAGCCTATAGCTGTCCCTTGGTAGACATAGACCAATCCACGTTTGAACTACTTCTGTATGTATCTATATACAATTATGAATAAAAGTCCCTTTTGTATCTGTCTGTGTGACCGCGTTGCTCTTCTAAACTACGCAATGGATTTTGACGCGGTTTTCACCATCATTTAGAGATTTTATTCCGAAAACTTTAGGTGCATCTTCTTATTATTTATTTATTTATATATACTTTATTGTACACCACAAAAACACATAACAAAAAAAAAAACAAAATTAACACTATAAAATATACAATGGGCTCTTCTTCACATAGATATAATTATATAATTAATGTAAACAAGATATTGTGAAAACATTTTAAATGAGTAACGGTGGAGTTTCTTGCCCATTCTTTTCCATACGAAAACTACCTTTTCTTTTGGAGGGGCGACTAGAATCTTTTTCTTTTTTTTGTAAATTTTGACGTTCAAATGTGCCTTTTTGCTTTGTATGATATTAAACTAACATAATGAAATCTCGATCTATTGTCAAGTCGTGAAAACCGTGCAAACAAGGGGGGGCAGGTCGATAATAATGCATAACCATGAGTCTATGAGTATAAATGGATTGCTTGCAAGAATCGTATAAAATAGTGCACGTCATCTACCATGAATGTCTCAAAGTCATAAGTTCATAACACATAAAATCGATTATCTTTTCTAGCTAGTGTGGCAATACATCTTTTTATAAATAATTTCGGAAGACCCTGGCACTGTCACTTTTTGTACCCCACACAAATTCGAATACCAGTACCGGTAAATAACAGTGACAGGAACTTATTATAACATCATCCTTAAAGAGTAAGTAAGTGGGAAAAATACGTAGCTACTTATTATTGAAGCTAACTCAAAAAATTCCCAAACAAAGTTAACAAAATTTATATGGGACCACCTCTGAAGTATGACCTACCAAACAAAAAAAGAAACATCAAAATCAAGTCATAATTGGCGAAGTAATCGAGTAACAAATATACAAAAAGAAAAACATACAGTCGAATTAATAATAATAATAATTTTATCTGGAAATAACCATCCATAATCTGTTAGTAAACATTAACCTTAATAACTATGTTAGTGAACATGCAGGATGGACAAATAATGGACGAGCGGGCAATGAACTTAAGAAACTCCTCCTTTTTTAAGTCGGTTAAAAAGATAAAAGATAAATTTGGTCAAGCATAGTGTTGGCAACGAGTCTAAATTTAATTACACTACGACTCGTTAAGCCAATAAATTTTCATGAGCTAGAACTGTTACTGGAACTTTTGAATTTTATGGATATTTTTTGTAATGCAGAGCTTCTTACCGCTAATTATTATTATTACTTTGCTATTTGCACCGACTTATAATTATTATAGTCAATCATTACGATGCAGGATGAAACAACAGTGACGTGAGATAAGTATAGAGAATAGGACCTGTTTGGTTATACCTACAGTGTGTTCAAGATAACTTGACCCGTAACGCGATTGATAGCACTGAATTTTGCAGTCATGTCATAGTCAAAGTCAAATCATTTATTTCAATTTATAAGGCACTTTTGAACGTCAATATTTACAAAAAAAATAAATTGGTTCTAGCCGCCCCTTCCAAAGGGAAGAATCCGCGGAGAAGAATGGGTAAGGAACTCCACCGTTACTTTTTTAAAATGTTTCACAATATTTTGTATAGGTAACTACATTAGTTATATAATTATATGCGAAGACGATGCACCTAGAATAAAATTACTATACCACGATAGTTAACAAGAATTAAAAATGAAGCAACAACAGATAAATCAATTATGTGATAGTAGATGGAAAAGTAAAGAAGGAAGATGCTAAAGTAGACGATTTTTCTAAAATTTTACAATTAATAAGTCTGTGTGTGAGGAAGTAATCACAGAAATTAAAATCAGAGTAACATATTAAAAAATATATGCAATATACAATTAAATTAGCAACCAGTTTGAATTTTTCATGTGACAAATTGTGGTAAGTGTAGTAGTACTGTCCTGTCAGTCGCCATTTTGAACTCTATTAGTATTGAAACTAAGACTGAAAAAATCAGTAACACCAATCGCATCACGGGTCAAATTATATGGAAGGACTATACCTAAGTGATAATAATTATGGGTAATTTTAAAGTTATCACTATAGTCTGTAAAGATTATGATTCGAAGTGTTCCTGTTCCATGAAAGCATGCATTTTTTTCTTGATTGCAATAGCAATGACATCCTTTTCTTTGTTTAATTTATCCTAAATGACAAGAGATTTGTAGTATGAGAAAGCACGAAATGCAGAAAGCGTGATATTCGAAAACACATTTTGTTTTGGTGCGTTACGTCAGACGCCCACAACATTTATTTTATATCTAGCTAACTCCTCGGTTTCACATTGCTAGCCTTGACTGAACTAGAATATAACACATATGTTTCAATCAAACTCAAAGCATTTATTTCAATTAAACCATTTACAGGCACTTTTAAATTGTCAAGGGGTCAGTCAGTCAGAAATATGAAGCTAGTTGCTTCATATTTCTGACTGACTGACCCCTTGACAATTTAGTTAGTTAGTTAGAGTTTAGTTAGTTTGCTAGTTGCCCATTCTAAAGCGTAGGTACCTATGGAGAAGAACTGGCAAGAAACTCCACAGACACTCTTTAAAAAAATAATATTCTTACAAAATATTGTTTACATCATTCATGTTGAAATTATACATGTGAGAACAATGTAGAAAAACGTGCACGTAAAAAGCGTCCGTAATAAAAATATAAAAACAATTCAAAAATTAAAATAAGCCGTGGCTGCAGTTAAGAGATGACCAGTCCCTACAGATGGCGCCCGTTCACGAACATGACGCATGGATCAGCACCGTTTAGCGTATAGGGAATTCAACGATCCAACACACGCCACCACCAGCGAGACATTTGAGTGAGCATGACATACTCTTAGCCGCCAGGGCATATCAAGTCAATGAAAGACGTACCCTACCCGACGTACTAGATGCACTAAAACCTTCTCCGAGAGGATCGTGGCAAAATAATAACAGCCGCACGGGTCGATTTCATGTTAAGCTACGCTTGCCACGATCGGTTCGTCGTTGGGTGACCATTCATTACATATCGAGACCCTTATGTGCCTCGGAAAGGACGTTAAGCCGTGGGTCTCGGAACATTTGTAGATCTTTGACAGTCGTTTCGGGTCTGACAACCGGTCTTACCAAGTGGTATCGTTTTACCCAGTAACTAGGTGGTCAGATAAGCAGTCGCTCTACGTAAAATACTGGTATTTAGCTGCATCCGGTTAGCCTGGAAGACACCCCAAAATAGTAGGGATAAGGTTAGGCACATTGACTAAACCTTCTCCGAGATAAATCATAATCTATAATTGGTGAAAACTCACAATCCGTTTAGTACTCTTTGAGATAAGCGCTATCAAACAAACAGATGCGGTGGTTGAATTTAGATGATCATATAAAAGCATCGATGTGCATTTGTTTTGTATTGATGCTTATCACGAAAATGCTGCATCAGTGCGGCATTAAAGCATACTCAAACCATGTTGAGATCTATAATAGAGTATTTTATGAGATTTGCAAAGAAATTACTGAATATAATGATGTTGGATCAGTGGAAACAGCAGCGTTGGAGAATTCAAGGCTCTCCCAAATCATGACTCCGTCTAACATTGAACTTTAATTTGAAAATATCAAGTTAAAACTGTTTTGTATGCTCTAGGACCGATTGTCAGACTTTCAGGATAATGATTTCCGATTGGTTCTCGTACCTACTCATCATACGTAGGGCACTATTTTTTAAGCATCTCAAAAAAACTTGTTATGTTCAAGCAATGGTGTAAATTAAAAACGATGGGATCAGTGTCCAGTAAAAAAACAATACCATATACGTAACCTTGAATATTTTCCGTTTATGTCCTGCCCAAAGATTTAGTACAAGTATATTTCTTTAGTCGGACAGTACTGTGACCAAACGATTCGGAAGACGGGATATTAAGCTTCTGTCTCGATGTCTTATACTAATTTCTAAAATAATACGGAAAAGTAAGCGGAACGGACTCGACTGTATTTTAATGATGCCAAATAAATCAAATCAATACCTATCAAATCTGTTTTAAATAAAAACCATTTTCTAACTGTTCAAGGTATTAAACTGTTTCCTTACATTCCCCAGTATCTTCGAGTACAAACGACAACAAATTAAAACCACTGTTGGTCACAATGAGCTCTACAAAGTGCCTACCTACATAAGAATATGATAATTACAGTACCTAAGTACCTAAATTCCTATAGGGGGTCGGAGGAAATAAGTAACTACCTATGTTTCATAAATATATGATAGGTGGGTAATGATAGTTAGGTACTGGTAGTAACTAGGTAACATATTTTCAAAGAAGGGGAAAAAACATCGAACAATCATATTCGATTTCAGCCTAGTAGGTAAAAAACAAAAGAATACGTTAGTACGAGTATGTAATGAATGCCAACAACCACGTGATCGCTTTTCCACTTTAAGCTGCGTTCAGATATGTTCGTTTTTCCGTACCGTACCTTCGTTTCGTATCAGCGTCGCGATCCAAAAACTCTGGACGCCACCGTACCGTGAGTTGGTTTTGTCGCCTTTGAACGGGGCGAAAAAACCAACTCACGATGGATCAGAGCGTACGTGCATCCATATTGAGACACCGTACTACCGTACCGAACGGGCGTCCAAACTAGCGTTCTTGGATCGCGACGCTGATACAAAACAGAGGTACGGTACGGACAAAAGAACATTTATCTGGACGAATGTTAAGATGTTCCTTGGATTATATTAGACATACCATACTTGGTAGGAAGGTCAGCCATGGACACTGAAGTCATGGTTGTTTGTGATGTCACTATTAATATCATAAATAAGTTATAGATTCGTTTCCACACATTACGTGACGTCCATGCTCTTTGTCATAAGTACAGTCACAATCATATTTCAAAATGCAGTTTCATGTACTAAGCTTTAAGAGGTAGTTATGAGGAACCGGGTGGCAAGTTTCTCATACTCCTTTGAAAAGGTAGGATCTTCCGACCAGACGGGTGGTGACTGCCTGAAGGTTGTTTTCGGGTTTCTGTATATCTGCTTGCGCAATGTAGGACTTTGCGTGTCGTCAGGTCTAATGCGTTGTTCGTATGTGGCGTTATAGATGCCACCATAAGCTAATCACGTTTTTCTTGACGATCGTTTAGAGGAGAAACATTCAAGCACATTATTTTTTCATGGTGCTTACCAAAGAGAGCTGAAAAAGATTAAGAGTGGGAAAGCCAGTAACCCAAAAGGCTCTCCAAAAGCACCGATGTCATTAATGTTTCGTTTTATACACTGCACCACGTAAATAAAACTTATGATAACTGCTGTTATTAATAACAACAGCCAATCACATCACTTGAAATAATAAAATAAAATTACCCCTGAGAACAAAAGGTGACACCAACTCAGGGCTCAAAGTCTCTTCTAACGTCCAGACAAAATCTAGTTCAGGTCATGTGAGGACCATGTAGATTAATGTCTGAAATGGTATTTTGAGGAAAGAACCACACAGATTTGAGTGAACCTGGACTGGTCAGTGCAAGCATTTGTCAGTAATTGTGGAACTCAACCCAGAACTTAAGGAGCTCAAATAAGATTACACATCAGGGGGCCAACCACCACTTTAAGCAGTATTATTTTGATTTTACTTCAGTGCGAGAAAGAAGTGGAGCTATACAGGACGTCTAGCTCCATCTCTTTCCCACGCTCAAGTAAGATTAAAATAATACTGCTAAAAGAGGAGGTGGTAGGGCCCGCGCCTAAATTGAATACGCTTTAAGAAACCGGGGGCTAGGTAGTCGACACCCTAATGCGTAACCTTCTCCAAATTATAATTCCTTTCACTTCTACCAACGCACAATATGCACCACGCGTTTTTTCGCCGTCGACCAGACGAGTTTTTAAAACACATGAAGCTATCATTATTTTGATTTGATTACAACAAAACTTTTTGTAATATCAAATTAATGATGGATTTTCATTCCAAGTGTGGCACGCAAAGGGTGCTGAATGTATTGAGGAAGATGCTGGGAAATGTATGTAAGACGCAGACTGTCCTCAATAACATCCGAGACGGGTATACCCTACGTTACGTGTAAATGCGTTGGTCGGCGTCGAACTGGCGGGCGGGTGCGGCGTTCGTCGTCTCAGTATCGTTCATCCGTGGCCCGAGCTCAGTCGTTTGCCGTGATTTAAACAAATATACAAGAGAAAATGGCAAGATACGGATTCACCGCATTGAACCTAGCCGTTCTACTGGCTTTATTTGAGATTGGTAAGTTTTTTTTTAATAATAAAAATAAAAAAAAGATTTTTCCTTTTTAAACATACTTTTGTTCGTAAATGTACTTTCATAAGTTTAGCATAGCTGATTATCTATGCACTTCAAAGCTATTATGGTTAGATTATTGTAGTTATCAGTTAACTCATTATCACTTTTTATAGTAACCAGCTTTACTATGTAGGTAGCAAATGTTGAACTGTTAGTAACTTTTTTTCTGGGACCTTGTTAGTCTTGAACTAGATAAAGTCGTTTATATAGAAAAACAGGCTTTCACAAACATGCCAGATAGTAAAGTTAAGATTACATTAGATTCTATTCGCAAATACAACAATTTAAAACTTTTTTCTCCATTTTTCTTTTACTATATTTTCCTTAATTTTCAAAAAATAAAAGAATTGCGTTGTATTTCTTTTGATTGTAAAAAGTTATCCTTATCGCTTCAATGCTAGACTGAAATATATGAAATGTACGTTTTATTTATACACTCGCTGCCAAGAAATTGGGTCAACTTTTGTTGACGATAATACCTATAAAATGTAGTTTCATTTGTTTTTTATTTAAAGCACAGTACCTACGATATTTTTTTTTTCTAAAGGTTCCGTTATTATAATGCAAATAAATATCAAGCTCGTATTCAAATCCCCGAAAAAGACTGTCATGAGAAAAGTTGCCATTAAAATATTTTTAAATTTCATTTAATGGCATCTGACCAAACAACGTCCTTTACGAATGTCCAAAGTGTTCACCTGCACTTCTGAGGACCTAAAAAAAAGACCCAACTTCGATAAAAACACCAACTAAAAAAGACTAAACAAGTTATCGATGTCGATTTTTTCGGTTTTCATGTGCATGCGCCGCTTCCAACAACGTTACCTCGGTTGTCAAAATACGACGAGTAGTTTAGTATGATTTATTTATTTATTATGCATGGTACACAACGATATATATACAAGGATAGTATCAATAGGTAAGTCACGAGTCTTCAATACTGTATTAATACATCACTTATTTATAGGCATGCACTTGCATAACATTCAAGGTGAACAACTTATAACAATTCGTTTTTTTTTAAACATTTAAATATTACCAATAACATTCATTTGATCTGTAATAAAATAAACAAATTTACATTTCGATACATTGCATGAGAACAATATAAACCATACAAACTCACCATAAAAATATTCGCACATAAGGTAACAAAACTGAATAGGGAATAAAATAAAAATTCAAATGAGGTTATAAAGAATGAAAGAGCACAAAATTAAAAAAAACAAATATCGTAAGTCTAATTATTAAAATAAATCCAAACGAAATGAAACTATTATCGAATTTGATTTCATTATTAAATTAAAATTATATTATTATTAAATTAGAATAAGTATAAGTAGGCAGTTAATTAAAAGTCAATTTTATTAATTTTGGTTTTAAGTATTGGCATACTATCAAAGAAAATGTCGAAAAGATGAATAGAAATAGCCAGTTAAAATCATAACCCTACTTTGGCTTTGCCGTAGTCGGGTAACAACGTCCCTGATGCCGCGATTGGCATGGCTATCAACTGGGAGACTGGGACCAATTCATCTAACATAATAATATATTTACATTTATCATTGACTCGGAAAGAAGAAGTAGCGTGTAATGAAGGCCATCCTATTGAAAAGCAAATTCTGTAATAACATTTCAAAGCTACTGAAATGAAGTTCCTTGTTTTATTTGAAATTAGCTGCTGCCCGCGGATTTGCCAGCGTAGACCTAAATCTTTTTCTAAAATTAAAAGTAATAATTTTAGCTATCTGCCAGTGAAAGTCCCGTCAAAATTGGTCTAGCCATTTCAGAGATTAACGGGAACAAACAAATAGACAGACAAAAAAAAATTAAAACAGTTTTTTGTTATAAGTGTCGTATACCTACTTTACTTTCATATGAATTTAGTAACAAGCTGCTATTTTGACTTTACAAACAGACAATTTATTTGTTTGTATGTTTATGTATGTAGGTACCTATAGATATTGTTATACCAATGACACTTTAAACTTACAGTTGTCAACAACTTTGTTCAATCAACCAAAGCGAATTAAAACTATTTGGCAAGCGATGAATGGAAAAAAAAAAATGTCTGTCGGCTATAAAAATTGTGTTTCGTTTTTATCTTTGTATGAAATAATAAAACTCAGATTGAGTAGTTGTTTTTTTTTTGTATTGTTAGGTTATCTTTGTACAAGCATCACTTATATTTTTTATTAGAAATGATGATGTCATTCATGATTGTCGTGCAGCTTTTTTAAAAATAATGTACCTATGTAATGCTTTTCGTCTTCGAATAGTTATTTACAAAGGTACCTATTCTATGTTCACAGTGCAATGTATGAACAATTATCTCAAAAGCTGTATCCCATGAAATTGAACTTTGAAATAGACATAGGTACTTGTAAGAGGTAAAGGTGCAAACCAGTTTTAGTTATCTATCTCCTTGTCTCCTTTGTTATCTATCCCGTGTAAACAAAGCCAACGTTCAAAAAGAGTAGACTATTAGAGGAGGTAGGTCAACTAAACTGACATTAGACACTAGTACTCTAAGTTTAAAATATTATGTTTTATTTTTTTTAATCTTCGAAGAGCAGTTTTCGGTCAATACCAACAGTGCCCTACTTTGCCCCATTATGTCCATTGCTAAATATGGTCCATAACAAACCAGTACTTTCAACGAATGGCCCCCATTGCCCTAATCACCATGTTTAACATAATAATGCCAAAAAAATGCTGTAAAACGAAATAGGCCAAAAACCCCTCATTATTATTCGAAGGATGCGCAACAGACTTCATCATTATCATCATCTTAACAGCCTGATGGCATCCACTGCTCGCCAAAAGTTTCCACATTGATTTTCACAGCGTGTAGCTGATAACAAAATAATGCGATTACCAATCTATGTATTGTATTCATTATAATTGTTATCGTTCATATATTCAAAAGGTCAAAATAAGTATAGTGAATGTTAATTAGCTGATATGATAAGGAAAACTGCAGTTATGTGTAAAAAAATAACAGTATAGGTACCTATACCTACTGATATCAGTTTAGTTTTACCTAGGTTAGCTGTATCCTGATTTTTTATAAGTATAATTGTATTGACCGACTAGTTTCTTCCCACGACTTCATCAAACTTAAACTCAAAGCATTTATTTCAATTAATCCATTTACAGCAGTGGCGTATAAAAATTTGTTTGGGGGCCCTTAGAAAGGGTAAAGATTTCTCACAAAAGAAAAAAAAATGTTTGCATAAAATTAAATGAAATATTTATTCATAATAACTATCTATATCTTTTTCCAAAAAGGGATAGATAATTTTCCAAAATTTTTACAAACAATTCAAATTAAATATACACTCCTTGCCTTTTTTTCGGCAAACTGATTTAATGAATCATTTATAGCTGATGATGACTTTAGTTTTTCTAAAGTTTCTGCCTCTATGGACAATAGTGACAGGTCTGATTACGCGCGTTGGGGGCCCCCGTGGCCCGAGGCCCCGCATAATTGATACGGCAGATGCGGTGGAAGTTACGCCCCTGATTTATAGGCACTTTTGAATTGACAAGGGTTCAGTCAGTTAGAAATATGAAGCTAGTTGCCCATTCCAAAGCGTAGGTTCCTATGGAGAAGAACGGGCAAGAAACTCCACGGACATCCGCGTGAAGACCCACCGCGTCCCATCGAATCACCCGCCCGCGCTGTGACTTTGTTTTCAATATGACGTTTTTTTTTCTTTTCCCAAGTGTCTTAGCAAGATGCTAAATAGCCTCTATCCTTCGTCAAGAATTGAGGTATCAAATGCAAAAATAATTTTCCAGATCCGAGTGGAGAGAGAGACCAGAGATTAGCGCGATCAAAAAAAAAAAAAAACTAACTTGTTAGCTTTATTATATTAGTATTGATATTGGTTAAAATAACAGTCTTTGGTTATATCACAGATATTAGTAAAAATGATAAATGGATGCATACATCAGCAGGGCCTCAAGTCTGCTATTACAATAGTGTCAGAATTGTCTATCATTGATTTCATAATTGTTGATTTTGACAAGTTCGGTAATTTACTAATATATCAGTCATTATGACTTTCCAATGGTCAGCCACTGACACTCCATTGAAAGAAATGGCATCTATTGGTAATCTCGTAAATCATGACAAATGAATGACTGACTTAGATGATAATCTGCTAAAATTTTGACAGTTCCTTTGATCAGTGACCTACCATGAGAACATCATTGTGCAGTCATTTATTTTAATTGGTTACGAGTATCGTGTTTGTGGAATACAAAGATCAACCAATGATCGACCTTTATGAATTTAGCAGATTACGAACTTGTAGCAAAATGACAATGGGATCGTGTTGTAATGACGAATTTACAAAAATTGCAGACTTTGGCCCCAGGATGAATACATCCGTTATATATATAGGAACTGGATTGTTACAATAATAAAATAAAAATATACAGAGCCAACACACTTATATTATTATTTTATAATGCCATCTGTAGGCTAGAAGTAATAGAAAAAAAACATACTTACTGTAGAAAATAAATGAACAATTCAAAGCCATAAATAAACTTTATGACGCGTGAAATCAAAACTGACTTTTAATAACGGTGAAATAGGTGTGGATAGATAAGATGATGTCACAGTTTTTGTTTGAAAAAATATTTTTATCATATTAATCCTGCGATTATTGTGAGCTACAGAGCGTTAAAAAAGAGATATCTATACTCCATTTGAAATAATATTAGATATTTAAATAAACCTTTTTTACAGTCCTATCAACCGATTTTGACTTCTATAACTTAGGCATAAGGATGGCATTAAAAGCAAAAAAAGTGGTTACAAGACCGATTGTTTACTGCAGCTGCCATTTGTCATGCTATCTACGCAATAGAATTCAAAATCGATTGAACGGACTGTAAAAAAGGTTTATTTAAATGTCTAATCTTATTTCAAATGGAGTAAAGGTATTACGAACGAAAATACTTTTATTATCCTCTTACTTGATGAGGATATTAAAAGTCTTTTCCTCTTAAGCAGGTTGGAGGGGTTTTTTCTCAAACCGCAACAGCCAACTAGCCGACCAAGTGCGTGATTCATACCGGTTTCTGCCCAGCTATCTAATTACGCAACACATTTTGGTAAACGATTACGACAAATTTGTTTAATTTTGACAGTACAGCAACATTCATTGCGTTATTTACGTTGTTGAGCAGATTTTTTTTTCGTACTTATGAAGCAATGGATTTGCAATTTGTTTCAAAACGATTCAAATTCCGATTGATCGTGTATTTACGCATTTAGGGTACAGGCCCTGCAGTCTTGACATAGGTAGCGATCGCTATACGACCGAATTCGGTCGCAGTCCTAAGGCCTCTGCCTCAATTTTGCGGGCAGCGGGGCGGCGGGCGGCGGCGGCGGCGCGGGCGGTCACCGCTTGACTGGAGTGCACCGCTCGTTGCCCGCCTCCGCGCCACTGTTTTCGAGAACCGGTCCATTTGATTTTACGCATAAGATCCTGCCGCTCCCGCGCCGCCACCGCCGCCGGCCCGCTGCCCGCAAAATTCGAGGCAGAGGCCTAATGGTCACGTGATTTTTTCGTGCTTGTCAAGCAATTTTGACCGTCTAAGGACGCCATTAGAACTTTACGAACGAATCCGGTCGTAAAGCGATGGCTATCGATGTCGCGACTTCAGGGCCTGGTCGGTGTGGCCACTGGTCGTGATCGTGGCCGTCTAGTGCTCGAGATGCATTGTAAACATCTAGCTATTCGGCCGCGACTTCGTTCGTGTAGATTTTGGATTTTCACATTGAGTCTTCACCCCATCACCCCAATACGGGTTGTTTAGTTAAAAATCAGTATGCGTGTATTTAATTACTCAAAAATCAAGTTTTTTATACACCACGTTTTATTAAAATCAGCGGGTCTATTCTGTAATAATCTCACGGTGAAATCTTAGGTGAAGTGAACGTGAAGTGAGCTGTCATTCCACCTGCTGCTAGCTGACAGTGACAGCTGACTCCGAGCTAACTTCACCTAAGTTTTCACGGTGAGATGGTTAGAGAACAGATAGGAAGTTCAGTAGTTTAGACGTGAAGACGTAATAAACAGAGAGACTTTAGCATTTATAATATCGTCAGAATGGTTATGGATAACCATTTAAAAGCCACAACATGCACATCTATGAATGTAACAATATATATCAATAACCACATGTTGATGCCAATTGCCTAACATTAAGTACTTCTAATAGACATAAAACGCTTAGCGTGAGTCAACGTTGAAGATGGCAGCCACGTAAATAGGAAATGGTATCCATTTCAGCCATAGCGTCCAACATTACTGGCCTCTTCCAAATATCGCCACAAAAGCTTGTATTACTTAACTATGTATTTAATAACCTAACTAATATGTATTATTAATGCGAAAGTGAGTTTGTTTGTTGGTTACGCTTTCACGCTAAACCAGCTCAACGGATTAAGATGAAATTTGGCATATGCGTAGACCATGACCTGAGCTAGGAAATAGAATAATACTTTTTGTCCCAAAATTCTTACGGGATCGAGTCATATGTGGGTGAACCGCGGGGCGCAGTTAGTAATTTAATAAAGTATTTAATTTATAAGAAATCTATCTGGTACACCGCTATGCTGGTATTCTGTTATTGTTACCTGGCAAAAAATGGCCATGAAAACATGTTTTTTTCCGCATATCTTTGCTGTCCGTAATATTATTGACATTTGCGAAAGATGTGCTAAAAAACATATTTTTACAATATTCAATGAAGTCTTACTGGGCCAGGTACCTTAATATTCATACTATAGATAATTATTTCACAGAAATTGACGATTTGCTTCAAACTATCAAGGCGATTGAATTAATTATTTTATTTGTCAGAATATAGGTACGGTATGACATATTAACAATAACAGCAGCAGCAGTGTACCAGATGGATTTAATTTATTAAAATGATACGAGCTTTTGTGGCTATATTTGGATGTCTATGCATTTAGTTCTTCAACTGACATTTCTAGACTTTAGAAAAGGTCATTCATCAATTAAACGCCAACCAACGCTGACCCAAAATCGTTGAATTATGAAATTAAATTCGTTCTACAAACGTGTTTATGATATAGATGAATGGAAAATTGTTGGAAGTTTTCCAGATTTTTTACGGTTTTGCGCAATATATACTAGTAAACTATGTAAGTAGAATGTTTCGTAGACATCTTCTAATACGCCTGTGTTCCCATTTTACGACCTGATACTGTCACAGAAATAAAATATCCAAGTATTGTGTCTTTCAGCAAAAGTTTCTAAGCTTATATTGTATTCAGAATGTGTATTTAATATTTTTCCCCGTGGTCCGTGATAAACTCAAACTCAAAGCATTTATTTCAAATAAAACAAACAGGCACTTTTTAACTGTCAAGGGTCGGTCAATCCAAAGCGTAGTAGATTCCTATGGAGAACAACGGGCAAGATACCCCACGGACACTTTTTAATCAAAATATTGTTACAAAATATTGGTTACATCTTTCATGTTGAAATTTAACATGTGAGAACAATGGGGAAAGACGTGTACATTAAAAGCGTCCGTAATAAAAAGATAAGAACAATTCAAAAATTAAAATAAGCCATGGCAGCTAAGAGATGACCAGTCCCTACTGATGGCACCCGTTCACGAACATGACGCATGGATCAGAACCATTCAGCTAGCCATTCAGGAACTTAATGATCCAAAACATACGCCACCACCAGAAAAACATTTGAGTGACGAACGAATTAAATAATATCCCATCATACATTTTTAAGAACAGTGGAAAATGTAACCTTAGTGGATTGCTAATCGCATGTTACTAAAAAACAGAACTCAATTGTGTAACATACTTCGCAATCCGAAGGATTTTAAAGAATCCTTTGCTTAGTAAATAATATGTGTGAAAATTCGTCTGTTCGATAACGTAAATAAAGCAATGATTTTCAGTATGAAAAGCATTTCCATTGGCTAAAGTCAATAGGTTCTTTCTCACGAAGTCTTTTAAACATGATTCTCCCAAGAACGAACGTGACACAATCTTTGCCAACAACCACACGACAGTAAAATAATGTCATCTACGAATCTAAATATTGTAGATAATCTCTAAACATCAATCTTTCCGCCTACCGAGCGTGATTATTACGGCATTATTGTGTCAGAATAGATCGTTCTAGCTGTTTGAGCCTACCCTAATCGTTTGCACGGCAGTTTAACTGCAGGGCAGATGAAGGTGACAGGTATTAGTTGCACCGCATATGGTACAAAATCGCTTGACACTTCTCATGACATTTCAAAATTTGACAAAATTCCCTTGGGGGTAGGCAGAAGTTACAGCACGCCACCTGCTAGTATCCTTACATACGTGTATGTGCTCCTTTTACTTCGTTTACGTTATTAAATCTAGTCATAGACGGACGCCGGTTGCGAGTACTATACACACCTGACCTTTCTGAAAAACATCACCCAATTTATTGCATGGTTAACCCCCTGTTGAGCGGACAAAGTAGTTAAAGCTTCGAATTAGTACTCACATTTATGATTTAATCCCTCGCAAACAGGAATTCTGGAGTAAAACAAAGAATGGCGTATTCAGTTCTTGCAGTTTTACCCAAAACTAGTAGTGTTACTGTAAAAGTAGCCTCACCAAATTTCCACATTGCAAGATTGATGCTCTACAATGTTTTGTCTCCACATTGTAAATATATTATAGCCTTTTTACGATTTCAGGCGTAGAGTTAGTTGTTCCCAGGAATTGCAGGCTAGAAAATAAACTCTGGGAATAACCACCACCTACCACTGTTTGTCTCTGCATCACCCAAAGGTTGACTGGTAGAAAATACCTGTGGCATTAAGTCGCCTCTGTACATTTCTGTGCTTGAAGTATTAAATAAATAAATAAAATTGCTAAGTTGGATGACTTTACTTCTATTGGTACGGTCAATATAAAAGTTTGGACAAGCTATAATTCTTTGTTGCTAAGTGCTTAGGTGACACTTGTTTAAATACAAGAGACAAGCTACATAAATATCAAAACACTTAACTACTCAGTACACGTACAACATAGGTTCAAAAGTAGTTGGACTTAGTTACCTGCATACTAATCTCTATTGATAACTAACTGTACGTCTTTAGTTTCTTCAGAGTGATGTCCCAAGTCGCAACAATCGTTGAAATATCTTCGGCTATTTCGCTAACGATCTATTCTGTGTAAACAAATTAAAAGCTATGAGACTATTCCGATACAAATTAATATGGATTGTTTTTATCTCGATCTAGACGTGAACACGTCGATATATTTCGATGACGTCATACTATCTTACATCACATCTAATATTAGTCTAGTCAATGTTAAATACTTTGTTTAAAGGATATTTTGACTCTTATAAAGGAAAATCAAACGTGACCATATAATCACGTATTGTCATTGGTCTTTTTCTATTAAACTTTATAGTGCATTTTTACGACTTTCTTTGATATATCTTACTGTTTTGATCTGAATCTGGGAAATAATAAAATAGTTATTTGTGATAGTCTTTTATGGCTCTTGATGTTGCATGTAACATAAACCAGAAAACAGTGAGCCGAGATTACGTGCTGAGAAAGATTGAAAAGTATTTCAGCGTCATTTATGTTCAGCAAACATAACTTAACCAATAGTATTACCGGCTACAATCAATTGAGCTGTAATAGGTACACATAAGGATTATTGCTAAGTACTAGCTGAAACAATGGGGACAAATCTACAGTAATTGCCACACAATTCTTAAAACAATTCAAATACAATGTATATATGTAGCAGTAGTATTTTTAAAATTCCTTTTACCCTAAATAAGCAACTATGTAGTTGGAACTCTGAAACGGAACATTGGCCTTTTCAATTCTTTATTGATTTACTATGTATATAAAATATGTTATCTAACTTTAATATAACATCAAAACTTAGGAGTGTTTTAAATCTATTTTTGACTTCGACAATCCAATTAGTCAGAGCCGTGACTGTGTGGTCGTTTTTTTTTTTACCAATTCCACCCAGTTGGCTCCAGTTGATTTTGTATTGTCCGTTTTTCCGGTGAGAGGGTCCAATTTTCCCGATGGGACTTGTATATACCTACTGTAGGTATGCAGATATTTTTGTTTGTTTCTTTTATTTAGCTACTACTAGCTATGAGGTACAATTCTAGGCCCTGCTAAAAAGACAATCCTGTATATAAATTTTTCGTGGCCCCAGTCTCACTGAGAAATTTACTTCGTTGATTGTGTCTCCTGAAATTTTATTTGTGATAAATAGTACAAGTACTTGAGCCAAAATTGCTAATCCGCTTTGTAAGATATTAGGTGAACCCGCACTTAGACCGCGTGGTGTATTACGGCCCACTCCCTCTCATAGAGATAAGGCCACTGTCCCAGTAGTGGCAAAATTATAAGCTGATTATGCTAGATGGACCACTTGATCGTATGTGAGCATAGAGGTATCGCAGAATGCGTTGCCTTCTCAGACAATGAAATGTTTCAAGTGCCAATGATTCATAAAGAGCTTTACTACCTAAGTAGGTACTACAAATATTATCTTATTGAAAATAATAAAACTGCTCTTACCAAGGTATAGTATAGTGTATAGAAACGTGTTTCGTAAACGTTTACTAGCAAGTACTTGAACATGGATTCTTAGTTAATGACATGGCCTTGGAATGTGTTGTGACTCAGATAGCTTCCGTCACAAATAGATTAATACGTAAATATCACTTGAACTTTGTATCAATTGGATACCATTCCCATCTAATGACAAATGTTGGTTGTTCAAATATATCCTGCCACATCTGCACCTTTGGGAAACTAGAGAATACCACTTGTCCAACAATTGGCCCTATTATAATAAAAGTGATGTGTGTGTGTGTAGTGTGTTGTGTATCGTGTGTGTGTGTGTGTGTGTTTGATTTGCAAAGTAAGAGTTCAAAGATTCTTGTATTCCAAACCCAGTATTTGTTGCAACCCAGTATTTATTACTTCCCTTCCAAAAAGTATAGTAGTAGTGTAGTAGTTTTCGTATCGAGAAGAATTGGTAAGAAACTCCACCGTTACTATGTCTGGTCTGACCAATTAGTGTTCTTTAATGCAGAACATCCATCTTATTAAAAAGCCATCGCCCATTACTTTACAAAATTTGCTTCGATTAGTTGGTAGCCATAAAGTGTCATTATTATCACAGTGTCTAGTGATAAACATATTAATGCACTTAAAAATTTGGACAGTCTCCAAAATGTCGTGAAAATTCGCAATGTATAACTATGTACTAGTGACAGCTAATTTACGGATAATGTAACTCCTTACAGATGAATGAGGACTCTATTTTGTAAAGTTCTTTGCTTTGTTGACAAAGCGGTTTCTATGACTGTTGTTGTGACCTTTGGTCAAAATAAGTATCAGAACATAAGGACCATTATCCTATACTATTAAATGAGCAATATTTGTAATCAGGTTCTCGAAAACAGAAGTAGGTAAGTATTTATGTTCTACACCTAAATAATTATTGCAATATGTTGCAGAAACAATACAAAATGATAAACCTACTGGTAGGTTTTATGTTTTGAAGCTGCCTTGTATTATTTAAAATGTGCAATAAAATAATTCCGTGCTGCCATGATAGTACATACTAATTCCATGCCGTCATGTAAGATATCTATCTTGTTCTAAGCTTTAGGCGAAGGAGCTCTTCGGTGAAAAAACAGAGAAAACGAATTTGCCCAGATATGAGACCTACCTAGATCGATTTTTCGCCCCCGTAAACCTATATTCCAACTTTCGTTAGACTTTACTTAGGATCTTAAAACAAAAAATTGAAACACATAACGAGGTTTCTAAATGATTTCCCACCCAAAAAAAAAAAAAAAAAAAAAAAAAAAAAAAAAAAAAAAAAAAAAAAAAAAAAAAAAAAAAAGGTTTCTAAAACTTTATTTTAGTCTTGCAATCCAATTTATGTAGTTTATGGAGCAGAAACCCAATAGATATGTAAAAAAATCGACTATTTGCGACAAATTTTGTACCTACCGAAGTTGAATGGCCTTCACTATAAAAATTAATCCTGTAGTAGGTAGGAATTTAAGTACTAAAAAAATATGAAACTATTGACATGTTTCATTCGATTTAAAAACAGTTTAGTAAAAGCTTCATTTCCACAGAATTCATTAAACTACAAAGTTACATATGGTACCGAGGCGTGAATGTACACATCATGCGTTTGAAAGAGACAGCAGCTGTCACACAGGTCGTGGGTGACAGAGAGGACGCTCTATTACAAATCCGAACTATTTTTAAAACCCGCTGTGCTACTAATATATATTGTAAATTTGACATTCACCTTTTTAAAACAACACAATACATACTTGTTTAAAACTTGTCTTTTTAATTGTAAAATACTACTCCCACTAAGTAAATAGCTATAACTCCCAGTTTTCATCAAATAAAACCATTGTTTGCAAACAAATGTGTAAAAAAGTATCGTTTTGCCTTCGAGAACAAAAAACTGGTTTTCCCAAGGTGAACCGTGTGCTCATGGCCTTATTATATAAATGGCGTTGCATGACATCACCAGTTTGGAAATGAATGGTACCTAGTATGTAGGTACTACTAGTAAAGTTTCCACATGTTTTAGTTTGCTTGTAAATATTACGATATTACGCTGTAGTGTGTTTTACTTTATTTTTCTTTTTTGGTAAACAATCATTGCGTAATATTGACTTACTGAGATTACGATATTGATAGATTTTTATGTTAATTTTGATGTAATTTATACCCTGTGTTTCTTACGGCAATACCAATTGTATATGAGTGTTTTTTATGGGAAAACCCGTGATTCTCGAACATACTTAGTTGGTTTGAAAAAAAAAATACCTACACTGGTCACATTCGATTATTGATTGTCTTACCTCATAAAGTATGAAAACGTTGCATATGTTTTATATGATCTTAACTACCGTTTACCTAGTAATGGGTATTTACTGCTTCGATTAAAATTTACTGCTTCGATTTTTTAATTATAAAATTATTGGAAAATTAATTCATCGGCAGTTCTACATTCGCAAGCAAAAAAGTGACCAGTAAAAAAAGCAGAAATATAAATATCTAATTAATTTCTGTACTTATTCGACTATGATGATTCATTTGTTAATCCGAATAAATAGTCCGGAGAACCAGTAATTTGTTAGCTTTTTATGATTTAATTAATCTACTACAAAGGTCATAGGTCAATGAGAGAAGTTTGAGTCCTACAAAATATAGGCAATGATACAATGTGACCAGGGGGTCAAAGGCACTTTACACTCAAGGTGGGTGTGAACGCACTAACCACCGTAAATGAATCCAATTTGCTGTTTAACTCTAAGACGTGAGTGGTGACTAACAGATGCCCTCTTAACCTCAGACAGTGGCGACGATATTATTCCAGCCACTGAACAGAATAGTTTAAAACTGACGCAATTTTGATCCTCGAGTTTCGACAATGTGCCACCGAAAACTATATCTTTGCAAGAATCTTTTGAGTGGCCAAAATCGGAACTCGGAATCATTTTATTCTGTCCATACAGATCCATGCATTATTATAAAAAAAAACAAGATGGCGATTTTGACCTCATGCCAAACTAACCCGGCTTGGCTTAATGATTTGAAATTCGAATCCTATGATTGTCAAACGGCAACTGTCAAATTGCAATTACAGCGCGACCATAGGTTGTTTTTTACTTTTCATCGAATTTGCGTACCTAGATTTTAAATTGCACCGTGAAGTTTTATAATCATAATATTCCTGAGTAGTAACTAATGTATGAATACACAAAGGAATTTCGTAGTAACATAGACGCAAACAAAACTCATCAAACAAACCTTTGTGACTATACTCGATGTTTTGAAATATTTCTAAACCCTATCAATGACATGCTTCAATAATATTATGTCCACGCTTGTTTTTAATTTGCAACGTCCATTTTGCTTCTGAGAGAATTTAAGAACACTGCCCATTGTTGAGAAATATATATTTTAAGTCATAATGCTCAAAACATGTGCCAAAAAAACACGCAATTATAATTGAAATTATTTCCAATGTTTTTTTACTAACAATTTAAAACAAGATTTTGTTTA
Source organism: Xanthia togata (assembly GCA_963853775.1). Lineage (NCBI taxonomy): Eukaryota > Metazoa > Arthropoda > Insecta > Lepidoptera > Noctuidae > Xanthia > Xanthia togata. The sequence goes on from OY970806.1 coordinate 11,023,297, forward strand.
GCAACAGCAAACTTACACTTGTTTGACACAAACGTAACGAAAATAACTGTTACGTATGCTTTGTTAAATAGAACGACTATTAATAGGAGCCCCGCCCGAATTATCGGCGTTCTACTCACAGCACGATAGTGAAGAAATTCTTTAATATCAGCTAATTATAATTGGCACACGCAAGGAAGTAATTTGTTAGGTGGCCGATATTGGGATCGATAATAGGGTCTGATAACCTAAAATCTTTTTTACTGCCCATGCTGATCTGCAGCAAGGTGTTCAAATAAAGTAAGTTCTGATTTAGAATGTAGAATAATACTAATGCAGTTCTTTGCATAGTCAAAATAAAATGAGAAGAAGTACAAGATCCTTTAAAAGTAAGATGAGCCATAGTAGATCGTACTTTTTATTTATTTATTTATTAATAGGAGAACCAACAGCAATAATAAATGGAAAACAGTTGATTAAGAAACATAAAGCCAATTACAGGTTCTCACGGGTAAAAACAGAAAAAATAGTAGAAATCTTAGGATCACTAACACTAACAAGCACTATAAAAAAGATTAAGAATATATATATAAGGTACAATAAGTAATAAGCACTATGCACTTGTAAAAAAGTCAGCGTTTAGCCGAGCGCGTGCAGAATAGATTTTGGTGGTAAATGGGTCAAATGAGAACTCTTTACAAAGAATATTAAAGTCTTTACTCGCTCGCACCATGTATGAGTTTTGCCTGTAGTTAGAAGAGGAAAAAGGAATGGAGATAGGTGGATTGAATCTAACTGATCTCTGAGGAACATTGAAACGTAGTTTATGAAGGAGATCAGGACAGTCAATCTCTATGGATATAATTTTCAAGAGGAAAGTGCAATCTGCTAGTCGACGGCGATTTATGAGTGGCTGTAAATGAAATTTCTTGCAAAGATTTATGTAATTATCAGAATTTTCTCTTTTATCTTTTGCGAATATTTAGTGATAGACTATTGCATCGCAAATAACAGCTACCATCATCGATAGACCTCGAACTTCATTAATTGTATGGATATCATAAAACATTTCTATAACTCATTACATGAAAAAGAGTAAAATGATAACAGTCATCTCCTACAAATTGGGTTACGTCTAAATTGACAGTCTCTTCGTTTAAAACGCTGACATTTAGCCGCATCTAGTTAGATCAGCTAGTCTAGAAGCTGACCTCAATACATTTGGGAGCAGATCATAGATGAACGTACCAAATAATATAAAACTATCGTTAACTTATTGATCTGTTTGTCTTGCTCAATAGAATAGATAAGTTTTCATATCGCAGCAATAAAAAGTTTTTCCTTCGCTCCCTTGTTTTGCGCTATACTAGATCAATTTTATGAGTCCCATAGATGCCTGTGAATGTCGAATCTTGTTTGTTGGTTGTTGTTCCACTACAGTGACTTCTGGCTTAGTCATAACAGTTGGTAGGGGGAGTAATTGCAGTGATATTTTTATTTTTAGTATTGGAGATTGGTTCTTAGACTTGGGTGTGTTTCTCTTTTCTTCTGATATGAAACTATAAGATTGTTTGCTTTAGGTAATAATCGCTCTGGCCGTCATAGCTTATACATCTTCAGATTAGACGGATCTGAAGATAGAACCTAGCCTGCTAAACATGGCCCTCTATCAGCTGAAATGAAAACTCAATGGAAAATTGTAACAATCGCTTGATAATCGCAGATGATTGTTATTCTTGACTTATTATTAGCAGATTGGAGGATATTTGCTACTCAACCACATGACATAACGCATTTTATGACTGCCGCATCGAGCGGGGACTATAAGAATCTTCGTTTATTACCGTTGACGTTGTAGTTGTTTTACGATTCAGCATTAGTATAGATAATAATAATTATTTCTGAGGAACTAATCATACTTTGTATTGTTTCATAAGAATTTGTAATTACCTATAATAAACAACGCGTGGTACCTGCGTCATTGAGTTACAAGATTTTTTATTTGAAAAAACAAAGATTTTCAAGAAAATCGGCCAAGTGCAAGTCGGACCACCATACAATATTTAACACATTTATTTTTTATTTTTAAAACTTTAGTAAAAAAAAACATAACTTGTATGGCAGCCCCCTTTAATTTTTAACATTTTTTTTATTATTAACAAATCATCATCTGCCTAGCTTTTTCCCAACTACGTTGGGGTCAGCTTCCAGTCTAACCGGATGCAGCTGAATACCAGTATTTTATATGGAGCGACTGCCTATTATTATTAACAAATAATAATAATAAAAAAATAGTTAAAATGTATATCGTTATCGCTATAACAACAGTTATAGCGATAACGACATAAATTTCAACTTTCTACCTATTCCGGTTCATGAGATATAGCCCGCTGATAGACAGACGGACGGACGGACAGCGGAGGCTTAGTAATAGGGTTCCATTTGGCACCCTTAGGGTACGGAATCCTAAAAAAGGCATCTGAGAATAAAGGGTAATACGAACGGTGTTGCAAGCTTTCTTAAGTCCTAAGATAAATCTGTATATTCAAGAAGGTTGAGAAACATATTGTGGAACCAATAGCATTATCTAATAGAAAGACTTCGGTTAGTCCTCAGAAACTCTAATTAGTCTCTTCATAATCACTGTTATTTTAACATTATTTTTTCTTTTCTTTTCAGGATCCTGCTTACATTGTTATCAATGTAATTCCGAGCAAGACCCGGCTTGCGGCGATCCCTTCAAGAGCTCAAGGCATTTGGTGGTGAGTTAAATAATATATCCATCTGGGGCAGTAGGTACTATGATGTGTTAAAGCCAGAATTATTCTAGTCTCAGAGAGAGATGGAGCAATATGGAATGAATAGCCCTATCCCTTTTTTACAATAGAAAATTGATAGCTTTAAGTTATAGTATGATCCCTTACAAGTTGGCCTAGCACGTACAAGTGCCAACTGCTCAATGTAGGACCTACATCCTATTCCACAGACCGGCGAAGTGCCATTGGGTTTTGCTATATACAGGGTGGAAGGGACTTTGACGCGAAAACTGATACCATGGATTCAGTACATGATTCTGAACCCCGTACGTTGAATTTTTTGTCGGATACTTACAAAAAAATCTACTGTTCCATAAATTTTGACCGCGTAGGTATTGAACTTTTCTATGAAACAGCAGTTTTTTTTTTAAATAACCGACGAAAAATTTCAACGGAGGTGGGTTCTGAATCATGTACTGAATCCATGGTATCAGTTTTCGCGTCGTTGTCCCTTCCACCCTGTATACTCGTATTTCTTTTTTAGCAACCCGTAGTCCTGGCTTTAGGCTGTCAACTCATCTAACGTATATGTTATTTTTACCTTTAATATCTACTCGAAAAGAAAAAGAAGAAGGCCGTCTAATGTCAATAGCCTCCCACCTTTTTAACTACAAAATTGGCATAATAAGCGACTACCCATTCGGAGATTAGGCGACATGTTAAACTACTAATATTATAATGTGAAAGTTTGTATGTTTGGATGTTTGTTACTCAATCATACAAAAACGGCTGAACGGATTTGGATGAAATTGGCACACAGATATAGATACTTCTGGTCCCAATTCTGAAGTCCACGCAGACGAAGTCGCGGGCAACGCTAGTGGTAATTTATTTAAGAAATTTGTGTTTTGCAAATTCCTGTATGTTTCATTGGATTTGCCAATGAAACATACAGGACTTTGCAAATACAAGGTGAAGAAATCCAAAACTATTACTATACTGTTGAATAAGACCGTATCGAGTAAAACTATGAATTCAAGCAAAACAGAAGACGTAATTCAAGACTTGGAAGAGATGACTTAAAATAAAATAAGTGTAAGCAGTCAGGCTAGATGGCGCGGCGGGCGGATACCAGACTCTAACTGTGCATGAATAATATTTGTGTACTTCTTGGGCGTTCTTCAATGGAAATTATGTGGAAAACTAAATGATTTTATAGAAAACCCTAAATACCTACTTCATTACCACAAGGTCAAATTAAATTACTTAGCGAAACTTCGTAGACGGAATGGGTATCAATATCTAAACACGACAAAATAAAAATAATTTGATGTCTTTTTTTGGGTCAACGGCCGCTTCTGGTGTTTTTAGTTGAAGTATGAGTTGAGAAAATCTGTTTTTTTTTTGTTTTATCGTGTTTACGTATCGATAGCCATCACGTCTGTGAAGTTTACACAAAAAAAAACAAACAGATTTTGAAGTGATTTCTGCGGTAGTCAGTTCGCAAACCCGCTCAATCTTGTGGTGTGCTGAGAAGTCGAGTTTCTGACATCACTCATCAATGAATATTGTCAGTGTAGTGAAAACATAAATATTTATGCCTGTATACCAATCTCTTTGATCGACTGTAGAATGCCGTAAATCTTACATAGTAAAGCTATTCTTTCTAAGTACATCGTGTCTGTGTCGTTTGATTAACCGCTTCCGTTGTGTCTGTTCTAGGACTGCATGACGCAAGACTCGATCAACTACAATACGCTGTACCTACGCAGTGTGCTTCCTGGTGAAGTGTTCGGCAGCGTGGTCGGAGCACCCAGATATTGTCACAAAATCGTGATGCGTGAGTATCTTATAATATTACCTCCATTTCTCAGTGTTTTACTATAGTTCACGCGGTGTAGCATAGTGCGGATGACAGGTGACAGAAAGGGTAAATTTATTTAATTTACTACAGATAATACTGAGTCCGTATCATGTACACAATCTGTATGTAGGTACGGATCAGTCGTAAAATACAGAATCAGTAAAAACAAGTAAATTATAATATATTTTACCCTTTCTGTCACCTGTCACCCGCACTATGCTACACCGCAAACAGTATAGTGTCTAGGCTTAGATTGACTGTGAATAGTTGATTTTTAGGGACTAATGGATGGCTACAGCAATGGTATGCAATAGGGACAAAATGTCACGCGGAACTTGTCTCAGAGAAACCGCGCCACTTCCCTTACTGAATGAATACACATCATGGCCTAAGGCTATTTGCACGTTCACGCTAGCTATGATGGCTTGCCTCGTACGTGTACCTGAATATAGTTCTCGATGTTTTTGGTTGGTATATTAGCGAGTGCTAGAAAAAATATTATTATTATATTAAATAATGTTTTGTTTTGCGTAATGTAAATTATTTTGCATACATATAGTTTTTTATTTTCTTACTGAACAGACGGCTGTGCTGCTGGGGAGTTTTTGCCACTTCTTCTTCCCAGCTAAAGCACTCGGAAGTACTGAAGGGTGGGCGTTTTGGGGGACTGTCTTATGTAATTTTGACGTTCGAAAAGTGCTGATTCTCAGCCTAGTTTGGTTGTTTGAGCCTATTTTGTTATTTTTTTACTTTTTTTGTGAAAAAACCTAAACGTGTGAAATGGACCAACGGAAGAGTCGTGTCAGGTGACGGTAGACCATTAGGTCTATTCACACCCAGTAGGAATTTTGTCAAGCTTTCATCTAAGAATATAATTTGGCGTCAGTCTGGTCACGAAGACTTTGAAAGAGCCTTTGTCTATGTCATATAGTCTCCGACTAATGCGGTGTCTTTTGTTCTATTACAGAGACTGGTGCCGTAGTCCGCACGTGTTTGGATGCCAACCCCGCTGACATCAACCACACATGTCGCTCCCTGGAGAACAGCTCTTCCAAACTGCCCAACTCCGACCCCAGCAGGAAGATCAAGCACTGCAGCGTGTGCGACAAGGACAACTGCAACGCAGCCACTTCGCTGTCCTTCTCTCTCCCACTTGCTACCTTAGCTCTCATCGCGTCATACTTGTTCTGCAAGCAATAATACTTTTCAGACTTCAAAGCAAGTGAACAATTTGGTCTAGCTTAGACGCCTTGAGTGTACCGCTTGCAATTGTTAAAAAATTGGGTGCCAAATAAATCTCGATTTCAACGTTCACAGTATTTGTTATATACCATCGGCAGTGTCTATTCATTGGTCAAGCCGAAAATGCCTTTAAAATTAACATCGGACCGTCCAATTAATTGTTTATTTGCTTTGTTAGTGTTGTATCTAAGATAGGGTAAATAACGTGTCTAAAACACGTTGTCTTATAAATTAATACTGACACCGTTAAATACCAAAAGTAATTATGTAACCAATATATTGTTAGTGTTGATAGCAATAATAAAAATAATCTGAACCTTTATAATAAGACACGTGTTTTTAATAGATGGTGTATTTATTTATAAAGTTCACTGTGTATTAAATATTGCAAACACTATTGTGGAAAAAAAAAACTTTTATTGCATGGCACACATTATTAATTAAATCATTAAGCTACAACGGTTATTACATGTATAGCTTATAAAAATTTTATGTGATTAATTCACACATTGTTAATGAGAAATTGAATAAGCATTTATGTATTTATGTATAGTTAAAGGCCGTCCTTTTAATGTGTATGTATGTATTTTTAAATAAAATTTAAGAAAAACATGTTTTTCTGTTATTCAATAACCAAACGTCGTCATTAAATACATGTTTTAGATAAAATCATTTGTCTCCTATTAGCTGCTTAAACATCACTGAATTGCTTAAACATTTTTATACCAACTGAATTTTCTTTGAGGCGGAAATTGAACCCAGATGCGTGTGGACTCTTAATTTGCAGACACCTAACTAAGTAGGTACTCGTATACCCTAACTTATCTTGTGGTTTAAATATCCATGCTTAGCAAAAAGAAGATAATTTATTAATAGTTAAAGGGATCGTTGCAGATAAGAAGCAAACGCCTTTAACTTCTTTTATATTTTTATTCCGATCGCGCACCTTAGGTAGGTACGTTTTTAATAACCGCGCGTCGTCCGTCTCGTCTGTTATACCATCTCTCTCGCACAGTGTTGTCATACCCATCTTCTAACATCCCTCACATCTTATGTTTTTCATCTTTATTATTATTTTGAGTTCTTCAATTTTCTTCTCTTATAAGAGAGTACAAAAACCTTTCACACGGGCCGGAACCAAGTGTGTAAGGGGGAATTTAAATAAAGAAGGTTGATGATATTGTGGAAGAAGTAAGGAACTTCCGGGTGATGCAACAGGTGTTGAGAATTGCGGCTTTTTGTATCAGGTGTAGGCTATGGGTGGGCATGTGTAGAGTGTTCAGGCTTTGTGTATGAGATTTTGGTACTATACCAGTGGAACCGTTCACATCGACCCTATAGTACTCTCAGTACTATAGGGTTTGTGCTTTCCACTGGGTCTTTATTTCTATGGCAAGGTCTTGATATTTACTTAGTTTTTCAGATATTGTGGTTTGAATGTTGTGTGAGTTAGGGATAGCTATATAAGGTAAACTGCTTTATTAGTTTTGTCGTGAACAGATATATCTGGTCTATTGAAATGTATAGTTATATCTGTTATTATCGTCCGATCCCAATAGATTTTCTGATTCCTATTTTCTAGTATGATTTCGGGTTTATATTTATATTATAGTACGGTATCATCTCACTTATGAATTTATATTTATATGCTAAATGTTGGTGTATAATTGCGGCAACTTTGTCATGTCGGTGCTTATAGTCAGTCTGTGAAAGTGATTTGCAGGCTCCTGTAATATGTTGTCTATGGTCGCAGAGGCATTGTTGCAATGTCTGCATAAGTCTGTCGGCTGACGAGGGTCTTTTATAATGTACTTTCTATAGTTGCGAGTCGCTATGACTTGGTCCTGTATCGCCAGCATGAACCCTTGGGTCTCGGGAAACAGCTCGCCTCATTTGAGCCATTCGTTCGATTTAGATTTGTCGACGTGTGGCTGACTCAGATGTAATTTTTTGTTGTGTGGTTATGAGATTTTCATTAATTTGAGTGTTTCTATTTTGTAAGTTGTGTGATGTAAGTTTTTTATTCTGCGTCTGTTACTTGTTTGTGTAGTGATGAATGTTCCGATTTGTTACAGAAATAAGATGTGAGTGAAAGTATTTGTTTGTTGTGCAAGTTGTGTGTGTCAATTAATCATCTTCCTCCTTCTTGGCGAGGTAGGGTTAGTCACTGAATGCTTGATTTTGGATGGTGTTTTCTGTGTTTGCTAAGAGATGTATTAATAGTGCGTTGTAACTTTTTTATATCTGTTTTTGACCAGCATATAATTCCAAAAGAGTATGTGAGAATGGGTATTATGGACTCTTAACGCAACAAGATCCTGCTCCTCTCGATCTACCTAACCTAACTTATTTTCTTTTTTATTTTATTTTGTGTTCTTTTTTTCGTGTCATTTTTACCGCAAGTAAACGTTTCTTTCTTTCTGTTCTTTTTTTACCTAGAAAAATCTACAGAGCATAAACTAATGTCTCGTTGGTCTAGTGATTCCAAGCGCGATCCTGGCTTCGATACTCGGATGAGGCAAAGTGTGAATCTAACCAACATTGTGGAGCGTTATTACACACCCCGATACAACAATATCGTCCTGGATTAAGTTGTTGGATTAAGTAGGTAGGAAGATAAAACTAAGACCGTAGTTTTACCTTCACAGGCATAGTTATTTAATAATATGGGGCAATTCAACAGAAGACACTGCTTTATCCCCTTGGTGAATAATCTATAATAAAACTGCGCAACAAAAATATTATATGCAAAAATAAAAAAAATACCTAACCTATAGTGTTGTAGTGTGTGTATATTTTTATTTTATTTTAAAATTTCTACTACAACATACTCTTATTGGTCTAATATCTTCATATTCTTCTGCTATGAATTTGTATCTATAATTCTTCTGTACGTGTGTACTGAACTCTCCTGAACGGCTGAACAGGTTTTGATGAATATTATGTATTGGGCTTGAATGGGTTCTAGAATGGTTTAGATTCATACTTGGATCCGGTAGGTGGTGCTGCAATCTAGACAATGTCTGTCCGGTCAGCTAGTTCTGTATATTTTACTAAAATTATTAGGTATTAATTTAAAATTAATTTGCATGCACTAAATAGGCATCATATGGACTGTACAGACGCCAGCACATCAACCTACTACAACCTGTCAAATTTCTTTAATACATTTTCAACTTTATCACTAATGCATAAGGTTCAAAGAATATTGGGAAAATTTGACAGTTTCGGGTAGGTTGACGTACTGGCGTCTGTACATTAAACTGGTATCACCTTTATTTTCTGCAAATAAAGGATTGTTATTCTGATTTATAGATCACCTTTATCGCTATAGTAAATCACCAACATCAAGAACTCAAAGATAATGTTTAAGTTGGACACTTGTAATTATGTATATGGTGTTTGAAAAGTGTATCTATTTGATTTTCAATACCAATTCATAATAAAAATTGATATATTTGTCATGCCTGTATTTGCCAAAGAGTTTCGTTCCCATGAGTAGGGTAAAATTGGGGCTTCTATATCACTCGCCTCGCTTCGCTCAGGTGGTGATACAGATGGCAAAAAGAATTGGGGTTTATGTAAAACAGCAAAAGCCTCAAGTGCGCCTCATCGATTAGATTTTGCGTGTATAAAATTGATTCTGTATCACTCGCCTATTTTAAGCCCCAATTTTACCCTACTCCCATGTAATAGGGAGTGAGCATTTTGTCATCGACCGGGCATAAGATTTGAATTTGCACTAGCAGATTGGATTCAGACTCCAATCTGCTAGTAAACATTCAAATAACACTTTGCCCGACCGAGGCTTACAACCCAGGATCCTACTTTCAACAGTCGCACTGGCAGCCGCTGAACAAACAAAGCAGTAAATTCTAAAGAAACCTAGGGATTCCTAAAAGTGCGTTGGTCTGAAGATATCCTCAAAGTCGTGTGAAACCACTACTTACACCTATGAAAACCCTATTGTTTTTAAAACGTCTAAGACCTATCGTAAACGAGAGAAACCTGATCCCTGACCATTAGTTTGGTTTTAGAGAGAAAAACTCAACAATAGATCAAGTACATATAATTCCCAACAACATTGAGAGAAGGTTTGAAGATAAAATTCTGCTCCAACGTATTTTTAGTTGTGGTTAAAGTTTTTGATAGAGTTTGGCTTAACAGATTGATATACAAGCTAAGATCAATGCTGCCTAATGATTTTGCCGATATGTTGCAATCATATATACAGATAGAATGTTTCGAATAAGGTACGAGGATGTCTATTCTAAGTTAAAAAATATTAAAGCTGGCGTGCCTCAAGCTCGTGTGCTGGGTCCAGTCCTCTATCTGTTGTACACGTATGATTTACCAGACCTGGATAATAATACTATTACAACCTTTGCGGATGACACTGCCTTTATAGCTACCGGATCATGCCATACGGAAGCAATCAAAAAGTTACTAATCACTGTAAATTAAGTTCATGACTAGGCACAAAAATGAATAATCAAATTGAACGAATCGAAGAAATTTCACACTGATTTTACCAACAGCAATTGCGTTTACCAGTTGGGTGGTAAACGCAATTCCTATGTTCGTATAAAAAAAAAATCATAAATGATCAACGGTGCCATAAGCAAAAACAGCCAAATACCTTGATATAACGCTTGACGCGAAACGACAGGAACTGTTCATGCGTTTTAAAAACATATTGGATGATTGGACGGGATTCCTGCCTATCGATAAAGCCAATATTTCCATATTGTCATAAGAATATGCTTATATTATATGCCATCCAATTGTGGGGCTGTACCAAACCAACCAATATCAAAATTATACATACAAACATTCCAGAATACTTAAGAGTATTGTTAATGAGACTAGACATGACAGTAAACATTTCCGTCTTATCTTGTAATGTCTTGTAGCTATTAGTGAGGTAGATAGAACTAGTTGATCTGGGGAGTCCCGTAAGCGCACATTAGCCCAGTTCTTTTTCACAACCACCTGTATATTATTATCATTGTGTTTCTTATTTGATATAAAATAATCACAATACACTGATAGTCTGCACTAGTAGCAGACGTTACAGAATATTATAAAAATGACTAAGTTATTTTACATTTTCTCGTTCGTGATTGTATGTGCTGTTATCACAGGTATGTTTTCTTTTTTCCTGTCTTTGTTAAAAATTGTATATGTATTTAATTTAATTTTATAAGTTTTAATGTTACTGCTTTTCTATGATACAAATAGTTAAAAAAAAACAATTAATTCAGTCGGTATTAGTCACAATTGTTGTTGGGTCTATTATTTGTATGTCTAGTTTCTATTTTTAAGATTAGTGATGTTTTTGATAAACAGGAGAAGCTCGTGGCTAAGTAATAACAGCCGCACGGGTCGATCCATCAGGTTCAGGTACGCTTGCCGGGGTTGGTCCGTGGATGGGTGACCATCTTTACATACGGAGACTCCTCCGTGCCTCGGAAAGCACGTTTTTCCCGGCTGTCATTCGTGGATCTTTGACAGTCGTTAGGGGTCGTCAGAAGCCCGAAAGTCTGACAACCAGTTTTACCAAGGGGTATCGTATAACAAAGTTACTGGGTTGTGGAGGTCAGATAGGCAGTCGCTCCATGTAAAATACTGGTATTCAGCTGCATCCGATTAGACTGGAAGCCGACACCAATATACATATTTATTGATGTTTTTGATAAAGCTCGATATGTTTTTACTGTGGTGCTAGTTAGTTTGAAACTAATTTTAGGTCTTTCGGACCTAGTTTCATGTCATCCTATGTAATTTTCTTTTTTTATTAATTTTAATCTTGAAAAAAGCTGGAATTTAACAAAAAACTGGTACTTTACATAAAAGTCCTCATAATTGGTATGATTTAATTTACAAGTTTTCGGCTGACTGTACCTATGGCACTCCTATTTTCTAGTTCAAACACCGATGGTCCGATGATACCATTATGAAATATTGGTGACTTACGTTATTAATAAGTCAAATCAAATCAATTTATTTGCAATAAGTATTGATACAATTTAGGTCTTAATATAAATAATACAGTCAAAGTCAAATAATTTATTTCAATTAGGCACAAAAAAGGCACTTTTGAACATCAAAAAAGCACTTTTGATGATAATAAATGAGTAGCAATGTTGTTATATTATTAGATGCATATCAGTATATGTATCTAATAATTTAACAACATTGCTGCTCATTTTTAATTTTATAATAATTTATTTTTCAATCTCTTATTAAATATGTCACTTACTGAGTAGAAAATATTTTCCCATAACCATACTTTAAGACACTTTGTAAATTTATTTGCTGGTAAGATTTTAACACTGTCAGGTATAGCAATAAATATGCGTCCACACATTGCATAGCTATTCTTACTATTTATTACTTACCTAGGAATTATGGGCAAAACTATTTTATTTCTGTGCCTAATACTTTTTTAGAAACATTTCATGAGCTTTTTTTAAATAACTCCGGGTGTTCAAAGATATACAGACTTGGAAGGGTTAGTATCATGAACTTTTTGATAAAGGGTTTGCAAGATTCCCATGGGCGTATTCCTGCTATGGTCCGGGTGCATTGTTTTTTGTGCGACGAACACTCTCTGACTTTCCGTTGAGTAGCCCCATGTGATAAGACCATACCTCAACACAGAATCAACGTACCCATAGTATGCATATAATACGGTTTTTAATCTTGATATTTTTGCAGTGTTTATCAATTTTTATACAGAGAAATGTCGTTTCGTTAACTTCTTTTAATTTAAGTCCTCTTTAAGTAAGTGATGTCCTAAGTTTAATTTTTTCGTCCATATGTACCTACTAAATTGAATGAAATTACTTTTTACACGTAGATTATGTTCATCAAACCATGCTATTATTCATTCAATTGTATTATTTATGTCAGTTGTATATTTATCAATGTCAGTATTATTCGATGTTATTATTAACGATATGTCATCAGCGAACAGAAAACAGGGGTGATTAAGTAGTAATTAACAATGTACTACAAGAAACATACTTATAATAGGGAGTTTTATTATGTAATTGTTCTGTTTTAATTTTTTGTACGTAGGTACTGCTGTTGGTGTACCAAACAAATAAATAAATAAACCAGTAACAGTAGTTAATAAGTATCTACTTTCAGATTTCTTATACAAGGACATTAAAACGTACTGCACAGATGCATTTACACCTTGAAAAACCGGAAAGGCTAAGGTACACTCGGACGGACCAATCCATAGAATTTGCAACTTGACAATTTGTAAAACTGTACTACGAGTACCTATAGGTAGAAATCGATGAAGACTGCACGTTATATATTTTTACACAGAATTGTAGGTACCTAATATTCCTTGTGTTAGCAATATCTCCGTAGGACATTCTGGTCTTGTACCCTGGCTGCCCTAAGACTTAAACATACGAGTATGTATAACTGGCGAAATATGGGTGAGTTATACACAACAGCTATGCCTATCACTCCTGGGAATGTAGGCATGATGTTTTGTTTTGCTATTCTTCTGCGATAAGCCTTTACCCTATTCGCAGAATAGATGCCTATTGTCACTTTTTGTAATATCTACGTACAGTAGGTAGTGTAGGTACATGGGTACTTAATAGATAACGTGCAATGCATTACAGGAATCATTATCTCTCATAAGTAGATAATTATACGATTATGATTGTCGCTCATCCCTATTTATTATCCTTATTGGATTGCATCACGTTTTGACAAATATAATTATATGTGCAATCGCTTGATAGTTAGTAAACTCTAAACATGTCCATCATCAGCTTTCTAATTACACAACATATTTTCGTAAACGATAAAGACAAATCTGTTTCATTTTGACAGTCCAACAACATTCATTGCGTTATTTACGTTGCTCTGCAGTTTTTTTTTCGAACTTACGGAGCAATGGATTAGCAATCTGTTTCAAAACGATTCAGATTCGGATTGATTTTGCATTACGTAATTATGGTACTGGCCAGCCTTTTGTCAACTAAATTGGGATCGGCTTCCAATATAGCGCGCTACAGTTTCGAAATAGATAGCGTTCGCTATACGACCGAATTCCGTCGCAAAGTCCTAATGGCGTCCCTAGACGGTCAAAATTATTTGACAAGTACGAAAAAAACCCAGTTAAACGATAATCCTTGATAAAACTGGTTGTTCAGCAGGGCTAACATGACAAGCGCCAGTACGCTCTTTTTCTCGTTTTGACGAAATTTGGCTACGATTATGACGTCTTTCTAATCCCTAACATGACCGTAAACGACGAGTAAACTCGAAAAAGGCACTTTGACACTTATACATATATCTCGCGATGAGAGATCAATGTTGCAAGTTATTAAAAAAAAAACTAATTATTTTTATGAAAGCTTGAGCTTGAGATTCCGTTTCATTCATTCAATGGTGCCGATTCTCTTGTCACAAATGCCTCTAAACTAGACTAAAAATCACCAAAATTTAGATTATTTCATGTCAACTGACGATTTCCCAGAAATAGACTAACGTGACACAACTTAACTATATTTTAGTTTGACGGCACTATTTTGCTATTCTGAATAAAAATCTAAAGTTTTCACTTTTTTTTGTAACCTAGTTATTCGAGATGAAAAAGGTGTGCAAATTAATTTTATTGTAATGAACTAAAATTCACACCAACACCTCTACGGTACAAAAACAGTGCCTACTGTATCTTTTTTTCTTTTCTCTTGCTTATATTTCGAAAATGGTGTGTCGTCCTATCGCAAAAATAATGATGACCCCCTTTATGAAACTTAATGAATTTTTCATATTTTCCATACAAAAAACGAAAAATTCCATAAAAAACACGTCGTTGAAATGGTAGTTTAAAACGATGTATTTACATTATTATTATATTGTAAAATAAAATGATTACTAAAATAAGTACAATTATGAAACTGCGATGTAATTTTGGAGTATTTTTTTGTATCATAATTTTGTCTACTCTTCTCGTCGTCAAAATAGAGGACGAGTAAATACGACTAAATGACAGAAGAATCGGAGATTATCTCGTGTTGAATTGTTATCAATCGAGATAACTAAGGTGCCATGTTAGGGTTTTTCGAAAAAACATCAAGTTTGACAGAAGGAGTCGAAGCGCTGTCAGAAAACGAGAAAAGTGACAGAAATAAACGACAATTACTCACGCGAGAGTTAGTAATTGTCGCGTGTGTCATGTTGGGCCTGCTGACAGTGACAGAAAGAGAGTTTGACAGTCGTTACGGGTATTCAAAAGAATACGGGTATTCAGAAGAATACCCGTAACGACTGTCAAACTCTGAACATGTCTACGGATTGTAAATCCTTAATTTTCAGCACTTGTTTGTATATGTTAGTAATAAATAAGTATACACTATTTATAATTTACCAAAGAGATTAAGGTGGTTTTAGCAGCAAAATTATTAATTTTTAACTTTTAATTATTTTCAGCCAATGCGCTACAATGTTACGTGTGTCGCGGCTGTGATAAAGTGAACTCAAGCTACATAGAAACATGTACAAGCACAAATAAAAATACAACAACATCTGTCGCGACCAGTCCAAGCGACTTAACTACTGAGTCACAGCCCAGCACAATTACTGATCTCCCGACTACTGATCCTATAAGTGACACAACTACTGATCCTACAAGTGACACAACTACTGATCCAACAAGTGACACAACTACTGATCCAACAAGTGACACAACTACTGAGCCTACAAGTGCCTCAACTACTGATCCAACAAATGACACAACTACTGATCCAACAAATGACACAACTACTGATCCAACAAGTAACTCAACTACTGATCCAACAAGTAACACAACTTTTGACCCAACCGATACTAGCAGTGTATCACCGAGCAGCACCGGCACTATACCATCGACGATCAGCTCAAGCACTGACCCATCGACGACCAACTCAAGCACTGAACCATCAACAACCAGCTCGAGCAGTAAACCATCGATGACTAGCTCTAGTACTGAACCATCGACGACCAGCTCAAGTACTGAACCAGCAACGACTAGCTCAAGCACTGAACCATCGACGACTAGCTCAAGCAATGAACCATCAACGACTAGCTCCAGTACTGAACCATCGACGACCAGCTCAAGTACTGAACCATCAACGACTAGCTCAAGCACTGAACCATCAACGACCAGCTCGAGCACTGATCCATCGACGACCAGCTCCAGCACTGAACCATCTACGACCAGCTCCAGCACTGAACCATCTACGACTAGCTCCAGTACTGAACCATCGACGACTAGCTCAAGCACTGAACCATCAACGACCAGCTCGAGCACTGATCCATCGACGACCAGCTCCAGCACCGAACCATCAACGACTAGCTCCAGTACTGAACCATCAACAACTAGCTCCAGTACTGAACCATCGACGACCAGCTCAAATACTGAACCATCGACGACTAGCTCCAGCACTGAACCATCGACGACCAGCTCAAGCACTGAACCGTCGATGACTAGCTCCAGCACTGAACCATCAACGACCAGCTCGAGCACTGAACCTTCAACGACCAGCTCGAGTACTGAGCCATCAACGACCAGCTCCAGCACTGAACCATCAACGACCAGCTCCAGCACTGAACCATCAACGACCAGTTCCAGCACTGAGCCGTCGACGACCAGCTCAAGTACTGAACCATCAACGACTAGCTCCAGCACTGAACCATCAACGACTAGCTCCAGTACTGAACCATCAAAAACTAGCTCCAGTACTGAACCATCGACGACCAGCTCAAATACTGAACCATCGACGACTACCTCCAGCACTGAACCATCGACGACCAGCTCAAGCACTGACCCATCGACGACCAGCTCGAGCACTGAACCATCAACGACTAGCTCCAGTACTGAACCATCGACGACTAGCTCAAGCACTGAACCATCAACGACCAGTGTCAGCACTGAGCCATCGACAACCAGCTCAAGTACTGAACCATCAACGACTAGCTCCAGCACTGAACCATCGACGACTAGCTCCAGCACTGAACCATCGACGAGCAGCTCAAGCACTGAACCATCGACGACTAGCTCAAGCACTGAACCATCGACGACTAGCTCCAGCACTGAACCATCGACGAGCAGCTCAAGCACTGAACCATCGACGACTAGCTTAAGCACTGAACCATCGACGAATAGCTCCAGCACTGAACCATCAACGACCAGCTCGAGCACTGATCCATCGACAACCAGCTCCAGCATTGAAGCACAGCGGGAGGTATAAATGAAAATGAAATATGTTTTATAATGTGCAAATGAAGCCGTTCCAGATACCCATTGACCTTGTAGTTTATAGAGTTTTAGATCTTATTTCGACAAAATGAGGGTCTCAATAGATGCAATGAAAATTATACATATAATACTAACGACCCGCCCCTGATTCACTCAGGTGCAGTGTATTGATGTGACGACAGGTTAAAGTAACTGAATGAATTAGGCGGTCACACAGACAGACACATAGAGCAACTTTGTGTTATATACTACCTATTGATTTTTTCACTTACAAAGTTGCAATATTGGTGGACAAGCGTTATTTTAAACTATTTCCAATTTCAAGTCGGTAGTATACTCGTAATAGTTACTAGTTAGTAGAAAATAAACATCCCTAACTGAAAGGCAAACGAAGGTTCATCATATTTTATTATTTTGATACGAAACCCAAAAAATTACATATTTATGAAAAAAGTTGAGTCTTTTATGTACCTTTTTCCAGGAGACTTACCGTGGAACACGATCATTGCTGCAATTTAGAGAAGAGGCGTTAGAATCAGAACCTCAGTGTATCGAAGCAGCTTATGAAGGTAATTTTAAAGTCTGTTATTTTTACAAAAGAATTATTGAAATTATGAAACATATTGGCAGCAGCAGCGAGAAAAAATTCATTTTTTATTTATTTATTAGAATTACTCTGTTTATTAACATCACACAAGATAACATAACATAACATTACATATCATATTCATAACACAAGCTCATTTATTTATCGCGATTTATTGCAATCGACGACTTCTCAGTTCGAAGGGCTGCTCCATTGTCGAAGCCGAATAACTTGACACTTGATTTAAATGTACCTACGCCTTGTGCCGTGTGTACTACACATGCTAGTGGCACGGATTATTGAGATGATGATTCTTGATCTTAGGAAATAAATCACTACATAAATATTTTTTATTGTTTTTCAGAAAATGGTGTAACGGATTTTATTCGGGACTGCTACTACGCTCCAGAAGAATCAGAAGACTCAGTAGAATCTACAGAGCAATGTCGTGACCTAGTTGGATCCAGTGGAACTATCATGAAATGTAACATATGTACGAAGGACCTATGCAATGCCTCAGCAAAACCAACAAGGACCATTTCTCTGATCGCAGCCAGCTTGATATTAACTTTTTTCTACTTTAAACAGTAAATGCGCTATGTATCCAGCTAGCTTCTACGTCATCGAATAACCTTTTCAGATTTTTTTAAAAGAATAGCTCATTTACTTCGTTTCAAATAAATGAAACGACTTAAATGACCTATATTGTTCCTATTTTTTTAAACTAGTGTATTAATGCCATAAGCTAATTAATTAATCAATTAATTTTTATGTTACACTTAAGTTCTTTTTAATTTATATAAGTAGGACAAATTATTTTTAGTATACATATAAGTGTGGTGTTTCAGCCTAGTTTAAAAATAGTGAAACTGCTAAGATTTAAATTGTAAAAAATAGTAGTAATCAAGTTCATTAAAATTCAAAGCACCCTTCTGGCATTAAGTACTGCTAAAATAGACCTTTTTGGCACAGCCGTGATACACACACTATGTTTGCTAATTAATTTTAATTTTTATCTAAGTATGTGTACTTTTTACATGAATTGTTGCCAAATAAATGCGATGTTCTTTCAACGTTTTTATTATTATGACGGAAAATATCCCATGGGAACATACTACGATTTTGATATCCTGTTTGGCATGATTCGCTCGCTTAACATATCTCCAACGTCGATTGACTGGTTTCGTAGTTACCTGTATGGCCGCCGGCAACGTATATGCATAGAAGAGTCTTGTTCTTCTTGGTGTTATACTTCTGCCGGTGTACCTCAGGGTGGCGTTTTATCTCCTTTACTCTTCGCAATATTTATAAACTCTATTTCCAAAAAACTTCTTTCGTCCTACCACCTTTATGCAGATGATTTACAAATATATAAAAAGCTGCCCTTTCGGATTTGGCAGATACAATTAATGGCATAAACAAGGATTTGGATTCAATTTGCGAGTGGAGTGAGGCATATGGGCTACAGGTCAATCCATCGAAGTCCCAGGTCATTGTTGTTGGCAGCTCAAGGATGATCCCCAAGATAAACTGGACGCAACTTCCTCAAATTCAATTTAACGGAACTGCCATTCCAATTAGCGGAAAAGTTAAGAACCTCGGAGTTTGGATCGACAACA
This sequence comes from Xanthia togata, assembly GCA_963853775.1. Taxonomy (NCBI): domain Eukaryota; kingdom Metazoa; phylum Arthropoda; class Insecta; order Lepidoptera; family Noctuidae; genus Xanthia; species Xanthia togata. The sequence goes on from OY970806.1 coordinate 11,042,618, forward strand.
TCTTTCTTGGGGTCCCCAGCAACAGGACGTAAGCCGCAATTTTTTTTGCATCTGGTAAGTCCCTGAGACGATTGCGGAACTTTCTTCAAACTGCGACTAAGACTGCGCTTGCACAATCCCTTTTACTTCCCATCCTTGACTACGCTGATGTCAGTTATCTTGATCTCACTGAGGCACAACTAGATAAACTTGAGCGTCTTCAAAACTTTTCCATAAGATTTATATTTGGCCTGCGCAAATATAAATTCACATTTCTGAATTTCGTACAAAGCTCAAGTGGCTTCCCATACGTCTTCGCCGGAATTCTCATATCTTATTTCAGCTCTACATTATTCTGTTGAATCCTATAACCCCCTCCTATCTTAAATCACGTTTCAAGTTCCTACATGACACACATAATAGATATCTGAGATCATCGGAAAACTTGAGATTGGAGATGCCGATGCATTCAACCAGCTTTTATGACAAATCTTTTACAGTTCAAGCAGCACGGTTATGGAATGCCTTGCCCGTGTCGATAAAGCGAGCTCAATCTTTGTCCACTTTTAAAACTCTGGTAAAAAAAAACTTCCTCACTCCTTAAACATCATCATTACATTTAGTTCCTTGCTCTTGTTTCTTGTTTATAGATTTATATTAAAAGTATATCTATTCATATATATTTATATGAATAAGTTTATGCTTTATGTATGTATGTACATATTTATTGTATATGTAGATGGTACACCGATGACTACCTTTTTTTTTTGTTTTGTGGGTGGGAAATCATCAAATGACTCCTCCCGCTCTGGGTGGAGCAGGAGGGCGTGTCAGACTCTTACTGACTAAAACCCACCCGTGTTCCTTCCTTCTTTTGCCTGTGCAATGCCAGGGGCCACGGTATCCCTTTCGGATTTTCCCGCAACCCCGGCAGGCAATGGTCTCATCGGACCCCTTCACTCGCTGATATCTCTTTGAGGCGCGCGTGGAACACAACGCGCCGTCGACCCGGGCCTGGTCCTTACCGGACGGCGAGCTACTCATTGCTCACCGCGTGTGTGTGGCCGGGAATCCGCGATTGATTCCCGACGCCCAGGGCGTCTCCTCCTGCGGTGGCTAGGGGCGTGAGGGCGCGAAATTTGCCTCTCCCTCACGCGCTCCGCCTCCTCCTTCGCGAGCATTACTGCTTCGCAGAAGGAGGTGACGGCCTCCCATGCCCTCTCGCTCCGTACCATGGCCTGGACCAGGGCCGGACAGCGCCACCAATCGCCTCCACGAGGACACGGCGGTGCTCTGCCCAAGCCGGGCATACCTCCACCGTATGCTCCTCCGTGTCCTCCGGGCGATCCACGCAGTGATGACACCCGGGCGTTTCCTCCCGCCTTATCCGAAACAGGTACCTCCCGAAACAGCCGTGTCTGGTGAGGACCTGCGTCAGGCGGAAGGTGAGGACGCCGTGGCGCCTCTCCAGCCACTTCTCAAAGAGGAGACTTATTGCCGCAATAGTGGCGTGCCCAGCACTGGCTTGCGACAATCGCACTCTCCATGATGAGATCCCGTCGGAGCTCTGTCCGCTGTGCCGCGATTTCTCGCGGCATCGGAGTCAAGCCCCGGCTTTTCGCCTCCTCGCGCCACTCCCAAATATGCGCGAGGACTTTTGCCTCCAGATCCCATGGCGGCAATCCGGCAAGGAGGCTCGCCGCCTCACCGGAGACCGTGCGGTATCCCCGGACCAGCCGGGTGGCCATGACCCTCTGGGACGCATTCAACCGGCGGGCAGGCCGCCGCCTCAACGAACGCGCCCACACCGGTGCCCCGTACAGGGCCATGGACCGCACGATCCCCGCGTATAGCCTCCGGCAGGAGGCGTTTGGACCCCCTAGATTGGGCAGGAGCCGCTTCAAGGCAGCCCCGGACCGCTCCAGTCTGGGAGCCAAACGTTGGAAATGCTCCACGAAGTTCCCCCGACTGTCGAGGACGAGTCCCAGGTACTTCATCGTCGACTCGATGCCGATGTGAACCCCTCCTACCGTTATTTGGGAACCCGACGGTGGCGCGTTCCGAGGACCATGAAAACACATGGCCTCGGACTTGTGCAGTGCCACCTCGAGTCCCAACTGCCGGATTCTGGCCACGATTGTCGCAACCCCGTGAGTCGCAAGTTCAGCCGCCGCCTGGTGCGACCTCCCCTGCGCCAAGACCAACGTGTCGTCAGCGTAACAGACGACGCTGATGCCACTGGGGAGGTCGGCGCGCAGCACTCAGTCGTATCCGATGTCCCACAGATGCGGCCCAAGGACCGAACCCTGTGGGACACCGCACGACATCTCTCGCCGGTTCCACTCTCCCTGGTGACCGGGGTAGATGATGGCCCTGTCCGTCAAATAGGCCTCGACCACACGACAGAGGTAGGTCGGAATCCAGTGATACCGGAGTGCCTCGCTGATGCAACTCCAGGGCAGGGTATTGAAGGCGTTGGCGATGTCTAGAGACACTGCCAAGATAATCCCGCCCCGAGCCACCGCATCTCCCGTCGTGAGGGCTCGCACGCGCATGATGGCATTCACCATGGAGGCCCCCTGCGGAAACCAAACTGGCTCTCCGCCAATTCCGGCCCCACCCGCACCAGTTGCCCGACGAGGCAGTCTGCAATGACTCTTTCAAAGAGCTTGCCCACCTCGTCGAGTAGCACTATGGGCCGGTAAGCGGACGGAGAGTCCGCAGGGCGCCCCGGCTTCTTGATAAGGACCAGTTTCCCCATCTTCCAACGAAGCGGGAACTGGCCGCTCGCCAAGCATGCGCTTAGGAGCCCCCTTAGTCGAGGCCCGAGAGCCTCTGAGGCCAGGACCCAGGCTTTCCCAGGTAAGCCGACGGGTCCTGGGGCGGTATTTCTGGCATTCAGCCTACGTACCACCACCCTCATCTCTACCTCGGTCACCTCCAGAGCATCGTCGTCGTCGTCGGTGGCGTGGTCCGCATCCGATGACTACCTGCAGTATTATCTCTCCTGTTACCTTTAATCCATCCAAAGGTTGTCTGTAAAAGATCGCTTTAAGCGATAAGACCGCCCATTGTGTCACCCTATGTAAAATTTCTAAATTTATATCTGTAATTTTTATGGTGTACAATAAAGAGTATTCTATCTATCTACTACCGGGATTAAAAGTATCCTATGTGTTAATCCAGGTTATAAAATATCTGCAGCTAAATCCGTTCAGCCATTCGGAACATACAGCCAGACAAATAGACAAAGAACATTTTTTTATAACTATATTATTTTCGGTATGAGACTCGTTCCACCAGCAATTACTTTCAAAATATTTAATATACAGGGATATACCCCATGTATGTTCCGCGATTTTTTGTAGTTTTCGCGTTTTATTTTTTTGAGTTTTCTGCCGTTGGAGCTTTAAAAATTCATATATGAAGAGTCCACGGAAAGAATGATCAGTCACCCCAAAAGTAGTTTCAAGTTAATACCGCCATCTAATTCACTAAAGGCTAAACTTACCTGGCATGAATCATAAAAATGCTAATAACGTTCATATTTCCGAAAAATGAGCTATTAATTTTCGGCAAAAAAGTTAACAAATAAAGTTTGGACCAACGCCTTCGTGACTTATGAATCTATTAGAATAAATTAACATCCAAGAATAAACTAACAAAATTAACGATATAACAAGCATGTTAATTGCAATCTAAACGACAATTCCCACGTTTAATAATGGAATAATGATCAAGGTCCGTACTGAAAAAGTTAAAAACGATCACTATGATCTTTCTTTTAAGTTTTTGAACGACTATCCAAATGTCAAGTTGAGAAGTCAGTTTATGGTTTTTTTTTTTTCCGTTTTTGCAACTGAGCCGATGTCGACTATTCTGCCAGTGTCATATAGTGACGGCAGCACAGCAAAATGAGCCATCGAACTTTGCAACTATCGAAATAATATTGCCAGTTTATGGTAATTTGTTTGTGCCGGGGAATTGTCAGTAAATCTTGATTTTATGTTGCTAGTTCATCATGTCTGACAATGTCATGAACAATAATCACACCAAAAAACTTTAATACCAATCAACCCGAGTAGTCTTACAGCGAGCTTATCCCAGTGAAAATGCCTCTTTACACAGATTTACAACACTTGAAACAATTTTGTACAAGAAATGCTCAGGAATAATATAATAATCTGCCAAAACTATAATTATTATTATAATCTGCCAAAGTTAAAGTAGATGACTGATCATTTTAGTGTTTTTCAGTAAGATCATTAATGTCATTTATGTTTCAGCCTAACTGAATAAAATCGTAAATATCATAAATTAAAAAAAAACTTCTTTTTTAAATGGCATAAAATACTGTTAAAAATATATCAGCAGTGATTTTAAGTCGCACAGCATTTATTTTGTGTATGTCGCTTTTATAAAGAATTATAAGGTTTCAAAGTTAAAAATTCTGTTTTCATCCCACCATCTCGGAAAGAGTATTTTTAATCTTCAGTATCTGAGTGGAAAAGCCGTTTTTATTCTCTAGAGGATAAAGTAAATTGAATTTAGAACATCGTGTGCACTAAGTTTGTGAATTAAAAAAAACATTAAACCTATTTACTGCTACCTCTATGGTGCCGAATATATCATACAACTTTTTTTTAATTTGTTAAAAACTCAGACTCGGAACCTTCTTGGTGTTCTTTTTTCAATTTGCTTTGTACGCGGTTCTTTACGCGGCATTTTTTCACGTCATTGTTAAACCTTAGGTATATTAAAAACAAGAAACTTGAAAACAAGTGAAAAAACTAAAATGAGTGATTCTAGCGACGAGGAAGTTTGCTTGACGCCAACAGAATTGACTGAAACTGTTAATAATGCGCAAACGTTTTTTTTTTTGCATTTAGTCATTTCCTCGCTGAGGTGGAATGAAAAGTTACGTGTTGCACTCGAGTGCAAAGATTTTTCACCTCGTGCTCTTTTGATTCCCTCGCTAACGCTCAGGATTCTAATTTTGAATCACTCGCTGCGCTCGTGATTCAATTTTAGAATCCTTCGCTTGCTCGGTCATCAAAATTGAACACGCGGTTAAAAAGCAACTTTGCACTCTTGTATAACAAATAACTATTTCTTAAAATTCTCCTCAAGTGACTTTGATCATTGTTTCCGTGGACTCTTTATATCTTTTGTGTTCTTCAGTTGAAAATTTCAGTCTTACCACTAAAAATTTAAATTCTTGTTATCGAAAACTCTTTTTGAGTAACTTGCAAGAATGTTAGGAAGTTTATTATTTTACGTGTAAAAGTAACATTCAAGAAAATACTGTCGCAAAAAAAAATCTGAAACATTCCCACTACAAAAAAAGACATGAAACTTTGAAGTTACACCGGCAAAAACTCAAAAAAAGAATACCTCGTAAATTACAAAATAATCGCGGAACATACATGGGGTATTTTCGAATACTATTTTTTCTTTTATGACGTCTCTTTTTGGTCAACCTGTATATACGTAACTAGGTACACATAGCTTCATCAACACGGTACTCCAGCAAAATACACGCAAGTTAAAAAATTCGACATAGCTGCATAACAGGTTTTTGTAATTTTACAAAAAAACATAATACATACGTTTAATGACAAGCCCAAGATACAGAAAACATTTAAATAACATTAGTATCCTTTTAGTTAGCTCGGAGGTTATCAATTAAAGCGGAAGTTATTGGAGGTTCAATTCTAGCTGGTCATAACTCGGCGTATTTAATGGCGACGTTGGGTGATGGGTTGGTTCGAATCCACGTCAAACCGCTCTCTTTTTGAAAGTAATCCTTAGGACAAATTCAATTTTAAAGCAGTATAATATTTTAAAACTAGAGGGGTGACATAGTGACGCTGTCTGTACTCTCTGATGCACAAACTGTGCTCGCTTGTCCTTATTCGTTTCTTCAAAGATGGACACACTTGCATTTCAAAAGGTTTATTGACACACATTTTTTCCTATTCTCAGCCTTTTAACCTGGAACCCTCGGGGCTTATTTAGGCACCAAGCAGATTGGCAACTGTATATTTTCGCCGAATGAAGCCCCGCATCACTAAATTCCTTACTTTTGATTGCCACGAGGTCATAGAGCACGAAATTATACAGGTTTTCCTGCCTGACATATGAAGAATCGGTCTGTGAAGCGCGGTGCACCACTTACTTCAAGGTCCTGGATTGTTTTGAACAGGAGATGTAACCTCCTAAACTCGGTTCACATTTTGATACAAAGCCACGTAGAATTGACTACAGCGTTTGTCACGACAGTACATATATCTACATCGTCCTACGCGAACTACGCATCAAAAATCTGATGTTACACATAATCCTGCATAGCGCAGAGTTCACCGCGCGATCAGCATATATATAACTTTCCGACATCAATCGTGCGGCAGTTGCCCGCCAGACACGACACCCGTCTGGTCGGAGGATCCTCCCTTTTCTATAGAGGATGAGTGAACTTTACACCCTGTTCCTCATGCTTCTATACATACAATCAGTTCATAAAAGTACCAGTAACTACATATATTTATATGTATCGTATTATTGATATTAGGCATTTAATTTAAATATTATCGTATTATACTTGCATAAAATTGAAATGAAAAATACCTACTCAGGCCGCCAAATTCGGTTGCTGTTAGGGCTCCTCGTAGGGCGTTTTTGTCGTTGATTCCCATAATGTTTTTGTAAGGCAGCATGCATTTTTATTGTACTTATCGATTTATAAATATCTTCAAAATATATAATGCTAATTTGTATTAAAAAAAAAGGATCCGAATGTAATTTGAGACCCTAAGTTCAAGAGGTAGTTTTTTACGGCCAAATTAAGGCATTTTTCAAGTGGTTGGGTTGGGTATACGATACATTCTAAATAAATATTTGTAGCAGCCGAAACTCCGTCTGTGATATGCATGTTAAAACCAAACAATAGATTAAAATAGTAACCCAAGCCACTAGGCGTTCAGTTACAAAGGAATTGAACAATGAATAGACCCTTTGTTATCGCTCGGCGCGCACGGGCAAACAAATGAGTCACGAGAATGTAAACATGTGTGATAAGAAAAAAATGTTCAAGGAGGTGTGTTAGTTTTATTTATTAATGTGAAATGATGTATATTTATGAAGATAAAACAAATACTTTTTGAAATAATGGTTCTATTTTGTAATTAAAACGACTTTTGTAAAAAAAAAAAAAAACTAACTAGATTCTAACTAGAATTGACATCTTATTAGAAAACAAAAGTGGACCTAATCTATACATAATCTGTTAGCTAATTTAATAACGATTCCTAAAACATAACTTGAAGAGAGCTACCTATCGTAATTTTAGAGATATCGTCGTTTTAATCACCCGGGTCCCGTCGGGCCCGGGACCACCCACGTCGCGTTAACAGACTGTCAAAATTTTGCAAAATGGCAACCACAGTTGAAGGGACTCGAACCTAATAGTTAATGGCTAGCGCAGCCTACCAGCAAAACCCTAGCTAGAGTAAAATTTGAACATAAACTATCCGGTAGTATTTGTGTGATGCTGGAACATACATTCAGACAAACAGACAACATTCTAAAAACTATATTTTTGGCATAAGGATCTTTCCCAAATCTCGTCGCAAATACTTTTTTCAAAAGTGTTTAATGTACAGTTTCGACTTCTCTACGATTTTATTATAATTATGTATATTATTTTAGGCGTCACCTAGAGTTAGTAAAAACGGGCATCAAGGTCTGAACCTTTACTTTAGGTGTTTCCTTATTCTGTTTATCTATGAAGAAGGGTTTTTATTTTATGAACATAATATAATACTTATGTAGAGCGGTACATGCGTACCTATGTACTCGAAGATAATCTTTCGAGTGTTGGTTCGATACGTTTATTGCACACATGGTGTTTAAAAAGTGAGCATTTACACGTGTGTCCACCCTTTTTTTTTTTTTTTTTTGTTCCGGGGTGGAAAATCCTCATGGATGTCCTCCGCCTGGGGCGAGCGGAGGGTTCTGTCAGACTCTTACTGACTAAAAACCACCCCGGTGTTCCGTCTCACACCTACGCCGGGGGTCGCGGGAACGAAAAAACCTCCGCAACCCCCGACTGGTGCCAGCCCGCCGCAGCAGGCCCCTCCTCCTTCATCACCGGCGCACCAGAACACATGGCACGCCGTGACCAACCCAGGGACCAAACCAGCACATGGGCGCCAGACAGCCCCTTGTCTGGGCGCCCTTGGCCCCTCCTCGACGGGTCAGATCATTGGCCCCGCCGTCTACCAATTTTCGGCCGCAGAGGATAGGGAGAGCGGCCTACGCTATACCGACACTCCTCTTCCCCTGCGGCCCCACCGCGTTCGCCATCAGACGGTGGCGACCCCGTCAAGGCCGCGGCAGGGAGGGAGAGCGCTGTACCGCAATACACCTCTCCAGCCGCGGCCCTGAAACCGCAGCCGCGATGCCCCCGATACACGACATCGCGGCCCGCCTCAGTTGCGATGTCGCCACCGCAACCTACTCGTTGGCCGCTACGTCATGGGCTTGGGTCAAAAAGCCCTGACGAGCGGCCCCTCCTCGGGTTCCTCTTGGCTTCACCGTGGGTGCCCAACCCACGGCTAATGAGCCCCCCCGCAACGACAATGCGGGAACCCTTCGGGGGGGACGTGTGTCCACCCTGTCTTATCCTATTATTATGTTGTACAAATTCTAGTGTTTAACAACTTACTCGGGAACTTGTATTGCGGGTAGTCAGAAGCCCAAAAGTCCGACAGCCGGTTTTTCCAGGAGGTATCGTGTTACCCAGTAACTGGGTTGTGGAGGTCAAGTAGGCGGCCGCTCCATATAAAATACTAATATTCAGCTGCACTTAGTTAGACTGGAAACCGACCCCAATATAGTTGGGCAAATTCTGGGCAGATGAATACTCTGGTGTTTTTCTAATTTGCCCAATGACTTTTATTAGCCTTTAATAATACATGCAGCTTTGTAGCTGCATGTATTATTAAAGGCTAAGAGAACACTGTTATTACTATTGGATTAGTGTTCAGCCTACACATAACATAACATCACGCCTGTAATCCCCGAAACGTAGGCAGAGGTGTACCTATAGTAGTACACCCACATTTTGCCAGTTATGTTTATGTCCCATATGGAGGCGAGCCTACTGAACTGGTTACCTATCCAGAAAAACCCAATAACACTTTGCCCGACCTGGGAATTAAACCCAGGACCTCATGCTCAGCAGTAGTGCTTGCGACCACTAGACCAACGAGGCAGCTTATTATCCTAATAAATGTCGAACCTCTCAAGACTGGGTGAAGAATCTTCTTTTATCGTAGGGATTTTTCTAAGTACATATACCTACTACCCTGGAGATGGTGAAGGGTTATTTGTACTTTTTGAAGTGAACACTTCTTTAGGCGGGTTGAGCGATTTTTGGTGGGGCATAAGCTTATGCGAATCCATAAGCTTATGCCCCACCAAAAATCGCTCAACGCGCCTAAAGAAGTTTCCGTCATCGAAATGCTCGCGCCGTAGTGCTGTATAAGCCCCCCGCCAATAGTAGCGCATCTAGGCAACAATGACGAATGAGTGGCGGTACGCCGTGAGCGTTGACGAATGAGTGGACGGCACTGCCCCCAGTCTCGCTGCGCTCATACCTGAGGCGCAGTACGGCGATCCCAGTCAAACTGTAGCAGTAAGTTTGAAGGTCGCGAGTGCATGCTCCTGAGAATTTTATTGAAATCTAAGTTATTTTTATGTAATCGACAGTAAGTGGATAATAAGCATATAAAAGTAGTTATTACATCATTGTAGATAATATTTGCATGAAATAACATTCGCGAAGCATTCGGAAGTATTGAGTGTTCGGAAGATTCCCGAACAATGACGTCGGTGGAGGCGGCACCGGCGACGGTATCGGCGGTGGGGTCTTGTCGGAAGCCGGGCGAAGAGGCGCCCGCGCCGGCCATCAACATAACACACATCACAAACAAAAGGGATTATCTGCAAAAATAGTATTTTGAGACATCATGGTTTTGAAAGTTGGAAAACTCATCATTCCTGAAGTAAGGGTTTTAATGTCTTAATTGATATACAGATTGGATGGTACATTATTCTTTTTTATTTTTAGTTAGTTTAGTGTGTGTATCAGTAGTAATTTAAATTTAATTTGCACTTTTATATGGTCGGGTGAAGATTATACTATATAAGCAGTTCAAATTACTAATATTTTTGAGTTATAATAATAATCCATTTAATTCAGCCGATGCGGGCCATAGATACCTTAACCTAAACATACTACATGTTCTTATTATAGGTATAACAACAAAAAATTATCCGTAATATTACCCCACCACAAACGACTTGAAGTTTATTTTACGGCGCGACTCCAACTTCTCTACTCTCAAGGTCCACTTGGTCTAAGTTCTGATGTAGGTATTCCACGATGTCTTCAGTCATCGTGGAGTGATGCAGATGGGTTACATACAGCTGCTACGGTGTAGCAGGACGCAGCAACATATTTGGTACCGCCAGAGCACGCAACTATTAACGTATAATACAGTATTATCTCAAACAAACCGATTGCTATAAAGTATCATTTAGAGATAATTTCGGTGAAAATCACAAATCCATCAAAACAAAACAATCAATACGGTAATAATTCAAAATAAAAAAATAGTTTGCGTTATTATTAAAGGCAAATAGCAAAGGGTATGAAATCAAAATAATACTGTATAAAATACTCACATTTTATGTTTTCGCTCCGTAAAGATGTCGTAACGTGTCGTGTGACGCCGACGATCGCTGAGCGGCAACTGATTCAACTAGAATACGACCGTATTGATTGGTGCTTGAATGACACGAGTGAACGGTCAATAAAGAAATGTGTTGTAATATCTCGAAAACTATTTGCGCTAAAAATACCATTGTCTTGCCGATTTGTAGAAAAAAAAAAGCTATAATCCGAAACGCATAAAACATGTCGTTCTTTGAATTGATACCCTATTGTTTGTGACGCGCGATTTATGGACGAACCGCGGCGGGGAGCAACACACACGACCATCTTCCGCGAGCATTGTACCTGCACCGTCAATCATTTTTATAGCAAAGTCAGCAATAAATCATTGAAACTAAGTAATCAGCATCCTAATTGAATATAGCCCTCATAAAAGTCCCTAACAAATTGATCCTTCGAGCCGGATGCTGATTACTTAGTTTCAATGATTTATTGCTGACTGCCGATTGACTCGGGAACACCGGCTAATATTCGGAATTATTCGCTGAGAGAGTTAGACCATTAACCGCTAGATGGCGACGCAATTACCATTGCAAATTATATAAATGTTCCGCGTGATTGTGTATTCGTACCCACGAATCCACCATTCTTAACCTTTTCAGCAAACCTTGGTCATTACAGCAGCAGAAAGTGCATGCTGGCGAGCACTACCGACGGAAGTTGTACAATTACAGCTGTTCCTTTTACCCGCTAGCTAGCGCTAATACCAGTGACTTTATATTACTATGCGTTCATTCATAAAACTGAGTATACTCGTAATACGATTTGAAAACTATATGAAAGATATATAATATATGTACATAGGTGGATACTAAGATGAGTTTATAAAATAGTTTACCATACCTAATATAGGTATTAGGATTTTGTACTGGGCTTGCGCAGGACATCATGTCTTGATTAATACATAAACTATGAGATTTTTTTTATAATTATTGTTCGGATTGCCAATAGATGTGAAAAACAGATTTTTAATTTACAAATTATTTAATTTTTAAATTATTAATCAATAAAAATATAAATAAATAAACTCAGTTTTTCCAAAGTTTTAAGTTTTCACTTCTGTCGACAGTCCCCATGACTACCTCCTTTTTTTATCTGACTTACCGGCTCCATCTAGTTGGCAAATGCGGAGGTTGTGCAGTTAGGGGTATAAGTATAATCTATAAGTACCTACATGAAAAATCTGATTGGAAACAACATGCTGTATAATTGTTATGAAGATCTATTATTCATAATAATTACGCGCATTACAAATAATCAGAACACAAATACATTGTTCCAGAAGAAGTTATTCCATTAGTAGGTAGTGCTCACATCATTATCAACCATTTTATTTTATTTATGGGGGACAAAAAACAGTTATCCTACTAAAGAAAATCCGACACCATTGTCCATGTGTTAATAATAAAGAATTAAAAGCAGTGAAGGACGTGGTTACAAATTAGTTTACAAAGGTATAAATGGGGAAGATTTTGTTCGTTATAGTGCTTGTGACGTTTTGTGCGGTATTCAGGGGTAAGTTTCTCCTTTACTTTATTTTTGTTATAGGTTTATACTACTTGTGAGATTTCAAGCAGTTTGCTAAGAATAGATTCTTTTTTTTTTTAAACTTTGCCCCACACTAGGAATTTCTCCTGTATCGTGGGTGCGTTTACAAACATTTAAACTCACATACACACACAAGTAAGTAAGGTGACCTAAAGGTTTTCTGGGTGTTAGTTACAAAACACATTTTTTTAATCTCCGTGCATTGTTGTCGGCCTCTTAAGTAGCTTTCAAACCAACTATAAGCAACGCCTCGTATACCATATTGCTCAAGTTTACGCAATAAGGTTTCATGACATACCATATAAAACGCCTTACTCATATCCAAAAATACTGCTACTGGGATTTCTTTTTTATTGATAGCATCCATAATTTCTATAAACTAGTTTAAAACATGCCAAGATTGTAGGTAGATTTTTGCTTAATGAAACCGTTCTGTTGCCTACATAATACACCATGTTTCTCAAAGAAATTTATAAGCCTTTTGCTCATTACTATTTCAAATATTTTTGAAAGTATGGGAACCAAAGTAATTGGTCTATAATTATTTGCCTCAGATCTAGGTCCTTTTATGTGAAGGGGTCTTACAACAGAAAATTTTAAATTGTTGGGGAATATACCCTTTTCGAAAGATAAATTAATTATGTAAGTCAAGGGTTTTGTTAAAGTTAAGACATTTTGTTTGATCATATTAGTACTAAATGTTATCATATCCGACTGAGTTTGTATTTCGTAATTTCATAGCTGTCATAAATATTTCCATACAAGTAGCTGGTTCTACATAAATTGAGTTCACGACCGTTTTATTGCAAACATCTTTATTTTTTGGATTTTAAGCGTTTCCCGTTTTACTAATGTTGATAAAGTAATTGTTAAAGTATGTTGCTATATCGTCACCTTCTTTTAGTAGGTAGTATTTTCCCCAACCAACATTTCTTTAATTTCATTACTAGCATGTTTTTGTTTAAGTTTATCATTTATTATTTACCATGTAGCTTTACATTTATTGTCAGCTTTCTCTATGTATTTTTTATTATTATCCCTTTGTATCGTATTTACACATAGCCTTAGTCTTTTGCTATATTTTCTAAATTTTTGTTTATTGTGGGTAGGTAGTCTTGTTTTTAAAATAGATACGATTTAATAGATAGTTTTCTTTTTATTATAAATGACTTTTTTAGTCCTTTAGTTACCCATTTCGGGTTAAGAGAGTTAGAGTTCATCTTAATTTTAATCAATGGGAAACATAGTTCATAGAATAGACCAAGTTCATCGTGCAATAATGAAAAGGCTTTATTTACGTCTGTTTCCAGGTATACTTCTGAAAATGATAGCTTACTAATTAGATAGTAATTAATTTTTTCTACATTTTCTTTACTCAGGTCTCTTTTGTATGCAAACCAATGCTTTCGAAATATATTATTTTCCGTTTTTAATTTGATTGATAATGTTTGACCGGTATTGTGATTGTTGTGATTCACCTGTTGCTTCTTTGATGTCACTTATAATATTGTCAATGCAACTGATTCGGTTTTTCTCAAAAAGTATAAAACTTACAACTATCAAAGTTATACCTACAAAAAGTGCGTTTCATGGTGATTAAAATGACTACAAATTAATTCGAAAGTACCATCAACTCACATTGTAATCAAGCAACAAACACAATGGTAACGATTTGCTTTGTTTTCACCAGAGTTTGAAATTAATAATAATAATAATAATCAAGCTATCAAAATACACAGACTTAAAAATAGAAATCAGCCGAATATGGCGATTAGGCAGCGTTACCGTTATTCCTATAGTACTTTCAACCACCGGTGTCATTCCCAAACAACTGCATCAATCTTTAAAAACACTAGACGTAGCTCCCTCCACCTACCAAACCCTACAGAAAGCTGTTATCCTAAACACTTGCAGAATTGTCCGAAAATTCCTGCAGAACGACAATGACGCACAAATATCACACGCACAGACATAATTCACCACTGCAACACAAAGTCAAAACATAATATCACCACGCCTTAAATCATCACCAATTATCACTTAGTTTAAGTAGTACCTACTCTCAGTGGTAGCACTTGGCTTTGGCCCGTGCTACCCAAAAAACCGGCATAGTGTCGAGATACAAAAATGTATACCAACAAAATAATAATCATCAAATCATTACTGACAGGACTATTGTTGCCAATAAGCCTGATATAGTGGTGATAGACCGATTAGCGCGCCGCGCAATGATAGTTGATGTTACCATTCCACATGACGAGAACCTCGTGAAAGCTGAGAAAGAGAAACAAATAAAATATCTCGACTTAGCACACGAGATTGTCGACATGTGGAATGTGTGCTCGGCTATCGTTGTGCCGATTGTCGTAACGGCCAATGGCCTTATGGCCGAAAGCCTCGACCAACATCTCCTGATTCAGAAGGCAGTACTTCTCGATACGGCTCGTATTGTGAGGAGGTTCCTGTCTCTGCAGCCCTAACCACCGGTAGCTTGGACCCTGCTCCCGACACCGGCGGAACACTATTTTTTATATTATTAAATGCTTTTTATATCGTTTAAAAAAAAAAAAATATATATTTTATATGTTAAAGAGAATAATAAACGGAATAATAATAATAATATAAACTTTATTATCAGCGTTCTTTTTCTCTACAAGAGAATAATAAACGGAATAATAATAATAATATAAACTTTATTATCAGCGTTTAATTTCTTATTCAATTGTTGCATGGGGATTGATGGTCTTTCGTTTAGTTTTTGAGGAGAGTCCCGAAAACTGTCTGTAAGTCGACGTCGTACACTTTTCTTAGTGCTGCTGGACATATTTTGTCTAAAAGTCGTCAGTGGGCTTCTAAATATCTGTTTGAGAATGTCCAGTTCTTGATTCATGTTTGCAATAGTTATTTTAAGTTCTAAATTTTCTAAAATTGTATTTTCCATCTCACTGAGTACTTTCTAAATTTGATTTTAATTGTTTAATTTCTTCTTTCATTTCCGCCACATAAGTTGAGCATAAGTTGGTGGATAAATCAAGGCTTCTACCTAACAATTCATCACAGGACATTGGGCTAGTATTACTTTGATTAAGGAAGTCCATAGACCTTGATTTAATAGTTTGGTGTCTCCGTAACGTAACGTTGTTTGTTTCTTCCATGTCAGTAATTTATTTTTGCTTTTGATTGAATTTTATACAATCGAATGTACGAACGAATGGGTCTATTTCGATATTAGAAATGTTGGTGAAACATCCACAAAAAGTCGTCACTGTGCCCCTTTTTTTTTTTTTTTTTTTTTTGGTTGGGAAATCATCAAATGACGTCTCCCGCTCTGGGTGGAGTGGGAGGGCGTGTCAGACTCTTACTGACTAAAACCTACCCGTGTTCCTTCTGTTGCCTGTGCAATGCCAGGGGGCCACAGTATCCCTTTCGGACTTTCCCGCAGCTCCGGCAGGCAATGGTCTCATAGGACCCCTTCACTCGCTGACACTTTTTGAGGCGCGCGTGGAACACAACGCGCCGTCGACCCGGGCTTGGTCCTTACCGGACGGCGAGCTACCCATTGCTCACCGTCCGCAAGCCCGCGCCTACGGTGGCCGGGAATCCGCGATCGATTCCCGACGCCCGGGGCGTCTCCTCCTGCAGCGGCTAGGGGCGTGAGGGCGCGAAATTTGCCTCTCCCTCACGCGCTCCGCCTCCTCCTTCGCGAGCATTACTGCTTCGCAGAAGGAGGTGACGGCCTCCCATGCCCTCTCGCTCCGTACCATGGCCTGGACCAGGGCTGGACGCGAGAGATCCCCGCCACCAATTGCCTCCACGAGGACACGGCGGTGCTCTGCCCAAGCCGGGCATACCTCCACCGTATGCTCCACCGTGTCCTCCGGGCGATCCACGCAGTGTTGACACCCGGGCGTTTCCTCCCGCCTTATCCGAAACAGGTACCTCCCGAAACAGCCGTGTCCGGTGAGGACCTGCGTCAGGCGGAAGGTGAGGACGCCGTGGCGCCTCTCCAGCCACTCCTCAAAGAGGGGACTTATCGCCGCAATAGTGGCGTGCCCAGCACTGGGTTGCGACAATCGCACTCTCCATGACGCCATGAGATCCCGTCGGAGCTCTGTCCGCTGTACCGCGATTTCTCGCGGCATCGGAGTCAAGCCCCGGCGCTTCGCCTCCTCGCGCCACTCCCAGGTATGCGCGAGGACTTTTGCCTCCAGATCCCATGGCGGCAATCCAGCAAGGAGGCTCGCCGCCTCACCGGAGACCGTGCGGTATCCCCGGACCAGCCGGGTGGCCATGACCCTCTGGGACGCGTTCAACCGGCGGGCAGGCCGCCGCCTCAACGAACGCGCCCACACCGGTGCCCCGTACAGGGCCATGGACCGCACGATCCCCGCGTATAGCCTCCGGCAGGAGGCGTTTGGACCCCCTAGATTGGGCAGGAGCCGCTTCAAGGCAGCCCCGGCCCGGTCCAGTCTGGGAGCCAAACGTCGGAAATGCTCTACGAAGTTCCACCGACTGTCGAGGACGAGTCCCAGGTACTTCATCGTCGACTCGACGCCGATGTGAACCCCTCCTACCGTTATTTGGGAACCCGACGGTGGCGCGTTCCGAGGACCATGAAAACACATGGCCTCGGACTTGTGCAAGGCCACCTCGAGTCCCAACTGCCGGATTCTGGCCACGATTGTCGCAACCCCGTGTGTCGCTAGTTCGGCCGCCGCCTGGTGCGACCTCCCCTGCGCCAGGACCAACGTGTCGTCAGCGTAACAAACGACGCTGACGCCATTGGGGAGGTCGGCGCGCAGCACCCAGTCGTATCCGATGTGCCACAGATGCGGCCCCAGGATCGGTCCTGGGGCCGCATCTGTGGCACATCGGATCGGTCACCAGGGAGAGTGGAACCGGCGAGAGATGTCGTGCGGTGTCCCGCACCGCACGACATCTCTCGCCGGTTCCACTCTCCCTGGTGACCGGGGTAGATGATGGGTCACTGTGCCCCTGAGATTTGAACCGGCAATTATTGTAGCACAAGTTGAATGTGTAGACATTGCCGTCAACTGAACATTAAAATATTAGTCGAAATAAGTTATGACAATGCTTAACATTGGGTGAGAAATTTGCTGGTCATTTATTAAGGTCCAAAGGTCAGTTTTGAATCAAGCAACAATGTATCCGTGTTTTATTTTCTTCAACGGATTTTTGTGGAGTAATATTTAAAAATACGCTCACTTGTTCATGTTATTTCCATGGCCTTTTTTGCTGATTTCTTCATTAGAGTATTTATTATGTTGTGGTGTAATAATACTATAGAAAACTTCACTAATTCAGCTGTTAGATTTCACTTGATATTTTTAGTCCTTTCTGGTATTAAAAATATAAATTTTTGATCACAAACATTATATAATGGGAGTCACGCAACACTGAATCATATTCTTAACATAGACTTGATAAAAATGAGTTTTAATATTTTTTACACGGTGCTAATGTTTACTAACGCTACACCGCCACCTGTCTCTGGTTTTTATTTCACTTACTTATTGTGTAGCAATATCAATAGAATACACACTACAATCTTGGCATCACAGTTACTTGCTCTGTGTTGTCGTGAACTCGAATACACAACTATCATTGCTAAGAATTGCGCAATTGAGTTCCAGCATTATTTTATAATTAACTTCCAGCATTAAACACATAAGTTCCAGCACAAAACATAATTAAGTTCCAGGATTAAACAATTCAAACTTTAGCTATTTATTTATTTATAGGAGAACCAACAGCAATAACAAATGGATAACAGTTGATTAAGAAACATAAAGCCAATTACAGGTTCTCACGGGTAAAAACAGAAAAAATATTAGAAATCTTAGGATCACTAACACTAACAAGCACGATAAAAAAGATTAAGAATATATATATTATATATAAGGTACAATAAGTATTATGCACTATGCACTTGTAAAAAAGTCAGCGTTTAGCCGAGCGCGTGCAGAATAGGTCTTGGTGGTAAATGGGTATATATACAGGGTGTCCAGTAAATAACACGACATACTGCAGGGGGTGACAGCTAGGGTCACTACCTATCAATACAACACAATATATATTCAGCAAAATCTTACGGATTTACATTTTTTCAAAATTTAATTGTTGAAAATTGTTCTGTGAAAATTTTAACAAAAAAAAAACTATTTCTTCAAAACATTCTTGTTTTTGATAAAAAAAAAACTTATAATGAGTAGAGTAACTATTCATGAATAATTTGATGTAAAAAAAGTTCTAGAAAAATATTTTTTCATTACGAGATGCTTAAAAATCTGTTTCAAGGTAGAGATTTTTCGATATTTCGGAAAATTTTGTAACTGTAAATCCGTAAGATTTTGCTGAACATATATTGTGTTGTATTGATAGGTAGTGACCCAAGCTATCACCCCCTGCAGTATGTCGTGCTATTTACTGGACACCCTGTATAAAAAAAAAAACCTAGAGTGAAGAGGATGCCATTAAACTAAATCAGCACTCTTACAAATAATCACTCAGCGCAAGAAGCCGACTAAAAATAATTTTAATAAAAGATCAAATATGTACAACACTCACATTGATAAAGTTGTGGTAAATGTTTTAAATCTTATTTTTAGCTAACGCACTGAAATGTTTTGTGTGTCGGGGATGTCGAACAGTAAACTCAACCTACGTAGAAACATGTCCAACAAGAAAACAAAATACAACCACCATACCTGTCCCAACAACAACAACGACCAGCGCAAGTATAACGACGACCACGACTACCTCAAGCACAATAGCACCAATTACCACAGGCACCGATGCGCCAATAACCAATGCACCAACAACAGTAGCGCCAATTACCACAGGCACCGATGCGCCAATAACCAATGCACCAACAACAGTAGCACCAATTACCACAGACACCGATGCGCCAATAACCGATGCACCAACAACAGTAGCGCCAATTACCACAGGTCCCGATGCGCCAATAACTGATGCACCAACTACCATAAGCACTGATGCACCAAAAACCGATGCACCAACAACAGTAGCACCAATTACCACAGACACCGATGCGCCAATAACCGATGCACCAACAACAGTAGCGCCAATTACCACAGGCCCCGATGTGCCAATAACTGATGCACCAACTACCATAAGCACTGATGCACCAAAAACCGATGCACCAACAACAGTAGCACCAATTACCACAGACACCGATGCGCCAATAACCGATGCACCAACAACAGTAGCGCCAATTACCACAGGCCCCGATGCGCCAATAACTGATGCACCAACTACCATAAGCACTGATGCACCAAAAACCGATGCACCAACAACAGTAGCGCCAATTACCACAGGCCCCGATGCGCCAATAACTGATGCACCAACTACCATAAGCACTGATGCACCAAAAACCGATGCACCAACAACAGTAGCGCCAATTACCACAGGCCCCGATGCGCCAATATCTGATGCACCAACTACCATAAGCACTGATGCACCAAAAACCGATGCACCAACAACAGTAGCACCAATTACCACAGGCACCGATGCGCCAATAACCAATGCACCAACAACAGTAGCGCCAATTACCACAGGCTCCGATGCGCCAATAACCAATGCACCAACAACAGTAGCGCCAATTACCACAGGCTCCGATGCGCCAATAACCGATGCACCAACAACAGTAGCGCCAATTACCACAGGCCCCGATGCGCCAATATCTGATGCACCAACTACCATAAGCACTGATGCACCAAAAACCGATGCACCAACAACAGTAGCGCCAATTACCACAGGCCCCGATGCGCCAATATCTGATGCACCAACTACCATAAGCACTGATGCACCAAAAACCGATGCACCAACAACAGTAGCGCCAATTACCACAGGCCCCGATGCGCCAATAACTGATGCACCAACTACCATAAGCACTGATGCACCAAAAACCGATGCACCAACAACAGAAGCGCCAATTACCACAGGCCCTGATGTGCCAATAACCGATGCACCAACAACAGTAGCGCCAATTACCACAGGCCCCGATGCGCCAATAACTGATGCACCAACTACCATAAGCACTGATGCACCAAAAACCGATGCACCAACAACAGTAGCGCCAATTACCACAGGCCCCGATGCGCCAATATCTGATGCACCAACTACCATAAGCACTGATGCACCAAAAACCGATGCACCAACAACAGTAGCACCAATTACCACAGGCACCGATGCGCCAATAACCAATGCACCAACAACAGTAGCGCCAATTACCACAGGCTCCGATGCGCCAATAACCGATGCACCAACAACAGTAGCGCCAATTACCACAGGTCCCGATGCGCCAATAACTGATGCACCAACTACCATTAGCACTGATGCACCAAAAACCGATGCACCAACAACAGTAGCACCAATTACCACAGACACCGATGCTCCAATAACTGATGCACCAACAACAGTAGCGCAAATTACCACAGGCCCCGATGCGCCAATAACTGATGCACCAACTACCATAAGCACTGATGCACCAAAAACAGATGCACCAACAACAGTAGCACCAATTACCACAGACACCGATGCGCCAATAACCGATGCACCAACAACAGTAGCGCCAATTACCACAGGCCCCGATGCGCCAATAACCGATGCACCAACAACAGTAATGCCAATTACCACAGGCCCCGATGCGCCAATAACTGATGCACCAACTACCATAAGCACTGATGCACCAAAAACCGATGCACCAACAACAGTAGCGCCAATTACCACAGGCCCCGATGCGCCAATAACTGATGCACCAACTACCATTAGCACTGATGCACCAAAAACCGATGCACCAACAACAGTAGCACCAATTACCACAGACACCGATGCTCCAATAACCGATGCACCAACAACAGTAGCGCCAATTACCACAGGCCCCGATGCGCCAATAACTGATGCACCAACTACCATAAGCACTGATGCACCAAAAACCGATGCACCAACAACAGTAGCACCAATTACCACAGACACCGATGCGCCAATAACCGATGCACCAACAACAGTAGCGCCAATTACCACAGGCCCCGATGTGCCAATAACTGATGCACCAACTACCATAAGCACTGATGCACCAAAAACCGATGCACCAACAACAGTAGCACCAATTACCACAGACACCGATGCGCCAATAACCGATGCACCAACAACAGTAGCGCCAATTACCACAGGCCCCGATGCGCCAATAACTGATGCACCAACTACCATAAGCACTGATGCACCAAAAACCGATGCACCAACAACAGTAGCGCCAATTACCACAGGCCCCGATGCGCCAATATCTGATGCACCAACTACCATAAGCACTGATGCACCAAAAACCGATGCACCAACAACAGTAGCACCAATTACCACAGACACCGATGCGCCAATAACCTATGCACCAACAACAGTAGCGCCAATTACCACAGGCCCCGATGTGCCAATAACTGATGCACCAACTACCATAAGCACTGATGCACCAAAAACCGATGCACCAACAACAGTAGCACCAATTACCACAGACACCGATGCGCTAATAACCGATGCACCAACAACAGTAGCGCCAATTACCACAGGCCCCGATGCGCCAATATCTGATGCACCAACTACCATAAGCACTGATGCACCAAAAACCGATGCACCAACAACAGTAGCACCAATTACCACAGGCAACGATGCGCCAATAACCAATGCACCAACAACAGTAGCACCAATTACCACAGACACCGATGCGCCAATAACCAATGCACCAACAACAGAAGCGCCAATTACCACAGGCCCTGATGTGCCAATAACCGGTGCACCAACAACAGTAGCGCCAATTACCACAGGCCCCGATGCGCCAATAACTGATGCACCAACTACCATAAGCACTGATGCACCAAAAACCGATGCACCAACAACAGAAGCGCCAATTACCACAGGCCCTGATGTGCCAATAACCGATGCACCAACAACAGTAGCGCCAATTACCACAGGCCCCGATGCGCCAATAACTGATGCACCAACTACCATAAGCACTGATGCACCAAAAACCGATGCACCAACAACAGTAGCGCCAATTACCACAGGCCCCGATGCGCCAATATCTGATGCACCAACTACCATAAGCACTGATGCACCAAAAACCGATGCACCAACAACAGTAGCACCAATTACCACAGGCACCGATGCGCCAATAACCAATGCACCAACAACAGTAGCGCCAATTACCACAGGCTCCGATGCGCCAATAACCGATGCACCAACAACAGTAGCGCCAATTACCACAGGTCCCGATGCGCCAATAACTGATGCACCAACTACCATTAGCACTGATGCACCAAAAACCGATGCACCAACAACAGTAGCACCAATTACCACAGACACCGATGCTCCAATAACTGATGCACCAACAACAGTAGCGCAAATTACCACAGGCCCCGATGCGCCAATAACTGATGCACCAACTACCATAAGCACTGATGCACCAAAAACAGATGCACCAACAACAGTAGCACCAATTACCACATACACCGATGCGCCAATAACCGATGCACCAACAACAGTAGCGCCAATTACCACAGGCCCCGATGCGCCAATAACCGATGCACCAACAACAGTAATGCCAATTACCACAGGCCCCGATGCGCCAATAACTGATGCACCAACTACCATAAGCACTGATGCACCAAAAACCGATGCACCAACAACAGTAGCGCCAATTACCACAGGCCCCGATGCGCCAATAACTGATGCACCAACTACCATTAGCACTGATGCACCAAAAACCGATGCACCAACAACAGTAGCACCAATTACCACAGACACCGATGCTCCAATAACCGATGCACCAACAACAGTAGCGCCAATTACCACAGGCCCCGATGCGCCAATAACTGATGCACCAACTACCATAAGCACTGATGCACCAACAACAGTAGCACCAATTACCACAGACACCGATGCGCCAATAACCGATGCACCAACAACAGTAGCACCAATTAACACAGGCCCCGATGCGCCAATAACCGATGCACCAACAACAGTAGTGCCAATAACCACAGGCCCCGATGCGCCAATAACTGATGCACCAACTACCATAAGCACTGATGCACCAAAAACCGATGCGTCAACAACATTAGTGCCAGTTACCACAGGCCCCGATGCGCCAATAACTGATGCACCAACTACCATAAGCACTGATGCACCAAAAACCGATGCACCAACAACAGTAGCACCAATTACCACAGGCACCGATGCGCCTATAACCAATGCACCAACAACAGTAGCGCCAATTACCACAGGCTCCGATGCGCCAATAACCGATGCACCAACAACAGTAGCGCCAATTACCACAGGTCCCGATGCGCCAATAACTGATGCACCAACTACCATTAGCACTGATGCACCAAAAACCGATGCACCAACAACAGTAGCACCAATTACCACAGACACCGATGCGCCAATAACCGATGCACCAACAACAGTAGCGCCAATTACCACAGGTCCCGATGCGCCAATAACTGATGCACCAACTACCATAAGCACTGATGCACCAAAAACCGATGCACCAACAACAGTAGCGCCAATTACCACAGGCCCCGATGCGCCAATAACTGATGCACCAACTACCATAAGCACTGATGCACCAAAAACCGATGCACCAACAACAGTAGCACCAATTACCACAGGCACCGATGCGCCAATAACCAATGCACCAACAACAGTAGCGCCAATTACCACAGGCTCCGATGCGCCAATAACCAATGCACCAACAACAGTAGTGCCAATTACCACAGGCCCCGATGCGCCAATATCTGATGCACCAACTACCATAAGCACTGATGCACCAAAAACCGACGCACCAACAACAGTAGCGCCAATTACCACAGGCCCCGATGCGCCAATAACTGATGCACCAACTACCATAAGCACTGATGCACCAAAAACCGATACACCAACAACAGTAGCGCCAATTACCACAGGCCCCGATGCGCCAATATCTGATGCACCAACTACCATAAGCACTGATGCACCAAAAACCGATGCACCAACAACAGTAGCACCAATTACCACAGGCAACGATGCGCCAATAACCAATGCACCAACAACAGTAGCACCAATTACCACAGACACCGATGCGCCAATAACCAATGCACCAACAACAGAAGCGCCAATTACCACAGGCCCTGATGTGCCAATAACCGATGCACCAACAACAGTAGCGCCAATTACCACAGGCCCCGATGCGCCAATAACTGATGCACCAACTACCATAAGCACTGATGCACCAAAAACCGATGCACCAACAACAGAAGCGCCAATTACCACAGGCCCTGATGTGCCAATAACCGATGCACCAACAACAGTAGCGCCAATTACCACAGGCCCCGATGCGCCAATAACTGATGCACCGACTACCATAAGCACTGATGCACCAAAAACCGATGCACCAACAACAGTAGCACCAATTACCACAGGCACCGATGCGCCAATAACCAATGCACCAACAACAGTAGCGCCAATTACCACAGGCTCCGATGCGCCAATAACCAATGCACCAACAACAGTAGTGCCAATTACCACAGGCCCCGATGCGCCAATATCTGATGCACCAACTACCATAAGCACTGATGCACCAAAAACCGATGCACCAACAACAGTAGCGCCAATTACCACAGGCCCCGATGCGCCAATAACTGATGCACCAACTACCATTAGCACTGATGCACCAAAAACCGATGCACCAACAACAGTAGCACCAATTACCACAGACACCGATGCTCCAATAACTGATGCACCAACAACAGTAGCGCAAATTACCACAGGCCCCGATGCGCCAATAACTGATGCACCAACTACCATAAGCACTGATGCACCAAAAACAGATGCACCAACAACAGTAGCACCAATTACCACAGACACCGATGCGCCAATAACCGATGCACCAACAACAGTAGCGCCAATTACCACAGGCCCCGATGCGCCAATAACCGATGCACCAACAACAGTAATGCCAATTACCACAGGCCCCGATGCGCCAATAACTGATGCACCAACTACCATAAGCACTGATGCACCAAAAACCGATGCACCAACAACAGTAGCGCCAATTACCACAGGCCCCGATGCGCCAATAACTGATGCACCAACTACCATTAGCACTGATGCACCAAAAACCGATGCACCAACAACAGTAGCACCAATTACCACAGACACCGATGCTCCAATAACCAATGCACCAACAACAGTAGCGCCAATTACCACAGGCCCCGATGCGCCAATAACTGATGCACCAACTACCATAAGCACTGATGCACCAACAACAGTAGCACCAATTACCACAGACACCGATGCGCCAATAACCGATGCACCAACAACAGTAGCACCAATTAACACAGGCCCCGATGCGCCAATAACCGATGCACCAACAACAGTAGTGCCAATAACCACAGGCCCCGATGCGCCAATAACTGATGCACCAACTACCATAAGCACTGATGCACCAAAAACCGATGCGCCAACAACATTAGTGCCAGTTACCACAGGCCCCGATGCGCCAATAACTGATGCACCAACTACCATAAGCACTGATGCACCAAAAACCGATGCACCAACAACAGTAGCACCAATTACCACAGGCACCGATGCGCCTATAACCAATGCACCAACAACAGTAGCGCCAATTACCACAGGCTCCGATGCGCCAATAACCGATGCACCAACAACAGTAGCGCCAATTACCACAGGTCCCGATGCGCCAATAACTGATGCACCAACTACCATTAGCACTGATGCACCAAAAACCGATGCACCAACAACAGTAGCACCAATTACCACAGACACCGATGCGCCAATAACCGATGCACCAACAACAGTAGCGCCAATTACCACAGGTCCCGATGCGCCAATAACTGATGCACCAACTACCATTAGCACTGATGCACCAAAAACCGATGCACCAACAACAGTAGCGCCAATTACCACAGGCCCCGATGCGCCAATAACTGATGCACCAACTACCATAAGCACTGATGCACCAAAAACCGATGCACCAACAACAGTAGCACCAATTACCACAGGCACCGATGCGCCAATAACCAATGCACCAACAACAGTAGCGCCAATTACCACAGGCTCCGATGCGCCAATAACCAATGCACCAACAACAGTAGTGCCAATTACCACAGGCCCCGATGCGCCAATAACTGATGCACCAACTACCATAAGCACTGATGCACCAAAAACCGATGCACCAACAACAGTAGCACCAATTACCACAGACACCGATGCTCCAATAACTGATGCACCAACAACAGTAGCGCCAATTACCACAGACACCGATGCGCCAATAACCATAAGCACTGATGCACCAAAAACCGATGCACCAACAACAGTAGCACCAATTACCACAGACACCGATGCGCCAATAAGCGATGCACCAACAACAGTAGCGCCAATTACCACAGGCCACGATGCGCCAATAACCGATGCACCAACAACAGTAATGCCAATTACCACAGGCCCCGATGCGCCAATAACTGATGCACCAACTACCATAAGCACTGATGCACCAAAAACCGATGCACCAACAACAGTAGCGCCAATTACCACAGGCCCCGATGCGCCAATAACTGATGCACCAACTACCATTAGCACTGATGCACCAAAAACCGATGCACCAACAACAGTAGCACCAATTACCACAGACACCGATGCTCCAATAACCGATGCACCAACAACAGTAGCGCCAATTACCACAGGCCCCAATGCGCCAATAACTGATGCACCAACTACCATAAGCACTGATGCACCAACAACAGTAGCACCAATTACCACAGACACCGATGCGCCAATAACCGATGCACCAACAACAGTAGCGCCAATTAACACAGGCCCCGATGCGCCAATAACCGATGCACCAACCACAGTAGTGCCAATAACCACAGGCCCCGATGCGCCAATAACTGATGCACCAACTACCATAAGCACTGATGCACCAAAAACCGATGCGCCAACAACATTAGTGCCAGTTACCACAGGCCCCGATGCGCCAATAACTGATGCACCAACTACTATAAGCACTGATGCACCAAAAACCGATGCAGCAACAACAGTAGCACCAATTACCACAGACACCGATGCGCCAATAACCAATGCACCAACAACAGTATCGCCAATTACCACAGGCCCCGATGCGCCAATAACTGATGCACCAACTACCATAAGCACTGATGCACCAAAAACCGATGCACCAACAACAGTAGCACCAATTACCACAGACACCGATGCGCCAATAACCGATGCACCAACAACAGTAGCGCCAATTACCACAGGCCCCGATGCGCCAATAACTGATGCACCAACTACCATAAGCACTGATGCACCAAAAACCGATGCACCAACAACATTAGCACCAATTACTACTGGCACCGATGCGCCAATAACCAATGCACCAACAACAGTAGCACCAATTACCACAGACACCGATGCGCCAATAACCAATGCACCAACAACAGAAGCGCCAATTACCACAGGCCCCGATGTGCCAATAACCGATGCACCAACAACAGTAGCGCCAATTACCACAGGCCCCGATGCGCCAATAACTGATGCACCAACTACCATAAGCACTGATGCACCAAAAACCGATGCACCAACAACAGTAGCACCAATTACCTCAGGCACCGATGCGCCAATAACCAATGCACCAACAACACGAGCGCCAATTACCACAGGCCCCGATGCGCCAATATCTGATGCACCAACTACCATAAGCACTGATGCACCAAAAACCGATGCACCAACAACAGTAGCGCCAATTACCATAGGCCCCGATGCGCCAATAACTGATGCACCAACTACCATAAGCACTGATGCACCAAAAACTGATACACTAACAACAGTAGCACCAATTACCACAGACACCGATGCGCCAATAACCGATGCACCAACAACAGTAGCGCCAATTACCACAGGCCCCGATGCGCCAATAACTGCTGCACCAACTACCAAAAGCACTGATGCACCAAAAACCAATGCACCAACAACAGTAGCACCAATCACCACAGGCACCGATGCGCCAATAACCAATGCACCAACAACAGGAGCACCAATTACCACAGACACCGATGCGCCAATAACTGATGCACCAACTACCATAAGCACTGATGCACCAAAAACCGATGCACCAACAACAGTAGCACCTTTTACCACAGACAGCGATGCGCCAATAACCGATGCACCAACAACAGTAGCGCCAATTACCACAGGCCCCGATGTGCCAATAACTGATGCACCAACTACCATAAGCACTGATGCACCAAAAACCGATGCACCAACAACAGTAGCACCAATTACCACAGACACTGATGCGCCAATAACCGATGCCACTGTTGCACCTACAACTGAAGGCTCAACAATAACCACTGATGCCTCAACAACAACAAATGATGTTACTAACATTACTACTGATGCCGCAACAACAGATGGCACAACGACAACCACTGATACCACAACAACACCAATAGACGGTACTTCCACTACTACTGATGACACAAGTACTGATGGCCCAACGACAACCACTTATGCACAGACAACTGACGGCACAACGACAACCACTGATGCACCTACAACTGACGGCGCAACGACAACCACTGATGTACCTTCAACTGAGGGCACAACAAATGATGTAACTTCCACTACTACTGATGCCACAATAACTGATGGCACAAAGACAACCACTGATGCCTTAACAACAACCATAGATGGTACTTCCACTACTACTGATGACACAAGTACTGACGGCACAACGACAACCACTGATGCACCTACAACTGACGGCACAAAGACAACCACTGATGCACCTACAACTGACGGCGCAACGACAACCACTGAAGCAACTACAACTGCCGGCTCAATAATTACCACTGATGCCACAACAACAACAGATGATGTAACTACCACTACTACTGATGCCACAACAATTGATGGCACAACGAAAACCACTGTTGCACCTACAACTGAAGGCTCAACAATAACCACTGATGCCACAACAACAACAAATGATGTTACTACCACTACTACTGATGCCACAACAACAGATGGCATAACGACAACCACTTATGCACCTACAACTGACGGGACAACGACACCAACTGATGCAACTTCAACTGCCGGCTCAATAATTACCACTGATGCCACAACAACAACAGATGATGTAACTACCACTAATACTGATGCCACAATAATTGATGGCACAACGAAAACCACTGATGCCACAACAACAGATAGCACAACGACAATCACTGAGGCAACTACAACTAACGGCTCAACAATTACCACTGATGCCACAACAACAACAGATGATGTAACTACCACTACTACTGATGCCACAACAATTGATGGCACAACGACAACCACTGATGCACCTACAACTGACGGGACAACGACACCAACTGATGCAACTTCAACTGCCGGCTCAACAATTACCACTGATGCCACAACAACAACAACAGATGATCTAACTACCACTACTACTGATGCCACAACAATTGATGGCACAACGAGAACCACTGTTGCACCTACAACTGAAGGCTCAACAATAACCACTGATGCCACAACAACAACAAATGATGTTACTACCACTACTACTGATGCCACAACAACAGATGGCACAACGACAACCACGGATACCACAACAACACCAATAGATGGTACTTCCACTAGTACTGCTGACACAATTACTGATAGCCCAACGACAACTACTGATGCACCTACAACTGATGGCTCAACAATTACCACTGATGCCACAACAACAACAGATGATGTAACTACCACTACTACTGATGCCACAACGACATCCACTGATGCACCTACAACTGACGGGACAACGACACCAACTGATGCAACTTCAACTGCCGGCTCAACAATTACCACTGATGCCACAACAACAACAGATGATCTAACTACCACTACTACTGATGCCACAACAATTGATGGCACAACGAGAACCACTGTTGCAGCTACAACTGAAGGCTCAACAATAACCACTGATGCCACAACAACAACAAATGATGTTACTACCACTACTACTGATGCCACAACAACAGATGGCACAACGACAACCACAGAGGCAACTACAACTAACGGCTCAACAATTACCACTGATGCCACAACAACAACAGATGATGTAACTACCACTACTACTGATGCCACAACGACATCCACTGATGCACCTACAACTGACGGGACAACGACACCAACTGATGCAACTTCAACTGCCGGCTCAACAATTACCACTGATGCCACAACAACAACAGATGATCTAACTACCACTACTACTGATGCCACAACAATTGATGGCACAACGAGAACCACTGTTGCAGCTACAACTGAAGGCTCAACAATAACCACTGATGCCACAACAACAACAAATGATGTTACTACCACTACTACTGATGCCACAACAACAGATGGCACAACGACAACCACTGATACCACAACAACACCAATAGATGGTACTTCCACTAGTACTGATGACACAAGTACTGATGGCCCAACGACAACTACTGATGCACCTACAACTGATGGCTCAACAATTACCACTGATGCCACAACAACAACAAATGATGGAACTTCCACTACTACTGATGCCACAACAATTGATGGCACAACGAAAACCACTGTTGCACCTACAACTGAGGGCTCAACAATAACCACTGATGCCACAACAATTGATGGCCCAACGACAACTACTGATGCACCTACCACTGATGGCTCAACAATTACCACTGATGCCAGAACAACAACAGATGATGTAACTACCACTACTACTGATGCCACAACAATTGATGGCACAACGAAAACCACTGTTGCACCTACAACTGAAGGCTCAACAATAACCACTGATGCCACAACAACAACAAATGATGTTACTAATACTACTACTGATGCCACAACAACAGATGGCACAACGACAACCACTGATGCCACAACAACACCAATAGACGGTACTTCCACTACTACTGATGACACAAGTACTGATGGCCCAACGACAACCACTTATGCACCTACAACTGACGGCACAACGACAACCACTGATGCACCTACAACTGACGGCGCAACGACAACCACTGATGCAACTACAACTGCCGGCTCAATAATTACCACTGATGCCACAACAACAACAGATGATGTAACTACCACTACTACTGATGCCACAACAATTGATGGCACAACGGAAACCACTGTTGCACCTACAACTGAAGGCTCAACAATAACCACTGATGCCACAACAATTGATGGCACAACGACAACCACTGATGCCACAACAACAACAAATGATGTTACTACCACTACTACTGATGCCACAACAACAGATGGCACAACGACAACCACTGATGCCACAACAACACCAATAGATGGTACTTCCACTAGTACTGATGGCCCAACGACAACCACTGATGCACCTACAACTAACGGCTCAACAATTACCACTGATGCCACAACAATTGATGGCACAATGAAAACCACTGTTGCACCTACAACTGAAGGCTCAACAATAACTACTGATGCCACAACAACAACAAATGATGTTACTACCACTTCTACTGATGCCACAACAACTGATAGCAGAACGACAACCACTGAGTCAACTACAACTAACGGCTCAACAATTACCACTGATGCCACAACAATTGATGGCACAATGAAAACCACTGTTGCACCTACAACTGAAGGCTCAACAATAACTACTGATGCCACAACAACAACAAATGATGTTACTACCACTTCTACTGATGCCACAACAACTGATGGCACAACGACAACCACTGATGCCTTAACAACAACCATAGATGATACTTCCACTACTACTGATGACACAAGTACTGACGGCACAACGACAACCACTGATGCACCTACAACTGACGGCGCAACGACAACCACTGATGCAACAACAATTGATAGCAGAACGACAACCACTGAGTCAACTACAACTAACGGCTCAACAATTACCACTGATGCCACAACAACAACAGATTATGTAACTACCGCTACTACTGATTCCACAACAATTGATGGCACAACGACAACCACTGATGCACCTAAAACTGACGGGACAACGACACCAACTGATGCAACTTCAACTGCCGGCTCAACAATTACCACTGATGCCACAACAACAACAGATGATCTAACTACCACTACTACTGATGCCACAACAATTGATGGCACAACGAGAACCACTGTTGCACCTACAACTGAAGGCTCAACAATAACCACTGATGCCACAACAACAACAGATGATGTAACTACCACTAATACTGATGCCACAACAATTGATGGCACAACGACAACCACTGATGCAACTACAACTGCCGGCTCAACAATTACCACTGATGCCACAACAACAACAGATGATGTAACTACCACTAATACTGATGCCACAACAATTGACGGCACAACGAAAACCACTGATGCACCTACAATTGTAAGCTCAACAATTACCACTGATGCCACAACAATTGATGGCACAACGACAACCACAGATGTACCTACAACTGAGGGCACAACAAATGATGTAACTTCCACTACTTCTGATGCCACAACAACTGATGGCACAACGACAACCACTTATGCACCTACAACTGACGGGACAACGACACCAACTGATGCAACTTCAACTGCCGGCTCCACAATTACCACTGATGCCACAACAACAACAGATGATGTTACTACTACTACTACTGATGCCACAACAACAGATGGCACAACGACAACCACTGATGCCACAACAACACCAATAGATGGTACTTCCACTACGAATGATGACACAAGTACTGATGGCCCAACGACAACCACTGATGCACCTACAACTGACGGCGCAACGACAACCACTGATGCAACTACAACTGCCGGCTCAATAATTACCACTGATGCCACAACAACAACAGATGATGTAACTACCACTAATACTGATGCCACAACAATTGATGGCACAACGAAAACCACTGATGCCACAACAACAGATAGCACAACGACAATCACTGAGGCAACTACAACTGACGGGACAACGACACCAACTGATGCAACTTCAACTGCCGGCTCAACAATTACCACTGATGCCACAACAACAACAGATGATGTAACTACCACTACTACTGATGCCGCAACAATTGATGGCACAACGAGAACCACTGTTGCACCTACAACTGAAGGCTCAACAATAACCACTGATGCCACATTAACAACAAATGATGTTACTACCACTACTACTGATGCCACAACAACAGATGGCACAACGACAACCACTGATACCACAACAACAGCAATAGATGGTACTTCCACTAGTACTGATGACACAAGTACTGATGGCCCAACGACAACTACTGATGCACCTACAACTGATGGCTCAACAATAACCACTGATGCCACAACAACAACAAATGATGTAACTACCACTACTACTGATGCCACAACAATTGATGGCACAACGAAAACCACTGTTGCACCTACAACTGATTGCTCA
The DNA here is from genome assembly GCA_963853775.1 of Xanthia togata. Taxonomy (NCBI): domain Eukaryota; kingdom Metazoa; phylum Arthropoda; class Insecta; order Lepidoptera; family Noctuidae; genus Xanthia; species Xanthia togata. The sequence goes on from OY970806.1 coordinate 11,076,481, forward strand.
ACAATTACCACTGATGCCACAACAACAACCTTAAATGATGTTACTACCACTACTACTGATGCCACAACAACTGATGGCACAACGACAACCACTGATGCCACAACAACTGATAGCACAACGACAACCACAGAGGCAACTACAACTAACGGCTCAAGAATTACCACTGATGCCACAACAACAACAGATGATGTAACTACCACTAATACTGATGCCACAACAATTGATGGCACAACGACAACCACAGATGTACCTACAACTGAGGGCACAACAAATGATGGTACTTCCACTACTACTGATGCCACGACAACTGACGGCGCAACGACAACCACTGATGCAACTACAACTGCCGGCTCAACAATTACCACTGATGCCACAACAACAACAGATGATGTAACTACCACTAATACTGATGCCACAACAATTGATGGCACAACGACAACCACTGATGTACCTTCAACTGAGGGCACAACAAATGATGTTACTTCCACTACTACTGATGCCACAATAACTGATGGCACAACGACAACCACTGATGCATCTACAACTGACGGCACAACGACAACAACTGATGCAACTTCAACTAACGGCTCAACAATTACCACTGATGCCACAACAACAACAGATGATGTAACTACCACTAATACTGATGCCACAACAATTGATGGCACAACGACAACCACTGATGTACCTTCAACTGAGGGCACAACAAATGATGTTACTTCCACTACTACTGATGCCACAATAACTGATGGCACAACGACAACCACTGAGGCACCTACAACTGACGGCGCAACGAAAACCACTGATGCAACTACAACTGCCGGCTCAATAATTACCACTGATGCCACAACAACAACAGATGATGTAACTACCACTAAAACTGATGCCACAACAATTGATGGCACAACGAAAACCACTGATGCCACAACAACAGATAGCACAACGACAATCACTGAGGCAACTACAACTAATGGCTCAACAATAAACACTGATGCCACAACAACAACAGATGATGTAACAACCACTACTACTGATGCCACAACAATTGATGGCACAACGACAACCACTGATGCCACAACAACACCAAAAGATGGTACTTCCACTACTACTGATGACACAAGTACTGATGGCCCAACGACAACCACTTATGCACCTACAACTGACGGCACAACGACAACCACTGATGCACCTACAACTGACGGCGCAACGACAACCACTGATGCAACTACAACTGCCGGCTCAATAATTACCACTGATGCCACAACAACAACAGATGATGTAACTACCACTAATACTGATGCCACAACAATTGATGGCACAACGAAAACCACTGATGCCACAACAACAGATAGCACAACGACAATCACTGAGGCAACTACAACTAACGGCTCAACAATTACCACTGATGCCACAACAACAACAGATGATGTAACTACCACTACTACTGATGCCACAACAATTGATGGCACAACGACAATCACTGATGCACCTACAACTGACGGGACAACGACACCAACTGATGCAACTTCAACTGCCGGCTCAACAATTACCACTGATGCCACAACAACAACAGATGATGTAACTACCACTACTACTGATGCCGCAACAATTGATGGCACAACGAGAACCACTATTGCACCTACAACTGAAGGCTCAACAATAACCACTGATGCCACAACAACAACAAATGATGTTACTACCACTACTACTGATGCCACAACAACAGATGGCACAACGACAACCACTGATACCACAACACCACCAATAGATGGTACTTCCACTAGTACTGATGACACAAGTACTGATGGCCCAACGACAACTTCTGATGCACCTACAACTGATGGCTCAACAATTACCACTGATGCCACAACAACAACAAATGATGTAACTACCACTACTACTGATGCCACAACAATTGATGGCACAACGAAAACCACTGTTGCACCTACAATTGATGGCTCAACAATTACCACTGATGCCACAACAACAACAAATGATGGAACTTCCACTACTACTGATACCACAACAATTGATGGCACAACGACAACCACTGATGCACCTACAACTGAAAGCTCAACAATCACCACTGATGCCACAACAACAACCTTAAATGATGTTACTACCACTACTACTGATGCCACAACAACTGATGGCACAACGAAAACCACTGATGCCACAACAACTGATAGCACAACGACAACCACAGAGGCAACTACAACTAACGGCTCAACAATTACCACTGATGCCACAACAACAACAGATGATGTAACTACCACTAATACTGATGCCACAACAATTGATGGCACAACGACAACCACAGATGTACCTATAACTGAGGGCACAACAAATGATGGTACTTCCACTACTACTGATGCCACGACAACTGACGGCGCAACGACAACCACTGATGCAACTACAACTGCCGGCTCAACAATTACCACTGATGCCACAAAAACAACAGATGATGTAACTACCACTAATACTGATGCCACAACAATTGATGGCACAACGACAACCACTGATGTACCTTCAACTGAGGGCACAACAAATGATGTTACTTCCACTACTACTGATGCCACAATAACTGATGGCACAACGACAACCACTGATGCATCTACAACTGACGGCACAACGACAACAACTGATGCAACTTCAACTAACGGCTCAACAATTACCACTGATGCCACAACAACAACAGATGATGTAACTACCACTAATACTGATGCCACAACAATTGATGGCACAACGACAACCACTGATGTACCTTCAACTGAGGGCACAACAAATGATGTTACTTCCACTACTACTGATGCCACAATAACTGATGGCACAACGACAACCACTGATGCATCTACAACTGACGGCACAACGACAACAACTGATGCAACTTCAACTAACGGCTCAACAATTACCACTGATGCCACAACAACAACAGATGATGTTACTACCACTAATACTGATGCCACAACAATTGATGGCACAACGACAACCACTGATGTACCTTCAACTGAGGGCACAACAAATGATGTAACTTCCACTACTACTGATGCCACAATAACTGATGGCACAACGACAACCACTGATGCACCTACAACTGACGGCACACCGACAACCACTGATGCACCTACAACTGACGGCGCAACGAAAACCACTGATGCCACAGCAACAGATAGCACAACGACAATCACTGAGGCCACTACAACTAACGGCTCAACAATTACCACTGATGCCACAACAACAACAGATGATGTAACTACCACTACTACTGATGCCACAACAATTGATGGCACAACGACAACCACTGAGGCACCTACAACTGACGGCGCAACGACAACCACTGATGCAACTACAACTGCCGGCTCAATAATTACCACTGATGCCACAACAACAACAGATGATGTAACTACCACTAATACTGATGCCACAACAATTGATGGCACAACGAAAACCACTGATGCCACAACAACAGATAGCACAACGACAATCACTGAGGCAACTACAACTAATGGCTCAACAATTACCACTGATGCCACAACAACAACAGATGATGTAACTATCACTACTACTGATGCCACAACAATTGATGGCACAGCGACAACCACTGATGCACCTTCAACTGACGGGACAGCGACACCAACTGATGCATCTTCAACTGCCGGCTCAACAATTACTACTGATGCCACAACAACAACAGATGATGTAACTACCACTACTACTGATGCCACAACAATTGATGGCACAACGAGAACCACTGATGCCACAACAACAGATAGCACAACGACAATCACTGAGGCAACTACAACTAACGGCTCAACAATTACCACTGATGCCACAACAACAACAGATGATGTAACTACCACTACTACTGATGCCACAACAATTGATGGCACAACGACAACCACTGATGCATCTACAACTGACGGCACAACGACAACAACTGATGCAACTTCAACTAACGGCTCAACAATTACCACTGATGCCACAACAACAACAGATGATGTAACTACCACTAATACTGATGCCACAACAATTGATGGCACAACGAAAACCACTGATGCCACAACAACAGATAGCACAACGACAATCACTGAGGCAACTACAACTAATGGCTCAACAATTACCACTGATGCCACAACAACAACAGATGATGTAACTATCACTACTACTGATGCCACAACAATTGATGGCACAGCGACAACCACTGATGCACCTTCAACTGACGGGACAGCGACACCAACTGATGCATCTTCAACTGCCGGCTCAACAATTACTACTGATGCCACAACAACAACAGATGATGTAACTACCACTACTACTGATGCCACAACAATTGATGGCACAACGAGAACCACTGATGCCACAACAACAGATAGCACAACGACAATCACTGAGGCAACTACAACTAACGGCTCAACAATTACCACTGATGCCACAACAACAACAGATGATGTAACTACCACTACTACTGATGCCACAACAATTGATGGCACAACAACAACCACTGATGCATCTACAACTGACGGCACAACGACAACAACTGATGCAACTTCAACTAACGGCTCAACAATTACCACTGATGCCACAACAACAACAGATGATGTAACTACCACTAATACTGATGCCACAACAATTGATGGCACAACGACAACCACTGATGTACCTTCAACTGAGGGCACAACAAATGATGTAACTTCCACTACTACTGATGACACAATAACTGATGGCACAACGACAACCACTGATGCACCTACAACTGACGGCACAACGACAACCACTGATGCACCTACAACTGACGGCGCAACGAAAACCACTGATGCCACAGCAACAGATAGCACAACGACAATCACTGAGGCCACTACAACTAACGGCTCAACAATTACCACTGATGCCACAACAACAACAGATGATGTAACTACCACTACTACTGATGCCACAACAATTGATGGCACAACGACAACCACTGAGGCACCTACAACTGACGGCGCAACGACAACCACTGATGCAACTACAACTTTTGGCTCAATAATTACCACTGATGCCACAACAACAACAGATGATGTAACTACCACTAATACTGATGCCACAACAATTGATGGCACAACGAAAACCACTGATGCCACAACAACAGATAGCACAACGACAATCACTGAGGCAACTACAACTAATGGCTCAACAATTACCACTGATGCCACAACAACAACAGATGATGTAACTACCACTACTACTGGTGCCACAACAATTGATGGCACAACAACAACCACTGATGCACCTTCAACTGACGGGACAGCGACACCAACTGATGCATTTTCAACTGCCGGCTCAACAATTACCACTGATGCCACAACAACAACAGATGATGTAACTACCACTACTACTGATGCCACAACAATTGCTGGCACAACGAGAACCACTGATGCCACAACAACAGATAGCACAACGACAATCACTGAGGCAACTACAACTAACGGCTCAACAATTACCACTGATGCCACAACAACAACAGATGATGTAACTACCACTACTACTGATGCCACAACAATTGATGGCACAACGGAAACCACTGTTGCACCTACAACTGAAGGCTCAACAATAACCACTGATGCCACAACAATTGATGGCACAACGACAACCACTGATGCCACAACAACAACAAATGATGTTACTACCACTACTACTGATGCCACAACAACAGATGGCACAACGACAACCACTGATGCCACAACAACACCAATAGATGGTACTTCCACTAGTACTGATGGCCCAACGACAACCACTGATGCACCTACAACTGATGGCTCAACAATTACCACTGATGCCACAACAACAACAAATGATGGAACTTCCACTACTACTGATACCACAACAATTGATGGCACAACGACAACCACTGATGCACCTACAACTGAAAGCTCAACAATCACCACTGATGCCACAACAACAACCTTAAATGATGTTACTACCACTACTACTGATGCCACAACAACTGATGGCACAACGACAACCACTGATGCCACAACAACTGATAGCACAACGACAACCACAGAGGCAACTACAACTAACGGCTCAACAATTACCACTGATGCCACAACAACAACAGATGATGTAACTACCACTACAACTGATGCCACAACAATTGATGGCAGAACGACAACCACTGATGCACCTACAACTGATGGCTCAACAATTACCAATGATGCCACAACAACAACAAATGATGTAACTACCACTACTACTGATGCCACAACAATTGATGGCACAACGGAAACCACTGTTGCACCTACAACTGAAGGCTCAACAATAACCACTGATGCCACAACAATTGATGGCACAACGACAACCACTGATGCCACAACAACAGATAGCACAACGACAATCACTGAGGCAACTACAACTAACGGCTCAACAATTACCACTGATGCCACAACAACAACAGATGATGTAACTACCACTACAACTGATGCCACAACAATTGATGGCAGAACGACAACCACTGATGCACCTACAACTGATGGCTCAACAATTACCAATGATGCCACAACAACAACAAATGATGTAACTACCACTACTACTGATGCCACAACAATTGATGGCACAACGGAAACCACTGTTGCACCTACAACTGAAGGCTCAACAATAACCACTGATGCCACAACAATTGATGGCACAACGACAACCACTGATGCCACAACAACAACAAATGATGTTACTACCACTACAACTGATGCCACAACAACAGATGGCACAACGACAACCACTGATGCCACAACAACACCAATAGATGGTACTTCCACTAGTACTGATGGCCCAACGACAACCACTGATGCACCTACAACTGATGGCTCAACAATTACCACTGATGCCACAACAACAACAAATGATGGAACTTCCACTACTACTGATACCACAACAATTGATGGCACAACGACAACCACTGATGCACCTACAACTGAAAGCTCAACAATCACCACTGATGCCACAACAACAACCTTAAATGATGTTACTACCACTACTACTGATGCCACAACAACTGATGGCACAACGACAACCACTGATGCCACAACAACTGATAGCACAACGACAACCACAGAGGCAACTACAACTAACGGCTCAACAATTACCACTGATGCCACAACAACAACAGATGATGTAACTACCACTAATACTGATGCCACAACAATTGATGGCACAACGACAACCACTGATGTACCTTCAACTGAGGGCACAACAAATGATGATACTTTCACTACTACTGATGCCACAATAACTGATGGCACAACGACAACTACTGATGCATATACAACTGACGGCACAACGACAACAACTGATGCAACTTCAACTAACGGCTCAACAATTACCACTGATGCCACAACAACAACAGATGATGTAACTACCACTAATACTGATGCCACAACAATTGATGGCACAACGACAACCACTGATGTACCTTCAACTGAGGGCACAACAAATGATGATACTTCCACTACTACTGATGCCACAATAACTGATGGCACAACGACAACCACTGATGCATATACAACTGATAGCACAACGACAACCACAGAGGCAACTACAACTAACGGCTCAACAATTACCACTGATGCCACAACAACAACAGATGATGTAACTACCACTAATACTGATGCCACAACAATTGATGGCACAACGACAACCACAGATGTACCTATAACTGAGGGCACAACAAATGATGGTACTTCCACTACTACTGATGCCACGACAACTGACGGCGCAACGACAACCACTGATGCAACTACAACTGCCGGCTCAACAATTACCACTGATGCCACAAAAACAACAGATGATGTAACTACCACTAATACTGATGCCACAACAATTGATGGCACAACGACAACCACTGATGTACCTTCAACTGAGGGCACAACAAATGATGTTACTTCCACTACTACTGATGCCACAATAACTGATGGCACAACGACAACCACTGATGCATCTACAACTGACGGCACAACGACAACAACTGATGCAACTTCAACTAACGGCTCAACAATTACCACTGATGCCACAACAACAACAGATGATGTAACTACCACTAATACTGATGCCACAACAATTGATGGCACAACGACAACCACTGATGTACCTTCAACTGAGGGCACAACAAATGATGTTACTTCCACTACTACTGATGCCACAATAACTGATGGCACAACGACAACCACTGATGCATCTACAACTGACGGCACAACGACAACAACTGATGCAACTTCAACTAACGGCTCAACAATTACCACTGATGCCACAACAACAACAGATGATGTTACTACCACTAATACTGATGCCACAACAATTGATGGCACAACGACAACCACTGATGTACCTTCAACTGAGGGCACAACAAATGATGTAACTTCCACTACTACTGATGCCACAATAACTGATGGCACAACGACAACCACTGATGCACCTACAACTGACGGCACAACGACAACCACTGATGCACCTACAACTGACGGCGCAACGAAAACCACTGATGCCACAGCAACAGATAGCACAACGACAATCACTGAGGCCACTACAACTAACGGCTCAACAATTACCACTGATGCCACAACAACAACAGATGATGTAACTACCACTACTACTGATGCCACAACAATTGATGGCACAACGACAACCACTGAGGCACCTACAACTGACGGCGCAACGACAACCACTGATGCAACTACAACTGCCGGCTCAATAATTACCACTGATGCCACAACAACAACAGATGATGTAACTACCACTAATACTGATGCCACAACAATTGATGGCACAACGAAAACCACTGATGCCACAACAACAGATAGCACAACGACAATCACTGAGGCAACTACAACTAATGGCTCAACAATTACCACTGATGCCACAACAACAACAGATGATGTAACTATCACTACTACTGATGCCACAACAATTGATGGCACAGCGACAACCACTGATGCACCTTCAACTGACGGGACAGCGACACCAACTGATGCATCTTCAACTGCCGGCTCAACAATTACTACTGATGCCACAACAACAACAGATGATGTAACTACCACTACTACTGATGCCACAACAATTGATGGCACAACGAGAACCACTGATGCCACAACAACAGATAGCACAACGACAATCACTGAGGCAACTACAACTAACGGCTCAACAATTACCACTGATGCCACAACAACAACAGATGATGTAACTACCACTACTACTGATGCCACAACAATTGATGGCACAACGACAACCACTGATGCATCTACAACTGACGGCACAACGACAACAACTGATGCAACTTCAACTAACGGCTCAACAATTACCACTGATGCCACAACAACAACAGATGATGTAACTACCACTAATACTGATGCCACAACAATTGATGGCACAACGACAACCACTGATGTACCTTCAACTGAGGGCACAACAAATGATGTAACTTCCACTACTACTGATGACACAATAACTGATGGCACAACGACAACCACTGATGCACCTACAACTGACGGCACAACGACAACCACTGATGCACCTACAACTGACGGCGCAACGAAAACCACTGATGCCACAGCAACAGATAGCACAACGACAATCACTGAGGCCACTACAACTAACGGCTCAACAATTACCACTGATGCCACAACAACAACAGATGATGTAACTACCACTACTACTGATGCCACAACAATTGATGGCACAACGACAACCACTGAGGCACCTACAACTGACGGCGCAACGACAACCACTGATGCAACTACAACTTTTGGCTCAATAATTACCACTGATGCCACAACAACAACAGATGATGTAACTACCACTAATACTGATGCCACAACAATTGATGGCACAACGAAAACCACTGATGCCACAACAACAGATAGCACAACGACAATCACTGAGGCAACTACAACTAATGGCTCAACAATTACCACTGATGCCACAACAACAACAGATGATGTAACTACCACTACTACTGGTGCCACAACAATTGATGGCACAACAACAACCACTGATGCACCTTCAACTGACGGGACAGCGACACCAACTGATGCATTTTCAACTGCCGGCTCAACAATTACCACTGATGCCACAACAACAACAGATGATGTAACTACCACTACTACTGATGCCACAACAATTGCTGGCACAACGAGAACCACTGATGCCACAACAACAGATAGCACAACGACAATCACTGAGGCAACTACAACTAACGGCTCAACAATTACCACTGATGCCACAACAACAACAGATGATGTAACTACCACTACTACTGATGCCACAACAATTGATGGCACAACGGAAACCACTGTTGCACCTACAACTGAAGGCTCAACAATAACCACTGATGCCACAACAATTGATGGCACAACGACAACCACTGATGCCACAACAACAACAAATGATGTTACTACCACTACTACTGATGCCACAACAACAGATGGCACAACGACAACCACTGATGCCACAACAACACCAATAGATGGTACTTCCACTAGTACTGATGGCCCAACGACAATCACTGAGGCAACTACAACTAACGGCTCAACAATTACCACTGATGCCACAACAACAACAGATGATGTAACTACCACTACAACTGATGCCACAACAATTGATGGCAGAACGACAACCACTGATGCACCTACAACTGATGGCTCAACAATTACCAATGATGCCACAACAACAACCTTAAATGATGTAACTACCACTACTACTGATGCCACAACAATTGATGGCACAACGGAAACCACTGTTGCACCTACAACTGAAGGCTCAACAATAACCACTGATGCCACAACAATTGATGGCACAACGACAACCACTGATGCCACAACAACAGATAGCACAACGACAATCACTGAGGCAACTACAACTAACGGCTCAACAATTACCACTGATGCCACAACAACAACAGATGATGTAACTACCACTACAACTGATGCCACAACAATTGATGGCAGAACGACAACCACTGATGCACCTACAACTGATGGCTCAACAATTACCAATGATGCCACAACAACAACAAATGATGTAACTACCACTACTACTGATGCCACAACAATTGATGGCACAACGGAAACCACTGTTGCACCTACAACTGAAGGCTCAACAATAACCACTGATGCCACAACAATTGATGGCACAACGACAACCACTGATGCCACAACAACAACAAATGATGTTACTACCAGTACAACTGATGCCACAACAACAGATGGCACAACGACAACCACTGATGCCACAACAACACCAATAGATGGTACTTCCACTAGTACTGATGGCCCAACGACAACCACTGATGCACCTACAACTGATGGCTCAACAATTACCACTGATGCCACAACAACAACAAATGATGGAACTTCCACTACTACTGATACCACAACAATTGATGGCACAACGACAACCACTGATGCACCTACAACTAAAAGCTCAACAATCACCACTGATGCCACAACAACAACCTTAAATGATGTTACTACCACTACTACTGATGCCACAACAACTGATGGCACAACGACAACCACTGATGCCACAACAACTGATAGCACAACGACAACCACAGAGGCAACTACAACTAACGGCTCAACAATTACCACTGATGCCACAACAACAACAGATGATGTAACTACCACTAATACTGATGCCACAACAATTGATGGCACAACGACAACCACTGATGTACCTTCAACTGAGGGCACAACAAATGATGATACTTTCACTACTACTGATGCCACAATAACTGATGGCACAACGACAACTACTGATGCATATACAACTGACGGCACAACGACAACAACTGATGCAACTTCAACTAACGGCTCAACAATTACCACTGATGCCACAACAACAACAGATGATGTAACTACCACTAATACTGATGCCACAACAATTGATGGCACAACGACAACCACTGATGTACCTTCAACTGAGGGCACAACAAATGATGATACTTCCACTACTACTGATGCCACAATAACTGATGGCACAACGACAACCACTGATGCATATACAACTGACGGCACAACGACAACAACTGATGCAACTTCAACTAACGGCTCAACAATTACCACTGATGCCACAACAACAACAGATGATGTAACTACCACTAATACTGATGCCACAACAATTGATGGCACAACGACAACCACTGATGTACCTTCAACTGAGGGCACAACAAATGATGTAACTTCCACTACTACTGATGCCACAATAACTGATGGCACAACGACAACCACTGATGCACCTACAACTGACGGCACAACGACAACCACTGATGCACCTACAACTGACGGCGCAACGAAAACCACTGATGCCACAGCAACAGATAGCACAACGACAATCACTGAGGCCACTACAACTTACGGCTCAACAATTACCACTGATGCCACAACAACAACAGATGATGTAACTACCACTACTACTGATGCCACAACAATTGATGGCACAACGAAAACCACTGATGCCACAACAACAGATAGCACAACGACAATCACTGAGGCAACTACAACTAATGGCTCAACAATTACCACTGATGCCACAACAACAACAGATGATGTAACTATCACTACTACTGATGCCACAACAATTGATGGCACAGCGACAACCACTGATGCACCTTCAACTGACGGGACAGCGACACCAACTGATGCATTTTCAACTGCCGGCTCAACAATTACCACTGATGCCACAACAACAACAGATGATGTAACTACCACTACTACTGATGCCACAACAATTGATGGCACAACGAGAACCACTGATGCCACAACAACAGATAGCACAACGACAATCACTGAGGCAACTACAACTAACGGCTCAACAATTACCACTGATGCCACAACAACAACAGATGATGTAACTACCACTACTACTGATGCCACAACAATTGATGGCACAACGACAACCACTGATGCATCTACAACTGACGGCACAACGACAACAACTGATGCAACTTCAACTAACGGCTCAACAATTACCACTGATGCCACAACAACAACAGATGATGTAACTACCACTAATACTGATGCCACAACAATTGATGGCACAACGACAACCACTGATGTACCTTCAACTGAGGGCACAACAAATGATGTAACTTCCACTACTACTGATGCCACAATAACTGATGGCACAACGACAACCACTGATGCACCTACAACTGACGGCACAACGACAACCACTGATGCACCTACAACTGACGGCGCAACGAAAACCACTGATGCCACAGCAACAGATAGCACAACGACAATCACTGAGGCCACTACAACTAACGGCTCAACAATTACCACTGATGCCACAACAACAACAGATGATGTAACTACCACTACTACTGATGCCACAACAATTGATGGCACAACGACAACCACTGAGGCACCTACAACTGACGGCGCAACGACAACCACTGATGCAACTACAACTGCCGGCTCAATAATTACCACTGATGCCACAACAACAACAGATGATGTAACTACCACTAATACTGATGCCACAACAATTGATGGCACAACGAAAACCACTGATGCCACAACAACAGATAGCACAACGACAATCACTGAGGCAACTACAACTAATGGCTCAACAATTACCACTGATGCCACAACAACAACAGATGATATAACTACCACTACTACTGATGCCACAACAATTGATGGCACAACAACAACCACTGATGCACCTTCAACTGACGGGACAGCGACACCAACTGATGCATTTTCAACTGCCGGCTCAACAATTACCACTGATGCCACAACAACAACAGATGATGTAACTACCACTACTACTGATGCCACAACAATTGATGGCACAACGAGAACCACTGATGCCACAACAACAGATAGCACAACGACAATCACTGAGGCAACTACAACTAACGGCTCAACAATTACCACTGATGCCACAACAACAACAGATGATGTAACTACCACTACTACTGATGCCACAACAATTGATGGCACAACGAAAACCACTGATGCACCTACAACTGATGGCTCAACAATTACCAATGATGCCACAACAACAACAAATGATGTAACTACCACTACTACTGATGCCACAACAATTGATGGCACAACGGAAACCACTGTTGCACCTACAACTGAAGGCTCAACAATAACCACTGATGCCACAACAATTGATGGCACAACGACAACCACTGATGCCACAACAACAACAAATGATGTTACTACCACTACTACTGATGCCACAACAACAGATGGCACAACGACAACCACTGATGCCACAACAACACCAATAGATGGTACTTCCACTAGTACTGATGGCCCAACGACAACCACTGATGCACCTACAACTGATGGCTCAACAATTACCACTGATGCCACAACAACAACAAATGATGGAACTTCCACTACTACTGATACCACAACAATTGATGGCACAACGACAACCACTGATGCACCTACAACTGAAAGCTCAACAATCACCAGTGATGCCACAACAACAACCTTAAATGATGTTACTACCACTACAACTGATGCCACAACAACTGATGGCACAACGACAACCACTGATGCCACAACAACTGATAGCACAACGACAACCACAGAGGCAACTACAACTAACGGCTCAACAATTACCACTGATGCCACAACAACAACAGATGATGTAACTACCACTAATACTGATGCCACAACAATTGATGGCACAACGACAACCACAGATGTACCTATAACTGAGGGCACAACAAATGATGGTACTTCCACTACTACTGATGCCACGACAACTGACGGCGCAACGACAACCACTGATGCAACTACAACTGCCGGCTCAACAATTACCACTGATGCCACAACAACAACAGATGATGTAACTACCACTAATACTGATGCCACAACAATTGATGGCACAACGACAACCACTGATGTACCTTCAACTGAGGGCACAACAAATGATGTAACTTCCACTACTACTGATGCCACAATAACTGATGGCACAACGACAACCACTGATGCACCTACAACTGACGGCACAACGACAACAACTGATGCAACTTCAACTAACGGCTCAACAATTACCACTGATGCCACAACAACAACAGATGATGTAACTACCACTAATACTGATGCCACAACAATTGATGGCACAACGACAACCACTGATGTACCTTCAACTGAGGGCACAACAAATGATGTTACTTCCACTACTACTGATGCCACAATAACTGATGGCACAACGACAACCACTGATGCATCTACAACTGACGGCACAACGACAACAACTGATGCAACTTCAACTAACGGCTCAACAATTACCACTGATGCCACAACAACAACAGATGATGTAACTACCACTAATACTGATGCCACAACAATTGATGGCACAACGACAACCACTGATGTACCTTCAACTGAGGGCACAACAAATGATGTAACTTCCACTACTACTGATGCCACAATAACTGATGGCACAACGACAACCACTGATGCACCTACAACTGACGGCACAACGACAACCACTGATGCACCTACGACTGACGGCGCAACGAAAACCACTGATGCCACAGCAACAGATAGCACAACGACAATCACTGAGGCCACTACAACTAACGGCTCAACAATTACCACTGATGCCACAACAACAACAGATGATGTAACTACCACTACTACTGATGCCACAACAATTGATGGCACAACGAAAACCACTGATGCCACAACAACAGATAGCACAACGACAATCACTGAGGCAACTACAACTAATGGCTCAACAATTACCACTGATGCCACAACAACAACAGATCATGTAACTACCACTACTACTGATGCCACAACAATTGATGGCACAGCGACAACCACTGATGCACCTTCAACTGACGGGACAGCGACACCAACTGATGCATTTTCAACTGCCGGCTCAACAATTACCACTGATGCCACAACAACAACAGATGATGTAACTACCACTACTACTGATGCCACAACAATTGATGGCACAACGAGAACCACTGATGCCACAACAACAGATAGCACAACGACAATCACTGAGGCAACTACAACTAACGGCTCAACAATTACCACTGATGCCACAACAACAACAGATGATGTAACTACCACTACTACTGATGCCACAACAATTGATGGCACAACGACAACCACTGATGCACCTACAACTGATGGCTCAACAATTACCAATGATGCCACAACAACAACAAATGATGTAACTACCACTACTACTGATGCCACAACAATTGATGGCACAACGGAAACCACTGTTGCACCTACAACTGAAGGCTCAACAATAACCACTGATGCCACAACAATTGATGGCACAACGACAACCACTGATGCCACAACAACAACAAATGATGTTACTACCACTACTACTGATGCCACAACAACAGATGGCACAACGACAACCACTGATGCCACAACAACACCAATAGATGGTACTTCCACTAGTACTGATGGCCCAACGACAACCACTGATGCACCTACAACTGATGGCTCCACAATTACCACTGATGCCACAACAACAACAAATGATGTAACTACCACTACTACTGATGCCACAACAATTGATGGCACAACGAAAACCACTGTTGCACCTACAACTGATGGCTCAACAATTACCACTGATGCCACAACAACAACAAATGATGGAACTTCCACTATTACTGATGCCACAACAATTGATGGCACAACGACAACCACTGATGCACCTACAACTGAAAGCTCAACAATCACCACTGATGCCACAACAACAACCTTAAATGATGTTACTACCACTACTACTGATGCCACAACAACTGATGGCACAACGACAACCACTGATGCCACAACAACTGATAGCACAACGACAACCACAGAGGCAACTACAACTAACGGCTCAACAATTACCACTGATGCCACAAAAACAACAGATGATGTAACTACCACTAATACTGATGCCACAACAATTGATGGCACAACGACAACCACTGATGTACCTTCAACTGAGGGCACAACAAATGATGTAACTTCCACTACTACTGATGACACAATAACTGATGGCACAAAGACAACCACTGATGCCTTAACAACAACCATAGATGGTACTTCCACTACTACTGATGACACAAGTACTGACGGCACAACGACAACCACTGATGCACCTACAACTGACGGCACAAAGACAACCACTGATGCACCTACAACTGACGGCGCAACGACAACCACTGAAGCAACTACAACTGCCGGCTCAATAATTACCACTGATGCCACAACAACAACAGATGATGTAACTACCACTACTACTGATGCCACAACAATTGATGGCACAACGAAAACCACTGTTGCACCTACAACTGAAGGCTCAACAATAACCACTGATGCCACAACAACAACAAATGATGTTACTACCACTACTACTGATGCCACAACAACAGATGGCACAACGACAACCACTTATGCACCTACAACTGACGGGACAACGACACCAACTGATGCAACTTCAACTGCCGGCTCAATAATTACCACTGATGCCACAACAACAACAGATGATGTAACTACCACTAATACTGATGCCACAACAACAGATGGCACAACGACAACCACTGATACCACAACAACACCAATAGATGGTACTTCCACTAGTACTGATGACACAAGTACTGATGGCCCAACGACAACTACTGATGCACCTACAACTGATGGCTCAACAATTACCACTGATGCCACAACAACAACAAATGATGGAACTTCCACTACTACTGATGCCACAACAATTGATGGCACAACGAAAACCACTGTTGCACCTACAACTGAAGGCTCAACAATAACCACTGATGCCACAACAATTGATGGCCCAACGACAACTACTGATGCACCTACAACTGATGGCTCAACAATTACCACTGATGCCAGAACAACAACAGATGATGTTACTACTACTACTACTGATGCCACAACAACAGATGGCACAACGACAACCACTGATGCCACAACAACACCAATAGACGGTACTTCCACTACTACTGATGACACAAGTACTGATGGCCCAACGACAACCACTTATGCACCTACAACTGACGGCACAACGACAACCACTGATGCACCTACAACTGACGGCGCAACGACAACCACTGATGCAACTACAACTGCCGGCTCAATAATTACCACTGATGCCACAACAACAACAGATGATGTAACTACCACTAATACTGATGCCACAACAATTGATGGCACAACGAAAACCACTGATGCCACAACAACAGATAGCACAACGACAATCACTGAGGCAACTACAACTAACGGCTCAACAATTACCACTGATGCCACAACAACAACAGATGATGTAACTACCACTACTACTGATGCCACAACAATTGATGGCACAACGACAAAAACTGATGCACCTACAACTGACGGGACAGCGACACCAACTGATGCAACTTCAACTGCCGGCTCAACAATTACCACTGATGCCACAACAACAACAGATGATGTAACTACCACTACTACTGATGCCACAACAATTGATGGCACAACGAAAACCACTGTTGCACCTACAACTGAAGGCTCAACAATAACCACTGATGCCACAACAACAACAAATGATGTTACTACCACTACTACTGATGCCACAACAACAGATGGCACAACGACAACCACTGATGTCACAACAACACCAATAGATGGTCTTTCCACTAGTACTGATGACACAAGTACTGATGGCCCAACGACAACCACTGATGCACCTACAACTGATGGCTCAACAATTACCAATGATGCCACAACAACAACAAATGATGTAACTACCACTACTACTGATGCCACAACAATTGATGGCACAACGAAAACCACTGTTGCACCTACAACTGAAGGCTCAACAATAACCACTGATGCCACAACAATTGATGGCACAACGACAACCACTGATGCCACAACAACAACAAATGATGTTACTACCACTACTACTGATGCCACAACAACAGATGGCACAACGACAACCACTGATGCCACAACAACACCAATAGATGGTTCTTCCACTAGTACTGATGGCCCAACGACAACCACTGATGCACCTACAACTGATGGCTCAACAATTACCACTGATGCCACAACAACAACAGATGATGTAACTACCACTAATACTGATGCCACAACAATTGATGGCACAACGACAACCACTGATGTACCTTCAACTGAGGGCACAACAAATGATGTAACTTCCACTACTACTGATGACACAATAACTGATGGCACAAAGACAACCACTGATGCCTTAACAACAACCATAGATGGTACTTCCACTACTACTGATGACACAAGTACTGACGGCACAACGACAACCACTGATGCACCTACAACTGACGGCACAAAGACAACCACTGATGCACCTACAACTGACGGCGCAACGACAACCACTGAAGCAACTACAACTGCCGGCTCAATAATTACCACTGATGCCACAACAACAACAGATGATGTAACTACCACTACTACTGATGCCACAACAATTGATGGCACAACGAAAACCACTGTTGCACCTACAACTGAAGGCTCAACAATAACCACTGATGCCACAACAACAACAAATGATGTTACTACCACTACTACTGATGCCACAACAACAGATGGCACAACGACAACCACTTATGCACCTACAACTGACGGGACAACGACACCAACTGATGCAACTTCAACTGCCGGCTCAATAATTACCACTGATGCCACAACAACAACAGATGATGTAACTACCACTAATACTGATGCCACAACAACAGATGGCACAACGACAACCACTGATACCACAACAACACCAATAGATGGTACTTCCACTAGTACTGATGACACAAGTACTGATGGCCCAACGACAACTACTGATGCACCTACAACTGATGGCTCAACAATTACCACTGATGCCACAACAACAACAAATGATGGAACTTCCACTACTACTGATGCCACAACAATTGATGGCACAACGAAAACCACTGTTGCACCTACAACTGAAGGCTCAACAATAACCACTGATGCCACAACAATTGATGGCCCAACGACAACTACTGATGCACCTACAACTGATGGCTCAACAATTACCACTGATGCCAGAACAACAACAGATGATGTTACTACTACTACTACTGATGCCACAACAACAGATGGCACAACGACAACCACTGATGCCACAACAACACCAATAGACGGTACTTCCACTACTACTGATGACACAAGTACTGATGGCCCAACGACAACCACTTATGCACCTACAACTGACGGCACAACGACAACCACTGATGCACCTACAACTGACGGCGCAACGACAACCACTGATGCAACTACAACTGCCGGCTCAATAATTACCACTGATGCCACAACAACAACAGATGATGTAACTACCACTAATACTGATGCCACAACAATTGATGGCACAACGAAAACCACTGATGCCACAACAACAGATAGCACAACGACAATCACTGAGGCAACTACAACTAACGGCTCAACAATTACCACTGATGCCACAACAACAACAGATGATGTAACTACCACTACTACTGATGCCACAACAATTGATGGCACAACGACAAAAACTGATGCACCTACAACTGACGGCACAGCGACACCAACTGATGCAACTTCAACTGCCGGCTCAACAATTACCACTGATGCCACAACAACAACAGATGATGTAACTACCACTACTACTGATGCCACAACAATTGATGGCACAACGAAAACCACTGTTGCACCTACAACTGAAGGCTCAACAATAACCACTGATGCCACAACAATTGATGGCACAACGACAACCACTGATGCCACAACAACAACAAATGATGTTACTACCACTACTACTGATGCCACAACAACAGATGGCACAACGACAACCACTGATGCCACAACAACACCAATAGATGGTACTTCCACTAGTACTGATGGCCCAACGACAACCACTGATGCACCTACAACTGATGGCTCAACAATTACCACTGATGCCACAACAACAACAGATGATGTAACTACCACTAATACTGATGCCACAACAATTGATGGCACAACGACAACCACTGATGTACCTTCAACTGAGGGCACAACAAATGATGTAACTTCCACTACTACTGATGACACAATAACTGATGGCACAAAGACAACCACTGATGCCTTAACAACAACCATAGATGGTACTTCCACTACTACTGATGACACAAGTACTGACGGCACAACGACAACCACTGATGCACCTACAACTGACGGCACAAAGACAACCACTGATGCCACAACAACTGATAGCACAACGACAACCACAGAGGCTACTACAACTAACGGCTCAACAATTACCACTGATGCCACAACAACAACAGATGATGTAACTACCACTAATACTGATGCAACAACAATTGATGGCACAACGACAACCACAGATGTACCTACAACTGAGGGCACAACAAATGATGGTACTTCCACTACTACTGATGCCACGACAACTGATGGCGCAACGACAACCACTGATGCAACTACAACTGCCGGCTCAACAATTACCACTGATGCCACAACAACAACAGATGATGTAACTACCACTTATACTGATGCCACAACAATTGATGGCACAACGACAACCACTGATGTACCTTCAACTGAGAGCACAACAAATGATGTTACTTCCACTACTACTGATGGCACAATAACTGATGGCACAACGACAACCACTGATGCATCTACAACTGACGGCACAACGACAACAACTGATGCAACTTCAACTAACGGCTCAACAATTACCACTGATGCCACAACAACAACAGATGATGTAACTACCACTAATACTGATGCCACAACAATTGATGGCACAACGACAACCACTGATGTACCTTCAACTGAGGGCACAACAAATGATGTTACTTCCACTACTACTGATGCCACAATAACTGATGGCACAACGACAACCACTGATGCATCTACAACTGACGGCACAACGACAACAACTGATGCAACTTCAACTAACGGCTCAACAATTACCACTGATGCCACAACAACAACAGATGATGTAACTACCACTAATACTGATGCCACAACAATTGATGGCACAACGACAACCACTGATGTACCTTCAACTGAGGGCACAACAAATGATGTAACTTCCACTACTACTGATGCCACAATAACTGATGGCACAACGACAACCACTGATGCACCTACAACTGACGGCACAACGACAACCACTGATGCACCTACAACTGACGGCGCAACGAAAACCACTGATGCCACAGCAACAGATAGCACAACGACAATCACTGAGGCCACTACAACTAACGGCTCAACAATTACCACTGATGCCACAACAACAACAGATGATGTAACTACCACTACTACTGATGCCACAACAATTGATGGCACAACGACAACCACTGAGGCACCTACAACTGACGGCGCAACGACAACCACTGATGCAACTACAACTGCCGGCTCAATAATTACCACTGATGCCACAACAACAACAGATGATGTAACTACCACTAATACTGATGCCACAACAATTGATGGCACAACGAAAACCACTGATGCCACAACAACAGATAGCACAACGACAATCACTGAGGCAACTACAACTAATGGCTCAACAATTACCACTGATGCCACAACAACAACAGATGATGTAACTACCACTACTACTGATGCCACAACAATTGATGGCACAACGACAACCACTGATGCACCTTCAACTGACGGGACAGCGACACCAACTGATGCATTTTCAACTGCCGGCTCAACAATTACCACTGATGCCACAACAACAACAGATGATGTAACTACCACTACTACTGATGCCACAACAATTGATGGCACAACGAGAACCACTGATGCCACAACAACAGATAGCACAACGACAATCACTGAGGCAACTACAACTAACGGCTCAACAATTACCACTGATGCCACAACAACAACAGATGATGTAACTACCACTACTACTGATGCCACAACAATTGATGGCACAACGACAACCACTGATGCACCTACAACTGATGGCTCAACAATTACCAATGATGCCACAACAACAACAAATGATGTAACTACCACTACTACTGATGCCACAACAATTGATGGCACAACGGAAACCACTGTTGCACCTACAACTGAAGGCTCAACAATAACCACTGATGCCACAACAATTGATGGCACAACGACAACCACTGATGCCACAACAACAACAAATGATGTTACTACCACTACTACTGATGCCACAACAACAGATGGCACAACGACAACCACTGATGCCACAACAACACCAATAGATGGTACTTCCACTAGTATTGATGGCCCAACGACAACCACTGATGCACCTACAACTGATGGCTCCACAATTACCACTGATGCCACAACAACAACAAATGATGTAACTACCACTACTACTGATGCCACAACAATTGATGGCACAACGAAAACCACTGTTGCACCTACAACTGATGGCTCAACAATTACCACTGATGCCACAACAACAACAAATGATGGAACTTCCACTATTACTGATGCCACAACAATTGATGGCACAACGACAACCACTGATGCACCTACAACTGAAAGCTCAACAATCACCACTGATGCCACAACAACAACCTTAAATGATGTTACTACCACTACTACTGATGCCACAACAACTGATGGCACAACGACAACCACTGATGCCACAACAACTGATAGCACAACGACAACCACAGAGGCAACTACAACTGCCGGCTCAACAATTACCACTGATGCCACAACAACAACAGATGATGTAACTACCACTAATACTGATGCCACAACAATTGATGGCACAACGACAACCACTGATGTACCTTCAACTGAGGGCACAACAAATGATGTAACTTCCACTACTACTGATGACACAATAACTGATGGCACAAAGACAACCACTGATGCCTTAACAACAACCATAGATGGTACTTCCACTACTACTGATGACACAAGTACTGACGGCACAACGACAACCACTGATGCACCTACAACTGACGGCACAAAGACAACCACTGATGCACCTACAACTGACGGCGCAACGACAACCACTGAAGCAACTACAACTGCCGGCTCAATAATTACCACTGATGCCACAACAACAACAGATGATGTAACTACCACTACTACTGATGCCACAACAATTGATGGCACAACGAAAACCACTGTTGCACCTACAACTGAAGGCTCAACAATAACCACTGATGCCACAGCAACAACAAATGATGTTACTACCACTACTACTGATGCCACAACAACAGATGGCACAACGACAACCACTGATACCACAACAACACCAATAGATGGTACTTCCACTAGTACTGATGACACAAGTACTGATGGCCCAACGACAACTACTGATGCACCTACAACTGATGGCACAACAATTACCACTGATGCCACAACAACAACAAATGATGGAACTTCCACTACTATTGATGCCACAACAATTGATGGCACAACGAGAACCACTGTTGCACCTGCAACTGAAGGCTCAACAATAACCACTGATGCCACAACAATTGATGGCCCAACGACAACTACTGATGCACCTACAACTGATGGCTCAACAATTACCACTGATGCCAGAACAACAACAGATGATGTTACTACTACTACTACTACTGATGCCACAACAACAGATGGCACAACGACAACCACTGATGCCACAACAACACCAATAGACGGTACTTCCACTACTACTGAAGACACAAGTACTGATGGCCCAACGACAACCACTTATGCACCTACAACTGACGGCACAACGACAACCACTGATGCACCTACAACTGACGGCGCAACGACAACCACTGATGCAACTACAACTGCCGGCTCAATAATTACCACTGATGCCACAACAACAACAGATGATGTAACTACCACTTATACTGATGCCACAACAATTGATGGCACAACGAAAACCACTGATGCCACAACAACAGATAGCACAACGACAATCACTGAGGCAACTACAACTAACGGCTCAACAATTACCACTGATGCCACAACAACAACAGATGATGTAACTACCACTACTACTGATGCCACAACAATTGATGGCACAACGACAACCACTGATGCACCTACAACTGACGGGACAGCGACACCAACTGATGCATTTTCAACTGCCGGCTCAACAATTACCACTGATGCCACAACAACAACAGATGATGTAACTACCACTACTACTGATGCCACAACAATTGATGGCACAACGAAAACCACTGTTGCACCTACAACTGAAGGCTCAACAATAACCACTGATGCCACAACAACAACAAATGATGTTACTACCACTACTACTGATGCCACAACAACAGATGGCACAACGACAACCACTGATGTCACAACAACACCAATAGATGGTACTTCCACTAGTACTGATGACACAAGTACTGATGGCCCAACGACAACCACTGATGCACCTACAACTGATGGCTCAACAATTACCAATGATGCCACAACAACAACAAATGATGTAACTACCACTACTACTGATGCCACAACAATTGATGGCACAACGAAAACCACTGTTGCACCTACAACTGAAGGCTCAACAATAACCACTGATGCCACAACAATTGATGGCCCAACGACAACTACTGATGCACCTACAACTGATGGCTCAACAATTACCACTGATGCCAGAACAACAACAGATGATGTTACTACTACTACTACTGATGCCACAACAACAGATGGCACAACGACAACCACTGATGCCACAACAACACCAATAGACGGTACTTCCACTACTACTGATGGCCCAACGACAACCACTGATGCACCTACAACTGATGGCTCAACAATTACCACTGATGCCACAACAACAACAAATGATGTAACTACCACTACTACTGATGCCACAACAATTGATGGCACAACGACAACCACTGATGCACCTACAACTGAAGGCTCAACAATAACCACTGATGCCACAACAATTGATGGCCCAACGACAACTACTGATGCACCTACAACTGATAGCTCAACAATCACCACTGATGCCACAACAACAACCTTAAATGATGTTACTACCACTACTACTGATGCCACAACAACTGATGGCACAACGACAACCACTGATGCCACAACAACTGATAGCACAACGACAACCACAGAGGCTACTACAACTAACGGCTCAACAATTACCACTGATGCCACAACAACAACAGATGATGTAACTACCACTAATACTGATGCCACAACAATTGATGGCACAACGACAACCACAGATGTACCTACAACTGAGGGCACAACAAATGATGGTACTTCCACTACTACTGATGCCACGACAACTGACGGCGCAACGACAACCACTGATGCAACTACAACTGCCGGCTCAACAATTACCACTGATGCCACAACAACAACAGATGATGTAACTACCACTAATACTGATGCCACAACAATTGATGGCACAACGACAACCACTGATGTACCTTCAACTGAGAGCACAACAAATGATGTTACTTCCACTACTACTGATGCCACAATAACTGATGGCACAACGACAACCACTGATGCATCTACAACTGACGGCACAACAACAACAACTGATGCAACTTCAACTAACGGCTCAACAATTACCACTGATGCCACAACAACAACAGATGATGTAACTACCACTAATACTGATGCCACAACAATTGATGGCACAACGACAACCACTGATGTACCTTCAACTGAGGGCACAACAAATGATGTAACTTCCACTACTACTGATGCCACAACAATTGATGGCACAACGACAACCACTGATGCACCTACAACTGACGGGACAACGACACCAACTGACGCAACTTCAACTGCCGGCTCAACAATTACCACTGATGCCACAACAATTGATGGCACAACGAAAACCACTGTTGCACCTACAACTGAAGGCTCAACAATAACTACTGATGCCACAACAACAACAAATGATGTTACTACCACTTCTACTGATGCTACAACAACTGATGGCACAACGACAACCACTGATGCCTTAACAACAACCATAGATGATACTTCCACTACTACTGATGACACAAGTACTGACGGCACAACGACAACCACTGATGCACCTACAACTGACGGCGCAACGACAACCACTGATGCAACTACAACTGCCGGCTCAATAATTACCACTGATGCCACAACAACAACAGATGATGTAACTACCACTAATACTGATGCCACAACAATTGATGGCACAACGAAAACCACTGATGCCACAACAACAGATAGCACAACGACGATCACTGAGGCAACTACAACTAACGGCTCAACAATTACCACTGATGCCACAACCACAACAGATGATGTAACTACCACTACTACTGATGCCACAACAATTGATGGCACAACGACAACCACTGATGCACCTTCAACTGACGGGACAGCGACACCAACTGATGCAACTTCAAGTGCTGGTTCAACAATTACCACTGATGCCACAACAACAACAGATGATGTAACTACCACTACTACTGATGCCACAACAATTGATGGCACAACGAAAACCACTGTTGCACCTACAACTGAAGGCTCAACAATAACCACTGATGCCACAACAACAACAAATGATGTTACTACCACTACTACTGATGCCACAACAACAGATGGCACAACGACAACCACTGATGCCACAACAACACCAATAGATGGTACTTCCACTAGTACTGATGACACAAGTACTGATGGCCAAACGACAACCACTGATGCACCTACAACTGATGGCTCAACAATTACCACTGATGCCACAACAACAACAAATGATGGAACTTCCACTACTACTGATGCCACAACAATTGATGGCACAGCGACAACCACTGATGCACCTACAACTGAAAGCTCAACAATCACCACTGATGCCACAACAACAACCTTAAATGATGTTACTACCACTACTACTGATGCCACAACAACTGATGGCACAACGACAACCACTGATGCCACAACAACTGATAGCACAACGACAACCACAGAGGCAACTACAACTAACGGCTCAACAATTACCACTGATGCCACAACAACAACAGATGATGTAACTACCACTAATACTGATGCCACAACAATTGATGGCACAACGACAACCACAGATGTACCTACAACTGAGGGCACAACAAATGATGGTACTTCCACTACTACTGATGCCACGACAACTGACGGCGCAACGACAACCACTGATGCAACTACAACTGCCGGCTCAACAATTACCACTGATACCACAACAACAACAGATGATGTAACTACCACTAATACTGATGCCACAACAATTGATGGCACAACGACAACCACTGATGCATCTACAACTGACGGCACAACGACAACAACTGATGCAACTTCAACTAACGGCTCAACAATTACCACTGATGCCACAACAACAACAAATTATGTAATTACCACTACTACTGATGCCACGAAAACAATAGATGATGTAACTACCACTACTACTGGTGCCACAACAATTGATGGCACAACGACAACCACTGATGCACCTACAACGGACGGGACAACGACAACAACTGACGCAACTTCAACTGCCGGCTCAACAATTACCACTGATGCTACAACAATTGATGGCACAACGAAAACCACTGTTGCGCCTACAACTGAAGGCTCAACAATAACTACTGATGCCACAATAACAACAAATGATGTTACTACCACTTCTACTGATACCACAACAACTGATGGCACAACGACAACCACTGATGCCTTAACAACAACCATAGATGGTACTTCCACTACTACTGATGACACAAGTACTGACGGCACAACGACAACCATTGATGCACCTACAACTGACGGCTCAACGACAACCACTGATGCAACTACAACTGCCGGCTCAATAATTACCACTGATGCCACAACAACAACAGATGATGTAACTACCACTAATACTGATGCCACAACAATTGATGGCACAACGAAAACCACTGATGCCACAACAACAGATAGCACAACGACAATCACTGAGGCAACTACAACTAACGGCTTAACAATTACCACTGATGCCACAACAACAACAGATGATGTAACTACCACTACTACTGATGCCACAACAATTGATGGCACAACGACAACCACTGATGCACCTACAACTGACGGGACAGCGACACCAACTGATGCAACTTCAACTGCCGGCTCAACAATTACCACTGATGCCACAACAACAACAGATGATGTAACTACCACTACTACTGATGCCACAACAATTGATGGCACAACGAAAACCACTGTTGCACCTACAACTGAAGGCTCAACAATAACAACTGATGCCACAACAACAACAAATGATGTTACTACCACTACTACTGATGCCACAACAACAGATGGCACAACGACAACCACTGATGCACCTACAACTGACGGGACAACGACAACAACTGACGCAACTTCAACTGCCGGCTCAACAATTACCACTGATGCCACAACAATTGATGGCACAACGAAAACCACTGTTGCACCTACAACTGAAGGCTCAACAATAACTACTGATGCCACAACAACAAATGATGTTACTACCACTACTACTGATGCCACAATAACTGATGGCACAACGACAACCACTGATGCTTTAACAACAACCATAGATGGTACTTCCATTACTACTGATGACACAAGTACTGATAGCACAACCACTGATGCACCTACAACTGATGGCTCAATAATTACCACTGATGCCACAACAACAACAAATGATGGAACTTCCACTACTACTGATGCCACAACAATTGATGGCACAACGACAACCACTGATACACCTACAACTGATGGCACAACGACAATAAATGATGTTACTACCACTACCACTGATGCCTCAACAACTGATGGCGCAACGACAACTACTGATGCAACTACAACTGCCGGCTCAACAGTTACCACTGATGCCACAACAACAATCCATGATGATACTACCACTACCACTGATGCTACAACAACTGATGGCACAACGACAACCACTGATGCAACTTCAACTGTTGGCTCAACAATTACGACTGTTGCCTCAACAATAATAAATGATGTTACAACCACAACTTCTGATGCCACAACAACTGATGGCACAACGACAACCACTACAACAACCACTGCGACAAGCCCTGATGCAACAACTGTTGATGGCTCTACTACTTCCACTGTTTGCACCAAAAGTACCACTGATGGCACAACAGCTAACACTAATGCAAATACTACTGATTGTATAATAACTACCACTGTTTGCACTACAACTACCACTGATGGCACAACATCTACTACTGCTTGCAATACAACTACCAGTTAGAAGAGATTGAGGAGTCTCTACTGATCAATGTCTCGACATAGTTGTGTAGAGTAGGGATCCATCATGAACTGTAGCGTCTGTAACAAAGTCCTATGCATGTGCTCTGCCTCAGGGAAAGCAGCTATGATCGTTTCTCTAACCACCCACTAAATGATTATTATGTTTACTCGACCTAATTATTCCTATTGCTTGGAAAGCTACTGTCCTTTAGTGAAAGGTTGTGGGTTGCAACCCACCACGCGGGCACCGTCATTCAGTGTGGGGCATGACGTACGGGTGATTGTTATGATAAGGATAATCAATAGATTTCTAAGTTAGACCACATATTATTTATATATTTTTTTATAGGTACATGATATTTTATATTATAGGTATAGTAATTTGGTATTTGTACCATAATTAAAGAGCTCAGTTTACTAAAAGTTTGATTTGATTTATGTTCATAAATACATTTTGCATTTTTTACATTTTCTATAAGTATTCAACTATAGCTTGTTTGGCTTATTTTTGTGGCCTCTGAATCTGGTAAATATAAATAAAACGCATTAATGCCTGTAATTTCTAAAAATGCCTTTTTTATAAATAATTAATAATTAAAAAAAAAAAAACTGTGTTTTTTCTTTGTAATTCTTATTATGTATGTATAATGAAAATAAATGTGAAAGAGTTTTTGTTACAGGAAGACTATCACCCATATTTTTAGTCATTTCTTGCACTCTATTTATTCTACGTCGACTGCCTCCATCGGTGACATTGACATAAACTTCAATTTTCTTTAGTGTAGGTATGGAATCATGTGCCAATCTCAAGGTTCTATACCATTTTTTTATTATGGGCGGAAACCCTCATGGATGTGTGTGGGCCTGTCTGACTCTTACTGACTTAAACCACCCAGGTGTTCCGTCTCACACTTGCACCGGGGATCACGGGATCTAATGCGACTTTGTGTGAGTTAGAGGGGAGTGAGGTGTTAACCTCCCCCCTTACATCATACAGAGGCGCGCGTGGAACACTGCGCGCTACCATCTCACGGACTAAGGAGTAGGGAGCGACGAATTTCCCCATATTCGTCGCCCCTGAACCCATTTAGGAGGGCTGGAAGAGGGCGTTATCCGCCCTCCGCTGACGCCCGGTGCGTCTGCTGCGGATTAGGTTAGCGGAAGCAATCTCCCGCTCCCTATCCGCAGCCTCCTTCTGCGAAATGACTGTTTCGCAGAATTGAAATTTCATTTATGTTTTGTTCAATGGAATAATTTCATTTATGTTTAATTTTAATGTATACTACTGGACCATTATTATTTTGCAATTTGGATTTAATTTAATTATCTAACTATGTTTATGTTTGTATGACACATAGATTATTTTAAGTGAAGACTGAAATTTTGCCAACACTTACGGAAAAAAGAAATGTACCTATATTCTGATTCACATTAAATTTTTGCTTGTTTCGATAAACAAGTAAATATTGTAAACCGGGTTTAAATAACCACTTAAAGAAATAACTAACCACCGATTGTGTAAATATTTTAACTTTTTGAATAATTTCGATTTCTTGAGTACTTAATAATAACATTTTCTCACCGTAATATTTCTATCTCAGACCAAATAAAAACCAAGACATACGAGTAGCGCTGCGAACAATACAGTAAAGCAAGCGAAAACTACATCTCCACTCTGTGCATTCAAACTCACACGCACACATTTACATCTATTTACAATCAAAATACACTCACGAAGTAGGTACACACATGTTTACGAAAACGGTCTCACGTCACTGTTGACAGCGATATGTTTTGGTGTTTTTCTGGTCTGAGATTTCAATAAATCGTTTGGAATATGATTGGAAACCAAAAGTTGATTTACGTAATACAAAATAACATACTCGTAATTTCTCCAATATCTACTATTCCCCAAAGGGTTAATCAGAGGGGTGTAACCTCTTTTATCTGTTATGTGTGTAACACCTTACATTTCGCCAGTTACATTTAGTCTCATGTAATAGGGGGTGAGCCTATTGCCATCAAGCGGTCACAAATCCAGGACTCAGGGCTGCTCTGAGAAAATCCTATTGGTACGAGCATAGCCCAATAGCACTGTCTAACATGGGATATATGGAAAATCATAAATAAACAGGAAAAAAAAGAACATAAAAGTATAATGTTAAGTGTAAGTAATAAACTCGTGACAGAACCTATTGAACTTGCCAATATCTTTGCAAAACCATTTTCAGGAAATACAAACATCACTAAAAGTACAGGAAGCAATTTGGCAATAGAATAAATATTAAAGCAAAGTACAAATAGAGTAGATAAAGAAATTATTTGGGAACCCGTAACAACTAGTGAGATTTTTACTTAACTATAAAATGGAAACTAACTTATCAGTAAAATGGAACTTAAGTCATCGTGCGGTTTTGATGAATTACCTATAATGATATTTAAAGATAACATAGATATTTTAGCAGAACCACAATTTTTTTTTATAGGTCTTGTTTCAGGATTTGTATTTTTCCTGAGCAACTAAAAATTGCCAAGGTGATTCCAGTTCACAAAAAAGGCTTTAGAGATTTTTTCAATAATTTTAATTTCTGGAGCTATGGGGTTATATTTGGGAAGCGTCAGTTGTCTGTCAGTACTGTCCGCTAAGTAAAGTTCACATTTGAGATCAAGGCCAATGGAATGAAGTTCGTTTTTTAAGAAATTTAGGTCATTTAAAACAGTACCTACGAGTACATCGTCTCCCAAGG
This sequence comes from Xanthia togata, assembly GCA_963853775.1. Lineage (NCBI taxonomy): Eukaryota > Metazoa > Arthropoda > Insecta > Lepidoptera > Noctuidae > Xanthia > Xanthia togata. The sequence goes on from OY970806.1 coordinate 11,109,458, forward strand.
TTCCATCATCAAGATATCAAACGTTAAATTTGGAATTTAACCGTCGAATAATTGGGTGAATGGCTAAACTAAAAATCACGGGCCCGAGAGGGTCACCTTGTTGACAGCCAACAGCAGATCCAAAAAGGTTTTCCCGATACAGTAATTTAGAAGGGTGTCTGTAACATTGCCAAAGGAAACTATAGATTTGGGGTATTTCTTTTTAGTTTCTGCCAGCAAGGTGTCCCTATTAACAGAATTGAAGGCATTCTTTATGTCAACCTTCAGGATGACCTCTCCTTTACCAGAATTTAGGTAGGTCGACAAGGCGTGTACGGCAGCCTCACAGCCCCCTTTGGAGCCATAACCTAGCTGCAGGGGCTGAATTTTTTCCGAAACAGCCTCACCATAAAATTTACAACAAATCTTGGCTGCCATACGACGGTAAGTAGTGCCCACGGCAATGGGACGAATGCCACCATCCTTCTTACGCAGGGCGCATAGATTGGCTCCGTATAAAACGTCTATGACGGACTCGTTCACCTTGCCAGAGAGCATGAGGTTAATCAGAGCCGTAAGCTCCCTCAAGAGCAACTCACCAGCTGTCCCGGCGCCTGAACAAATAAGGTCCTTAAGGTGCTGAGGACTCAGGCCATCGAGGCCGCCAGCAGAGCCACTCCGGAAGGAGCATACGGCTGTGACTAACTCTCGACCTGTAATGGTGAGGCAGTGATTATCCAGATCAGTGGGGTCGGGAAAAGAAAGACCATCCACTGGGGTAGGGTGTTTGCTCTCCAGAGCTGCAAGTGTGTCTGGGAAACATGGTGCCACCACATCACTACTAAACAGAATCCTGGCTGCTCCACTTATGTCACCTTCTCCTAACTTGGATTGTACTAGATGGGTTATACCTCTTGAGGAGGTATATCTTTGTGTCGATAATTTGGAATCTAAATGAAGAGCCGAAATATTACAGTTTTCTTTAATTTGTGCAGTTAAAGTCTTTTTGGTTGCCAAATTCTTCTGTACATGTAGAATTCTGTAAGGGAAGGTGAGCAACTGTTCCCAAGCACTTTGCAAGTTCTCCCGGGTGGCAAGGCGAACGCAACTTGCTAGGTTCTGTGCCACTAAAGGTCTAGCGCCACGGGGAACTCGCTTCAAAACAGGAATAGAGTTTTTGAATTTTGAAAGTGTTGTCCAAAACGGGTCAAAAGTTGATGTAGCTGGTGTGGTTGGTATAGCTGTTGAGACAGGTTCTGAGGAGGGTGCATTTGGAGGTCTGTGCACCTTTCCAATATGCACATTCAGACCCCGCTTACCTTTAAAAAACCGTGCCTGGGTGTACCCACCGCTGTGTACAGCGGACATCTCTCCAGGGTGCTCTGCAGTGATGTCGAAGGTTGACAAGCACTACCACTATCATTCACAGCGTCACTGCTGCCACTAAGCATGGATTTAGATAGATTAAAACTTAAAGGTTAACTTAAATAACAATAATAACAAAATAAACTAAATTACTAAAAAGAACACTAAAACGTCTGTGTGACACCAATGACAGCTGACGGGAGCGACGCAGTCGTGCTGGTGGTCTAGGGCGCCGCGCTTCCGATACATTCCGACGCGGCGCAGCCCTCTAATGTAATATACTTCGCTGATTAATTTTCTAATATCTAAGAACCGCAGAATTTTCACTTTACGACCAACTTCTTTTTCTCATCTTCGACATAGTCTTTCTGTTATGTTTTCCACCGATACTTCATTATTTTTTACTTCAGACTTATTGTAACGGTATTTATCTTTCTATTTCAGCTTGTATTGTAATGTCTACGATTTGCATGCATTTAGTTTATTTAATTTTTCTACACCAGCAATGGTAGTATATGTGAATCAATGTTTAATTTTAGATCTCAATGTACCATATACTTAGATTTTTTTTTTTTTTTTTAATCTTTAATATTCAATACAATGTAAAAATTGTTATTAATAAATGTAATGAAATTAAATTAAACCCAAGGCCCCACGCTCAGCAATCGGTCTTGCGACCACTATACCAACGAGATCAACAAAACGTTGATGTCATGTTAAATGTTATTACACTTATTACTGTTATATTACTATTACTGTATTATCAATGCAATAAATAATAATACGGATTTTTACGAGGAACCTACATAGATAGATAGTTATATACCTACTTTAAGGGTACCTATATGAACTATACCTAGATGGCATGTACAGCGTTCACGAATGTGTGAAAACTCATATTAATATGCGATAGGTAGGTATACTATTACATGCAGAACCTGTGTTTGTAGATATACAGATAGTGCAATCTACGACGACGCACCCCAATCATTAATTATTAATCGCGTTAATTATTTGGTTTAATAGATTTCACGTGATGAAATAGTTTGCAATGAGTGCTTTGCTTGTGTAAATGATGCCCTCCAAGCTGGGCCAGCAATGGCTCCTTCTTTTAAGTGTATGCTTTGCATGTGAAAAATCTAAACTACGCATTGGGCGATCAAGCTCTGCTCGGTTGAAAATACGGAGAAAACGAATTTTCCCAGAGCTAGATCGATTTTTCGGCCCCGTACCCGTAAGCTGCGTATAAGTAATACCAAAAGAAAGGCATACTCTTCTAAAACGTTCTGAAAATAATAATAATAATAGCCCTGATATTTTTTTATGTTTTTTTTTATTGAGCACTATGCGATGTGATTGAAAAAAACAAAAATTAATCATCTTTTGAACCGCATTTTTTTTTTAAAGTTTGAAAATGACCTTGCCCACGCCCTTATTCGATTTGATTCATAATTCCAGGAACACCCTGTGTATATAATATATGATTATTTTAGTTATAATTAAACAAAATATCTGTCATTACGAACATAAAAAATAAAAAAAACTTTATTCATACAAAAACCTTTTATATTGCTTAAGACTAGGATACATAACTTATTTAAGTAAAGGCCATACGGATAAGGTTAACCCTGACTCCTAAACTAGGTAATCCTGTGACTTAGGAGTCAGTGTTCTGCTGTCACTGTGATACAAATACTATATAAGTTATGTTCTGACGTTACAAAACAGTCATAGATATTGCAGGTTACAGAGTATAATTATTTATTAGAATTAAAAACGTAGGAATATTTAGTGGATAGAAACGACTTTTAAGGTGTACGAGTATACGTGTGTGTATGTTATAGTGAGGGTGAGTATGATAGAATGATGATATGTATGTGGGAATGTATGTGGAAATGCGTGTAATGGTGTTTCGCGTCTGCGTGAGGGTGTGTTGATGTGTTTGAGATTATGTTGTATATGTGCTGCTGATATGTCATGTTCCAAAATACAGTGAAAAATTGCAAACAACAGTAGAATAAGGTTACATATTCATACGCCTACTGCGGGTGATGGAATAGTTCTTCTGTACGAGCGTAGTCTTGATCCTGTAGCCAACTTTGTAATTTAGTCTTAACTTGACGGTGATTTACCCATTAACTGAGAAGTTTTGCATATATTTTTGTAAATTAGTGTACTTTGAACGTAAAACTGGCGCCTTGCGAATGCAGTTTTGTGGTGTACTGACGGGCATACATTTTTAGTTTTGCGCTTTGCAGGATCTAATGGGGGGATTTGCTTATGAATTCTGAGAGTGGATCGAAGGACAAAGAGCTGTCTCACAGTAAGTACCTAATTTGCAGTCCGCATACAATTCAGTAGTAGGGAATCTGTATGGTCTGCCACACATCACCTTAAGGACAGCCCTCTGTGCCCGCTCCACCACCATAAACTTAGTTTTAGCAGCCCCTCCCCATACCGGGATGCAGTAGTTGATAACAGACTGGCAGAGTGCTAGATAAACCATTTTTACAATGTTCCTGTCTGCGCAGTGTCTCAGAGATTTCAAAATATAGATAAGTCTCCTGAATTTTGAAGCGATGTAATCTATTTCACTCATCAATCACTATACCCAGGTACTTTGTGTGATCAACACGGGAAAGCGTCGCACATGAGCAAGAACTGAGATCAGAGCACATATGTGCCGTGATTACAAAGGCGAACGGCAGAATTCGTACAACATACTTTTTTTGTTGTTCTGTGATAGAATTTGTACCACTTATTAAGGCAACTAAACCATTCATTTTCATGTAACATTAGTATTTTTAGAAGTCCGGATTAATTAATTATATCAATTAAAAGATTTAAGTAATTAAACGTAGTATAATCTTAAACTAAACGCAACTAAACGTAGTTATGTATTTAGAAGTTACCATTTGTAAAATATCACGAGGCTCAAAATGATAAATAATTATTTAAAAATAGAAATAACAGTAAATATAATTAACCAATTACACATTATACCTTACAATGAATAATTATTGCATACAATCTTAATACTGAACTATATAATGATAGGAATAATTTACGTCATCAATGTTTTTTTTTTTGTATTGGCAATTATTTTATTGACAGGTTAGGAAAATCTTTCCGAGTCTCTTTTCAGTTCGTTGCTGTTGTTTTGGATTGTGGTTTGTAACTGCAAAGTACTTAATGATAAGTAAAACACTACAAAGATAGCACCAGCTATCTAGAATATATCATTTTTCACCAAAACAATGTTTATGTGCCTACACGTAATAATATTTATTAGGACATAACCTCAAAAATAAAACTGGTTGTAACTTTTAGGTCCCAACTTCTAAAAATCTAAGAATTTTAAAAGGGATTGCCTATCGTATTAACTACCAATTAATACAAAAAATATCACAAAACACGATATTTTATTAGGTGTACGAAACTTCCATACAACCCTGCCGTTCACCTTTAGGTGGAGCTTTGTTCCTATAATTAACAAAGAAGGGAACGAAGTTGGTTTTGGCCACGTTTAGGGTGAGTAGGTTAAGTATCAGCCAGTTCATAACAGTTTTCAGTATCCGCATAAGTAAAGAATTGTGCTTTATGTAAAGACAGCGTGCATAGGTCATTTATGTAGATTTGGAAAAGTGTAGGTCCAAGCACGCTGCCTTGTGGGACTCCGTACGTGACAGTTTCTTTGTCACTTATGCATGAATTGATTTTAACAGCCAATTTTCTGTCTAGAAGGTAATCCTTGAAGAGTTCAAGAGGTTTGCCAAGAATACCTATACACTCCAGTTTGAAGAGAAGGGTGGGAACAGAGACTGTGTCGAACGCCTTTTTTAGATCTAGAAAAATACTGACGCATTTCTGCTGTTCGTCTAGTTTTTTTGATACAAACTGAGTTAAGTCGATAACTGCGTCTTCGGTAGAAATTCCTTTTTTGAATCCAAACTGGTTGGGTGCTATAATTTTGTACCTATTAAGATAAATAGACTAGTAAACCTAGTCTACCGTTAATTAGAAAGCCGTATCGTATCGTTAGTGTAAATACGAGGATCCAGACATGGAAGCTGTGGCGGTATCAGTTAAAACGAATAAATTTCATGTAACAATAGCGGCCGTATACTGCCCTCCAAGACACACGATAAACAAAGAACAATATGTACAGTTCTTCAGACTCCTTGGGCAGATATTTATATTAGGTGGTGACTTTAACGCTATAAACATTCATCGGGGATCGAAATTAACTACAACAAAGGGAAGACAGCTTCTGAGGGCAGTTAAAGACATGCACTGTGAGGCCATAAGTACTGGAAAACCTACATACTGGCCTACAGACCACCAGAAACTACCAGAACTAGTCGACTTTTTTATAGTGAAGAACATATCAGTCAATTATCTGAGAGTGGAAGAAGTTCTATACCATACCATACCAACCACACCCATGAATGATGATGATGTTACCATATGAACTCCAATCACTCTCCGATATTATTACGATTAAGTCACAAAATATTACTCAGATAAAACCACTTGACATTAGTTAACAAGTTTACAGATTGGGAAAGTTACAATTGTACAATTGTTTACACATTTCATTTCATATTACAAAAAGTACACGACATACGTTTATAAGTGCAACAATTACTTACAGGCTAACATATATTTAGATATTACATTTATAATGGAAGATTAAAAATAATTTTTAAAAAAAGCATACATCTAGCAATACAACACACAAATCAAGAATCGAATTAAATTAATAAAAAATAGAACAATAAAAATAAAATAAAGATATTATATTATATAGATTGGTAAAAGAGTGGCAGATAAATAAGTAAAATTGAACTAAGATTTAATATTAGGTTTACCTTAGATAATTTATTTTAGCTTAGATCTACAAAATATTATTGACCTAAAGACTTAATTAAAAAGCTAAGGTCAGCTCGATTCTGAAGTAAACAAGTTTAGCAATAATATCCAACAATGTGAATGGAACAACACGCCACAGCTAATGAAAAAATGTAGAGGAAATACATCCAAAGGAGATAATAGACCTAGTGTCTGAAAAAAGGACTCAAAGAAAAAGATGGCAGCAAACAAGATTCCCGCAAGATAAACTTTATTAAATAATCTTACGAAAAGATTAAAGAGAAATATGCAAGCCTTTCAAGATGAGGCTTTTAATACTAACCTACGTCAGTTAACCAGCGATCATACAACGCAATACTCTCTTTGGAAAGCGACAAAGTCACTCAAAAGGCCGATAACACAAATTCCCTCTATCAGAAATGGTAACGGAAAATGGGCCATAATAAATGAGCAAAAAGCTCTAAGATTTGCATATAATTTAGAAGAAACATTTCAGTCAAATAACGGCTCTGTTGACAACCTACAGTTTGCTAATTAAACATCAGAAAGAAGTTTCCACGGAAATTCAAAACATTACCCTGAAAAAATCCCCAGAAATCCTGAAATATCTCCCGCGTAAAGCCATCGTCAAACTTACTAGACTCTTCAACGCTGCATTCGTGTTAAAGCATGTACCTGAGCCGTGGAAAGTTACTGAAGTGATTATGTTTGACCCATTTGCCTGTTGCCTATACTATCAAAGTTGTTTGAAAAATTGTTACTAAAATGCCTATAATCGAGAGAAACGTGATCTCTGTCCATCAGTTCGGTTTCAGAGAGAAACACTCCACAATAGACCAAGTACAAAGAATTACCAACATCATTGAGAGAACGCTTGAAAATAAAAAAACTCTACACCACCGTATTTTTAGATGTGGCACAAGCTTTTGACAGAGTTCGGCATAAGGGTTTGATATACAAGCTAAGACTAATGCTGCCCAATGATTTTGCCGATATTTTGGAATCATACATTACTGATAGAATGTTTTGAGTAAGGCGTAAGTATTCCGAGATGAAAATGATTCAAACTCAAACTCAAACTCAAAGCATTTATTTCAATTAAACCATTTACAGGCACTTTTGAATTGTCAAGGAGTCAGTCAGTCAGAAATATGAAGCTAGTTGCCCATTCCAAAGCGTAGGTTCCTATGGAGAAGAACGGGCAAGAAACTCCACGGACACTCTTTAAAAAAAATTATATTCTTACAAAATATTGTTTACATCATTCATGTTGAAATTATACATGTGAGAACAATGTAGAAAGACGTGTATGTAAAAAGCGTCCGTAATAAAAAATAAAAATAAAAAAACAATTCAAAAATTAAAATAAGCCGTGGCAGATAAGAGATGACCAGTCCCTACTGATGGCGCCCGTTCACGAACATGACGCATGGATCAGCACCGTTTAGCTCAACCATTTTGAAGGGAACTCGACGATCCAACACACACGCCACCAGTCCACCACCAGCGAGACATTTGAGTGAGCATGACATACTCTTAGCCGCCAGGGCATATCGAGTCAATGAAAGACGTACCCAGTAAATGGTAGCTTTATAGAAGGTACATGGTCACAGTGCTCACACATGTGCTATGCAATTATACAATAAAAAAAAAGAGATTGAAGTTATACAATTCAAAGATAGTTTTTGCAATCTTCAGCAATTCCAACAATATTTTTGAATGCTAATCAATTAGTTTATGCGCCCTTGTGGAGCTGGACCAGTGTTAAGCCAAGCATTTTTGTCAGCGATATAATCCCCAAGCTTATAATATGCCTGGCAGCATAGTGTGCGTTTTATACAAGATTTAAATTTCGTTTCATTTAGTTGTACTATATGGGAAGGTATTTTATTGTAACATTTTAAACAGTACCCCATGAAAGATGAGTCTACTTTAGCCAGTCTGAAACCCGGTTGAACTAATTGGTCCCTATTTCTAGTACAATAATTGTGTCTTTCACCTCTTTTACTGAAAAGATTAAGATTTTTCCTGACGTACATGATGTTTTCATAAATATATTGACAAGGTACCGTCATGATGTTAATATTTTTAAACAGTTCCCTTAGAGAATCGCGCCTACGGAGGCAATATATTGCTCTAATGGCTCTTTTCTGCAGAATAAAAATAGAGTCGATATCTGCAGCCCGTCCCCAAAGTAAAATACCGTAAGACATGATACTATGAAAATAACTGAAATAGACTAGCCTCGCGGTATCTACATCAGTAAATTGACGGATTTTTCTGACAGCATATGCTGCTGAACTTAGCCGTCCTGCAAGAGATGTTAAATGAGGACCCCATTGCAGCCTTGAATCGAGCGTGATCCCCAGGAAAACAGTTTTATCTACAAATTCTAGCTTCTCCTTATTCAATACTAGTACACGGGGAGGTCCAAAAGTTCGTGGAATGGAGGGGATGGAGTGGGGATAGGGGCGCTCGCTTAGTGACATACTAATTGGGTACTCATCATTAGTATATAAATTGAGTTTCAGCCCTTTTGCGTCATTGGTTTACGAACACTCGCCTGCTAAACAAGTCAATCCGGAAGAAAACTGAAACTATGGAGAAAATTGAACACCCTGCTGTGATAAAATTCCTTACCAAGCAAGGAAAGAACGCTCAGACCATTTTTTATTAAATGGGAACCGTTTATGGGGAACAGTGCCCTAGTAAATCAATGATTTACAAGTGGTATGGTCTTTTTAAACATGGTCGGGAGTCGATTGAAGACGACCTCCGCTCAGGAAGGCCAGTTGAGGCCACCACATCAGACATCGTCGAAAAAGTAGAAAAAATTATACTGGAGGACACCCGTTTGAAGAAAAAACAGTTATCTGCATTAGTTGGAGTATCAGATACCACCATTTTGCGAATCCTACATGACCACCTGGGTATAACAAAAGTCAGTGCAAGATGGGTACCGAGAATGCTCACGCCGCCTCAAAAACAGCAGCGCGTCGATGCGTCGAAACAATTTTTGGAGTTGTGTGGAGACGAACCTGCACAGATTTTGGAGCGGATTGTTACCGGAGATGAAACATAGGTTCATCACTTTGAGCCTGAGTCCAAACAAGAGTCCATGCAATGGCATAAAAAGGGGACACCACCGCCAAAGAAATTCAAAGTGTCGGAGTCGGCTGGAAAGTTGATGGCTACTGTTTTTTTGGGATTGTGAGGGGATAATACTGATTGATTACAAAGAAAAGGGAAGGACCATAACCGGAGAATACTACGCAACAGTATTAGAAAAATTAAAGGAGGCCATCAAGGAAAAACGTCAAGGAAAATTGACCAAGGGTGTGTTGCTCTTGCAAGACAACGCGCCGGTTCACAAGAGCAGAGTTGCAATGGCTGCTCTGCACACGCATTGCTTCGAATCACTTCTTGTCCACCCACCCTACAGTCCAGATCTGGCCCCAAGTGATTTTTATATGTTCCCCAATTTTAAAAAAGACTTAAGGGAAGGAAATTTTCCGACGACAATGAGGTAAAGGAGGCAATTTTGGCTCATTTTGAGGCAAAAGATAAAAAATATTTTTACGATGGTTTAGAAAAATTAATTCATAGATCTAATAAATGTATTCAGCTTAAGGGTGATTATATAAAAAAGGAAAAATAGATTTATTGTATCATTTTATTTAAAACCCTTTCATTCCACGAACTTTTGGACCTCCCCTCGTATATCACAATCACTACTTTTAACATTCGGTAAAGCAAATCTTATGCATTTAGTTTTTTTCCCATTTAATACTAAATTATTAGCAGTAAACCAATTTTGGACCTGCAGTAGGGCGTTATTTACATCGTCAAGATTTGATGCACGTCTATTTATCTTAAAAATTAGGGAAGTATCGTCAGCAAATAACACCATTTGTGGTTGGTTTTTTAATAAATGGGGTAGATCATTAATATATACTAAAAAGAGGAAAGGACCCAATATCGAGCCTTGAGGAACACCCATTTTTACTTTTAGACCGAGTGAATTTACACCATTAATTTGAACTTGCTGTTGTCTATCATTTAAATAAGATTTTACTAAACAGAGCGCAAGTTTACCTAGTCCGTAATGCTCAAGTTTCAAGAGTAAGGTTTCATGATTTACGCAGTCAAATGCCTTGGAGAGGTCACAAAAGATTCCTATGGCATCTTGAGCGTCCTCCCACGCTGTAAATATGTGTTTTAATAAGGTGACACCGGCGTCAGTTGTACAACGACCTTTGGTGAAACCATATTGCTGATCGTGTAAGATTTGGTTGGTGTTAAAATGATTAAGCATTTGGTTTAGCATTACCTTTTCGAACACTTTGCTGAATACCGGCAGCACGGATACTGGTCTATAATTGTTGGTGTCTTTACTGTCCCCAGATTTAAAAAGTGGTATAACCTTACTGTATTTCATTAAATCCGGGAAGACTCCTTGATCCACACACAAATTAAATATTAAAGCTAAGTATGGTGCTATAGTCTCGATTATGGATGTACAAACTTTGATAGATAGTCCCCATAGATCCTCGGTCAGTTTGATTTTAATTTGCCGAAAGGCTTTAATAACTATCATAGGGTTTATATGTTTAAATTGAAATTCAACCGGACAGCCTGGGACATTCGCTCTTAATAAATCAATTGAGACATCGGGTGAAGAATTTAAAGCTTCCGTCGTTTTAGATGGTATATTAGTAAAGAAATGTACAAATTCTTGAGCTACTTCTAAGTTAGAGCTTATTGCACCACGTGAAGTCTCCAATGTGTAATCAGTATTTCGTTTTTTTTCCCTACTAGTTTCATTATTTATAACTTTCCAAACTGTTTTTATTTTATTTTCTGCTGATTTGATCTTATTGCTAATGTACAGGGCTTTAGCTATCTTGCAGGTATTTCTAAAAATTTTGGAATATGTAGCAACATACTTGTTGAAAGTTTCAGTGTTAATGTAAGGCTTAAGGCGATACAGCTCGAAAAGCCTTTCCCTACTTATCCTAATACCTCTAGTTGCCCAGTCACTAAATATAAAAATAGGGCTAATATTTTTTGTTTTCTTTTCAAAAGTTTTATTGAATTCAGTGTGCACTACTGAAAAGAAATCCTCATACAATTTATTTGCATCATCCATATTATGGCCTAGAACATTTAACTCCTTATTTAGGATACTATTGAATCTATTTAATTTGCCATTTGTTATTGGTCTAAATTGTATTTGCACTTTTTGCAAAGCTGTTTTAAACTTAAAAGTTACCGTTTGACCACTATGATCAGACGGCAAATAATTTACTATGGCTTTAGCTAAATAATCACAATCGCAGAAGACATTATCAATACAAGTAGCGGAAGTTGAAGTTACTCTAGTCGGTTCTGTAAAAATGTTAGATAAATTGAATGATTTAAAAAGACTTAATAATCGATTGCTATTTAAAGTATTTTCCAGAATATTAATATTAAAATCACCACAAATAATTGCGGTTTTGTTACTGGATGCAAGTTTCGCTAGGACATCTTCCATTATTGACTCAAATAAATAAAAGTTCTGATTATTAGGGGGTCTGTACACGCACACTACAACATGCTTATCCAGCTCAACACAGGACAGTTCGATGCAATGTTCAACTGATAAACCAACTATGTCATTACGTGCCTTAGTTTTTAAACAATTTTTAATCAAGATTAGAGAACCTCCACGTAGCATAGATTTACGGTTAAAACAACTGCCCATACTATAGTTCTTATAATTAATTAGCATTTGGTAATCCTTTAACCAATGTTCAGTGAAACAAACAATGTCAAACTTTGTTTTTTCTAAAAACATTTCAATTTCTAATAACTTGGAAGAAATACCTTGAATATTTTGATGAAATAATTTCAAGGCATTCTGCTGATCTCTTTTTTGGTAAATATTTATTTTAGAGCCAGAAGATACCTTGTTGTTGTTAGTTATAAGAATATTCTTACTTGTACCTCCTGTTGTCTTACAAACTAGTTTAAATGACTATCCGGAGTTGACCCCATGACCTCAGTGTCATCACCAGGCAGTGAGCTCATAGTGAGTGAGGGACATGGAACCTCCTTCGTACAGTCTGTATAAATTAAAGCTGGCGTTCCTCAAGGTAGTGTGCTGGGTCCAGTACTCTACCTGTTGTACACGTATGATATACCAGAGCTGGAAAATAATACAATTACAACCTTTGCTGACGACACTGCCATTATGGCTATAGGGTCATCCCACAAGGAAGCAGTAAAAAAGGTGCGAATCGCTGTAAATAAAGTTCATGACTGAGCACAAAAATGGAAAACTAATTTAAATGAATCAAAGTCACTTCACAATGATTTCACCAACAAAAATTGTGATTACCACTGTTGCGGACGGCACAGGTACCTACAGTACCGTAGTCGCCCTGGGACAATCTCCCACTTATGTTGATGTGCGCTCCCTACTTACCTGAGCCTGGATGGCTCTGCTGGCTACACACACCACCACGTACCCCTGAATACGTACCTATGGTTGGGTATCACGAATCACGGCCCACAGTGACCACGACAACAGACTTGTTTGATAAAGAAATAAGACACTTGTTTTTTTTTACTATTTCTGAGACTTCCGCTTGCTTGCATTAGTTACTTCCTTGTTGATGGCTTGATTGCGACTGAATTCAATAAAAAAGCACTCCTTTTATACAAAAATCCTTAACGATTTTTGGGTGCACGCCAAATTCTCGGAATTTTGCATTTAAAACCTTAAAAACCTTAAACATTCTATTCTTACGTAACTAAATTCGATGTAAAACACTAATACAAACTATTTACTCAAGTAATTAAGATATTTAGAACAAATAATTACACATTTTTGACTAAATAAAATTTCCTTATATAAAAGTGGCTATATCTTTTTATTGCGTGGACCGATTTCTGTAAACTAAACATACGAATTCGTTTTGGATCTAATCCAAAATTAGCAAAATATCTCCATAAACAAAATGTTTTCAAGTTACGTAATTATCTATGACAATTTTTCCTTACTAAAAAAAGTCCCCTTAAATTTTACTTTTAACACCTTTAATGGTTCAAAATAAGAATTCTAACACAAATCTAGGACAAATCTAACATGAATATACACAATAACGAATTAGATTCTTGTCTTGAATGCCTTAAAATTATTTCATCAAAATATTCAAGGTATTTCATCAAAATTATTAGAAATAGAAATGTTTTTAGAAAAAACAAAGTTTGACATTATTATAGATTTTTCCGATCACCAGATAACCAATAAAGGGTTCATTACATACATACACTGTCGGATAACTTCCTTATTAGAACCTTGCATACTTTAACTGTATCTACGTACTACAGACATTACATCATATAATTACATTTTGCATTCATTAATATTATGTATTATATCTACTCCTTTATTGGTTTTGCATCATTATTTCGCGAATCGTTCTAAAACGATTAGTTTTCTTTAATTTTCATATTTTTCAATGTATGACACTTACGTCAGGCTGTCAAGCTGTCATTATTTTTTCTTTTAATTTTCTCTCATAGTTTTTTCACTGGCTTAGTCCATGAAGGTTACTTTTGATTTATATAATTTAAATTATTTTTATCAATATGTTTAGCTCAAATATTGTATTTTATAGACAATTATAACTGTTTACTGTATAATATTTGTATCCTAACTTTCATTTATAATAATAATTGAAACGCTCTCAGAACTCATCAAAGAGGTTTTTGGTACGATGGTATATGACTGGCCTTTCGATCACTGAATTTTAAAATACATTCTGTAAAGAACAGAAAAAACAGATGATGTAAAAATAACACCTCAGACTCGGATATAAAAGGAGACTTCTGACACATTCAAAAAAATCTAGTCTGGAAACGCTCGAGGACTCATCTCCGGTATAAAAGTCACATAAATTGGACGTTATTCATTTCCCTTGAAAACATACTCGAGTCAAAAGATAGAGTAAAGATATACTATGACGATGGCGATCTAACACCTGACAAACTTATGTGAATTGCTAGGGTTTATTGTCAAGTCATTTTGTCATGACGTGCCTTCAAATACCTACATGTTATGTTAAAACAAAAGTTAAAGTATTAGCGATCTTAGTCGCATTACATAGTCGCATCAGGCCTGTATTTCCCAAAGGGCCGGGCAGAGACGGGTGACCTTACTCAAAGGCTATAAAATCAAATGTCTAATTAAACATTCAACCATTTCAACTATTAGACTAAATACATACTTAATAGTAGATTTCGGTGATGATTACACATCACAAAAAACAAAAAAATATTGTCACTTTTATGAAAATTTGAAGTGTAAGAGACCTGTGCGAGGGAAAGCCAAAGGGAAATTATCCGAATCAACCTATTAAATGGTGCTTGCCAAGTGAACGTTTACGCTTACGGAGCCATCTACGAGTGGTACTTATTCTCTTATAGTCATAGAAACCTTCAAAAGTATGCAATCCTGATATCTAGATATCTTCCTGACCTGACCATATACAAATACAGAACAAACTTAACGAAAACCTACAAAGAAGTTGGCTCCAATGTCGACTCTGTGGACTCATAACTAAACAAATACTGTTTTAAAGTTACCCCGTTACATAAAAGTACCTATTCAATAAACCAGAATATTTATTAAAGCTCGTTTGATTACCAATTATGTCATGATACATATATGTGTAGTAGGTATTATAATACCAATGCACTTTTCACCAAATTAAAAAAAAAAAAAAAATATATAAGAGACCTGTGCGAGGGAAAGCCAAAGGGAAATTATCCGAATCAACCTATTAAATGGTGCTTGCCAAGTGAACGTTTACGCTTACGGAGACATCTACGAGTGGTACTTATTCTCTTATAGTCATAGAAACCTTCAAAAGTATGCAATCCTGATATCTAGATATCTTCCTGACCTGACCTGAATACAAATACGGAACAAACTTAAGGAAAACCTACTAAGAAGTTGGCTCTAATGTCGACTCTGTGGACTCATAACTAAACAAATACTAAAAAACCTCGTAAAAAGTACCTATTCAATAAACCAGAATATTTATGATCAGATAATTTTTATTAAAGCTCGTTTGATTCCCAATTATGTATGTCAATTAAACTCATAACGTAAATAAAATGTCGTCGATATAATGTATGTGTAGTAGGTATTATAATACCAATGCACTTTTCACCAAATTCAAAACTAGAAAAATACTCTTTTCTTTTTTGCCTAGGGGTTAAGAGGCTATGTTTATAAATTGCTTGTAAATTGCCATCATTTTTGGGGGTTACAAAGAAATTAGAGGCAAAAAAAAAACCCCCTTAAAATTTAACACGCGCACCAGCTGCGAGCGCGCACCTAATGCACGAATTTAATACACGAACACTCCACTCGGCCCCTGCAATGATAATTATAATGTATTTATTTTATTTATTAATTTAACTCACCAACCCACTACCTAACTACACTACCCACTAACCTATATTAAGTTATTAGTACGCATACTTTTTTTTCACCAAACTAAAAAAAAAAAAAAAAAAAACTCTTTTTTTTCGCCCGGGGGTTGGGGGGAGGGGAGGTCTATGTTTACCTTTCACTTTATCGGACCCGCAGGACACTTTACTAATAATCATGTACAAAATATTTTACCGACCGAAACCGCCCGATCGCATCTTTCTCGAGGTTTACATATATATGGGTATGATTGAGATTAACATATAATTGCTGCCGCTATCAGCTAATTGGGAGAGCTGCAGTCCACACGCGTCATGGGTTCTATTGGTGCGTTATCACAGCCGGCGTACCATAGAACTCAGCTCCTACCCTTGGCCTGCCCGTGGGCGATACACGACGCCGCCGACTGTCAACTGCGTGTAGGGGTGGGCGATACAAATCGTATATAGATACAGTATCTATATATCGGTACAATATCCAATACCCTATATATCGGACGGCACTGAATCTATATATCAGGTATCCGCGTACCTAATGCGTTGATGTTGGTATGATGAGTCACAAAACAAAAACACCACACAATATCGGTATCGCACTATGATATTCGGTTCAAACTGATATTGTGATTTGGGTATTCGGGTACGCGACGATTGTTCGATGCGCGCGGGAGTGATGTAGCTATAGGCGAACGAGCGAAAGAGAGAGAGATATATACGCTAATGTGTAATACAAATTTTAAATCAGCTAATTGGGAGAGCTGCAGTCCACACGCGTCTTGGGTTCTATTGGTGCGTTATCACAGCCGGCGTACCATAGAACTCAACTCCTACCCTTGGCCTGCCCGTGGGCGATACACGACGCCGCCGACTGTCAACTGCGTGGACCGACGGACCGTGTTTTATGCGTGTTGCGTATCAAGGAAACGGTCGTTGTATGAAACAATTTGATGGGCGCGACGACGAACGGCGCTCGGACGCACTAGCGTCGTCGCGTTCGGTGAGTTTTGCTCTCTTATGAGTTTCGATGTGAGGCGCTCTATAGATTCCGGGCGGAATCGTATATGATGTCGCGAATGTGTCAACAAACTTTACACACGTGAACTCGTCTCGGTACGAACGTTCCGAATGGGGGCTCTTCTGTTCATGCTCGTTCATGAACGTCTCATGCTCAAACAGACTGGTTAGCAGGGACAGTCTGTTAAAATCATCTCTCGCCCATCCATCCAGTGAGTAGACCCTTCGAACGATAGAGAGATGTAGACGCTCGATCTTGTCCGGAATGTAGCAGGTCATTCCGGACCAGAACGGGGTTGGGCGGTGTGCGTTACCCCAGCCAGATAATGTCGAAAATCGTCATCTTAGTGCAATAGATGTCTGTCGACGGAGCGTCGCTGGCGAAGACACGAACGAAGTTTGGTGTGTGTGTTTTCATTCATTCCGCATGGTAAACGGCGGGAGTAACTATGACTCTCTTATGTACGTAAGGGGTTTTTAGTGCTCACGCATGTGGTCATGTACCCTTTGGCTGCCGCTATCAGCTAATTGGGAGAGCTGCAGTCCACATGCGTCAAGGGTTCTATTGGTGCGTTATCACAGCCGGCGTACCATAGAACTCAACTCCTACCCTTGGCCTGCCCGTGGCGCCGCTGCTAAGCCAACAAGGGGGGGGGAGGCTACTCATGCTCAAACAGACTGGTTAGCAAGGAGAGTCTGTTAAAATCATCTCTCGCCCATCCATCCAGTGAGTAGACCCTTCGAACGATAGAGAGATGTAGACGCTCGATCTTGTCCGGAATGTAGCAGGTCATTCTGGTCCAGAACATGGTTGTCGTTGGCGTATGTATTAGTTTATTATTATATAAGATTATTTTGTGTTTTTTTTCTATGGGCCTTAGTCGCCTGAAATAGTTATTTGTGCAACAAGAGAGCAAAGTTGTTTTTTGCTGCGAGTGCTGATTTTGAATCCCGAATAAGCGAAGGATTCTATAATTGAATCACGAGCATAGCGAGTGATTCTAGGTTAGAATCCTGAGCGCTGCGAGGGATTCAAAGACACGAGATGCAAATAACTTTGCTCTCGTGTAACACATACAACTTTTCACCTCAGCAGCGAGAATATACCTACAACATGTAAAAAAAAACCTGTCCGATCCGTGAGGGTGTTGTTAGGTATCATACTGTGAGCATATTTATGTGGAAATTTTCAGGAAAAAGGATTCCCCACATTTTTTTTCAATGGTGATTTTTACCGAATTTTACGTTTGGTGCGGGCGGCGGCCGTCGTAGTATGAGTTTTGCAAATTTTTTATGGATTTGAGGTAATTTTGGAACTAAAGATGTGAATTTTAAATACCAATAACTTTTTTACTATAAATAATAGTAAAAAAATCACTCTTTTGTAATTATACTGCAGTACCATATGCCCTTTTCGGATCGCACAAGGTTTTTTTTTACATAATCTTCATCACCTCGTATTTTGCAGCCACCATCTTGGATTTACATTTTGACCACACTATCGGCTTTAGTACCCTCGAAAACTATGAAAACGACACCCATGACGAAAATGTGAAATTTTTCGCAGCCGCCATCTTGGATTTTTATTTTGACTTCACTATTGGCTTAAACAACCCTGAAAACCATAGAAACGATACCCATGAAGAAAAATTTGAAAATTTTCGCAGCCGCCATCTTGGATTTTTATTTTGACTTCACTATTGGCTTAAGCAACCCTTAAAACCATAGAAACGATACCCATGAAGAAAAATTTGAAAATTTTCGCAACCGCCATCTTGGATTTTTATTTTGACTTCACTATTGGCTTAAGCAACCCTGAAAACCATAGAAACGATACCCATGAAGAAGAATTTGAAAATTTTCGCAGTCGCCATCTTGGATTAACATTTTGACTTCACTATTAGCTTTACCAACCTTGAAAACCATAGAAACGATACCCATGAAGAAAACATTGAAATTTTTTGCTGCCGCCATCTTGGATTTACATTTTCACCTCACGATCGGCTTTAGCACCCTTGAAAACTATGAAAATTACACCTACTATGAACAATGTGAAAATTTTCGCATCCGCCATCTTGGATTTGCATTTTGACCAGATTCACACTTACTGTCTCACTCCGTCTTTCTTTCTCTTTGAATTAGAAGAAGACAGTCGCAAGCGCCTTTTCCCGTGACGATTTCTGCCAGTGCACTCTTACCGCAAGACGCATAAAGAACTTCGTTCCAAAAAAAAAAAAAACAGAATTTAAATAAAACCTTAACAGATGATTTGCAATTAATTAGGTTATATGTGAATCCGAACGTTTTATTGTTTGTTTCATTTTTGGGCTTTCTAGATGGAATTTTGAAATCGAACTTCGAATCGACTTGTTTCTATCTCTCGCTTCTTTCGTATCGAAGTGAAAGTGACAAAACTAATTGAAGTTCAAATCTTTAGAATTTTGTGAGTAGACCCAACACTGCTTTCGGCATTTAAAAAAAATAATTAAAAAGTTACTTTGTCTCACGCTCGCAGCAAAATCGAATTTTGCTCACTGTTTTTTGACAGCAAAACCTGCTTGTTTGAGGTGCTGAGGTGAAAATAATATTATCAAGATGCTTCTGCCACTTACAACAGGTACGTAAGTAGGTACCTACCTAACTACCTAGGTATATGAAGAATGGCATAGTGGACACTACTTTGAGCAATTTAAAGTTAAGTTTTAAACATTTAGTGTGGTAGGTTTAATTTTTTAGATTTAGGTTGGTGTAATTTATTGCGCGCCCGCTTTGTTTATGGGTCATGATTACCTAGGTATATGAAGAATGTGGCATAGTGGACACTACTTTGAGCAATTTAAAGTTAAGTTTTAAACATTTAGTGTGGTAGGTTTAATTTTTTAGGTTTAGGTTGGTGTAATTTATTGCGCGCCCGCTTTGTTTATGGGTCATGTATACCTAGGTATATGAAGAATGGCATAGTGAACACTACTTTGAGCAATTTAAAGTTAAGTTTTAAACATTTAGTATGGTAGGTTTCATTTTTTAGGTTAAGGTTGGTGTAATTTATTGCGCGCCCGCTTTGTTTATGGGCTATGTTTACCTAGGTATAAAAAGAATGGCATAGTGGACACTACTTTAAGCAATTTAAAGTTAAGTTTTAAACATTTAGTGTGGTAGGTTTAATTTTTTAGGTTAAGGTTGGTGTAATTTATTGCGCGCCCGCTTTGTTTATGGGTTATGTTTACCTAGGTATATAAAGAATGGCATAGTGGACACTATTTTAAGCAATTTAAAGTTAAGTTTTAAACATTTAGTGTGGTAGGTTTAATTTTTTAGGTTTAGGTTGGTGTCATTTATTGCGCGCCCGCTTTGTTTATGGGTTATGTTTACCTAGGTATATGAAGAATGGCATAGTGGACACTACTTTGAGCAATTTAAAGTTAAGTTTTAAACATTTAGTGTGGTAGGTTTAATTTTTTAGGTCGGTGTAATTTATTGCGCGCCCGCTTTATGGGTTATGTTTACCTAGGTATATGAAGAATGGCATAGTGGACACTACTTTGAGCAATTTAAAGTTAAGTTTTAAACATTTAGTATGGTAGGTTTAATTTTTTAGGTCGGTGTAATTTATTGCGCGCCCGCTTTATGGGTTATGTTTACCTAGGTATATGAAGAATGGCATAGTGGACACTACTTTGAGCAATTTAAAGTTAAGTTTTAAACATTTAGTATGGTAGGTTTAATTTTTTAGGTCGGTGTAATTTATTGCGCGCCCGCTTTATGGGTTATGTTTACCTAGGTATATGAAGAATGGCATAGTGGACACTACTTTGAGCAATTTAAAGTTAAGTTTTAAACATTTAGTATGGAAGGTTTAATTTTTTAGGTTAAGGTTGGTGTAATTTATTGCGCGCCAGCTTTGTTTATGGGTTACATTTACCTAGGTATATGAAGAATGGCATAGTGCATATTACTTTGAGCTATTTAAAGTTAAGTTTTAAACATTTAGTATGGAAGGTTTAATTTTTTAGGTTAAGGTTGGTGTAATTTATTGCGCGCCAGCTTTGTTTATGGGTTACATTTACCTAGGTATATGAAGAATGGCATAGTGGACACTACTTTGAGCAATTTAAAGTTAAGTTTAAACATTTAGTATAGTAGGTTTAATTTTTTAGATCGGTGTTATTTATTGCGCGCCCGCTTTGTTTATGGGTTATGTTTACCTAGGTATATGAAGAATGGCATAGTGGACACTACTTTGAGCAATTTAAAGTTAAGTTTTAAACATTTAGTGTGGTAGGTTTAATTTTTTAGGTCGGTGTAATTTATTGCGCGCCCGCTTTATGGGTTACATTTACCTAGGTATATGAAGAATGGCATAGTGCATATTACTTTGAGCAATTTAAAGTTAAGTTTTAAACATTTAGTATGGAAGGTTTAATTTTTTAGGTTAAGGTTGGTGTAATTTATTGCGCGCCAGCTTTGTTTATGGGTTACATTTACCTAGGTATATGAAGAATGGCATAGTGGACACTACTTTGAGCAATTTAAAGTTAAGTTTTAAACATTTAGTATGGTAAGTTTAATTTTTTTAGCAAAATTCGCCAAGCGTTCGATTGTTCACCCATCAAAAGGGAACGTGAGCTGGGTTTAGACCGTCGTGAGACAGGTTAGTTTTACCCTACTGATGGCTTGTCGTTGCGATAGTAATACTGGTCAGTACGAGAGGAACCGCAGTTTCGGACATTTGGTTGATGCACTCGGCCAAGCGGCCGGTGGTGCGAAGCTACCATCCGCGGGATTATGCCTGAACGCCTCTAAGGCCGAAGCCAGCCTAGCCGAATCCGGCAAGGATATGCTCACTGTGGAGCCTTGAGAGTCGGGAGGCTCTAAACAATCGTCCGAGGACGATGAATGTTGTGTAGTATTATGTTTTATTTTTAAAAACAAAAACATTATTATTAATACACGAACACTAGCGTGGTGAAAAAAAGATTCGGTTTTGTCGTTTAGAAGTAATTTTTTATGTACAATTTGATAATATTGAGAGTTGAATTGAAACTGTGATGAACGTTATTAACGTAACAAGCTCTTAGTTGTGTGTTTATTTCTTATGTGATGAGATTACAACTATTTAACACAGATCTGTACACTGCCAGGGGTACACGTCTGCACGTCGCCAGTTCCTGCGCTATCGCCAACTGCGCGGATGCCTGCCTACAGGCGTGCGTGATCAAGTCTGCAACGTCAGCAAGTATCGTCCGGTAATAACATCTTATAGGCTCATTTTTTTTTCTCTTCTTATATTGTACCCATAGTTTTAAAATATCTAGTTTTAGCTTATTTCTTTATATTATTATCGCGGGTTCAAATCAAAATAAAGGATTTTAAAAGCTGATTACAAACATAATATACGTCTATGCAACTCATATGGTTAAAAGTACGACGTACTTTTACCTTACTCATTCCTATTATAAAGACTCTTAGATTCTTTTTTTTTCGGCACGGTAGCCTATTGGGTTAGGTTATTATTGATAAATAATATTTTATTTCTTAAGATGATTCTAGTTTTGTCGTATGATCATTTATTTCCGTTCACTTTGCTCACAACGATGTCCTATTGGAAAAAAAATAAAATAATTGAAGACCCAGAAAACTACATTTATTACTGAAAATTAACGTAACAAGCTCTTAGTTGTGTTTATTTCTTATGTGATGAGATTACAACTATTTAACACAGATCTGTACACTGCCAGGGGTACACGTCTGCACGTCGCCTGTTCCTGCGCTATCGCCAACTGCGCGGATGCCTGCCTACAGGCGTGCGTGATCAAGTCTGCAACGTCAGCAAGTATCGTCCGGTAATAACATCTTATAGGCACATTTTTTTTTCTCTTCTTATATTGTACCCATAGTTTTAAAATATCTAGTTTTAGCTAATTTCTTTATATTATTATCGCGGGTTCAAATCAAAATAAAGGATTTTAAAAGCTGATTACAAACATAATATACGTCTATGCAACTCATTTATGGTTAAAAGTACGACGTACTTTTATCTTACTCATTCCTATTATAAAGACTCTTAGATTCTTTTTTTTTCGGCACGGTAGCCTATTGGGTTAGGTTCTTATTATTGATAAATAATATTTTATTTCTTATGATGATTCTAGTTTTGTCGTATGATCATTTATTTCCGTTCACTTTGCTCACAACGATGTCCTATTGAAAAAAATAATAATTGAAGAACCCAAAACTACATAACTCTAGTACTTAATACTGACATGTATTCAATCATTATTGTTCGACATACATAATTATAAAAAATACATATAGATTTTTCCGATCACCAGATAACCAATAAAGGGTTCATTACATACATACACTGTCGGATAACTTCCTTATACTTTAACTGTATCTACATACTACAGACATTACATCATATAATTACATTTTGCATTCATTAATATTATGTATTATATCTACTCCTTTATTGGTTTTGCATCATTATTTCGCGAATCGTTCTAAAACGATTAGTTTTCTTAAATTTTCATATTTTTCAATGTATGACACTTACGTCAGGCTGTCAAGCTGATAATAATATTTGTATCCTAACTTTCATTTATAATAATAATTGAAACGCTCTCAGAACTCATCAAAGAGGTTTTTGGTACGATGGTATATGACTGGCCTTTCGATCACTGAATTTTAAAATACATTCTGTAAAGAACAGAAAAAACAGATGATGTAATTATAACACCTCAGACTCGGATATAAAAGGAGACTTCCGACACATTCAAAAAAATCTAGTCTGGAAACGCTCGAGGACTCATCTCCGGTATAAAAGTCACATAAATTGGACGTTATTCATTTCCCTTGAAAACATACTCGAGTCAAAAGATAGAGTAAAGATATACTATGACGATGGCGATCTAACACCTGACAAACTTATGTGAATTGCTAGGGTTTATTGTCAAGTCATTTTTTCATGACGTGCCTTCAAATACCTACATGTTATGTTAAAACAAAAGTTAAAGTATTAGCGATCTTAGTCGCATTACATAGTCGCATCAGGCCTGTATTTCCCAAAGGGCCGGGCAGAGACGGGTGACCTTACTCAAAGGCTATAAAATCAAATGTCTAATTAAACATTCAACCATTCCAACTATTAGACTAAATACATACTTAATAGTAGATTTCGGTGATGATTACACATAACAAAAAACAAAAAAATATTGTCACTTTTATGAAAATTGGAAGTGTAAGAGACCTGTGCGAGGGAAAGCCAAAGGGAAATTATCCGAATCAACCTATTAAATGGTGCTTGCCAAGTGAACGTTTACGCTTACGGAGACATCTACGAGTGGTACTTATTCTCTTATAGTCATAGAAACCTTCAAAAGTATGCAATCCTGATATCTAGATATCTTCCTGACCTGACCTGAATACAAATACGGAACAAACTTAAGGAAAACCTACTAAGAAGTTGGCTCTAATGTCGACTCTGTGGACTCATAACTAAACAAATACTAAAAAACCTAGTAAAAAGTACCTATTCAATAAACCAGAATATTTATGATCAGATAATTTTTATTAAAGCTCGTTTGATTCCCAATTATGTATGTCAATTAAACTCATAACGTAAATAAAACGTCGTCGATATAATGTATGTGTAGTAGGTATTATAATACCAATGCACTTTTCACCAAATTCAAAACTAGAAAAAAACTATTATCTTTTTTGCCTAGGGGTTAAGAGGCTATGTTTATAAATTGCTTGTAAATTGCCATCATTTTTGGGGGTTACAAAGAAATTAGAGGCAAAAAAAAAAACCCCCTTAAAATTTAACACGCGCACCAGCTGCGAGCGCGCACCTAATGCACGAATTTAATACACGAATTTAATACACGAACACTCCACTCGGCCCCTGCAATGATAATTATAATGTATTTATTAATTTAACTCACCAACCCACTAACTACACTACCCACTAACCTATATTAAGTTATTAGTACGCACACTTTTTTTTCACCAAACTAAAAAAAAAAAAAAGTAAATCTCTTTTTTTTCGCCCGGGGGTTGGGGGGAGGGGAGGTCTATATTTACCTTTCACTTTATCGGACCCGCAGGACACTTTACTAATAATCATGTACAAAATATTTTACCGACCGAAACCGCCCGATCGCATCTTATCTTATCTTATCGCCCGATAACATATAATTGCTGCCGCTATCAGCTAATTTGGGAGAGCTGCAGTCCACACGCGTCATGGGTTCTATTGGTGCGTTATCACAGCCGGCGTACCATAGAACTCAACTCCTACCCTTGGCCTGCCCGTGGGCGATACGACTTATTATGGGTTATGTTTAACATAGGTATATAAAGAATGGCATAGTGGACACTACTTTAAGCAATTTAAAGTTAAGTTTTAAACATTTAGTGTGGTAGGTTTAATTTTTTAGGTCGGTGTAATTTATTGCGCGTCCGCTTTATGGGTTATGTTTACCTAGGTATATGAAGAATGGCATAGTGGACACTACTTTGAGCAATTTAAAGTTAAGTTTTAAACATTTAGTGTGGTAGGTTTAATTTTTTAGGTTTAGGTTGGTGTAATTTATTGCGCGCCCGCTTTGTTTATGGGTCATGTTTACCTAGGTATATGAAGAATGTGGCATAGTGGACACTACTTTGAGCAATTTAAAGTTAAGTTTTAAACATTTAGTGTGGTAGGTTTAATTTTTTAGGTTTAGGTTGGTGTAATTTATTGCGCGCCCGCTTTGTTTATGGGTCATGTTTACCTAGGTATATGAAGAATGTGGCATAGTGGACACTACTTTGAGCAATTTAAAGTTAAGTTTTAAACATTTAGTATGGTAGGTTTCATTTTTTAGGTTAAGGTTGGTGTAATTTATTGCGCGCCCGCTTTGTTTATGGGTTATGTTTAACATAGGTATATAAAGAATGGCATAGTGGACACTACTTTAAGCAATTTAAAGTTAAGTTTTAAACATTTAGTGTGGTAGGTTTAATTTTTTAGGTCGGTGTAATTTATTGCGCGTCCGCTTTATGGGTTATGTTTACCTAGGTATATGAAGAATGGCATAGTGGACACTACTTTGAGCAATTTAAAGTTAAGTTTTAAACATTTAGTGTGGTAAGTTTAATTTTGTAGGTTTAGGTTGGTGTAATTTATTGCGCGCCCGCTTTGTTTATGGGTTATGTTTAACATAGGTATATAAAGAATGGCATAGTGGACACTACTTTAAGCAATTTAAAGTTAAGTTTTAAACATTTAGTATGGAAGGTTTAATTTTTTAGGTTAAGGTTGGTGTAATTTATTGCGCGCCAGCTTTGTTTATGGGTTACATTTACCTAGGTATATGAAGAATGGCATAGTGCATATTACTTTGAGCAATTTAAAGTTAAGTTTTAAACATTTAGTATGGTAGGTTTAATTTTGTAGGTTTAGGTTGGTGTAATTTATTGCGCGCCCGCTTTGTTTATGGGTTATGTTTACCTAGGTATATGAAGAATGGCATAGTGGATACTACTTTGAGCAATTTAAAGTTAAGTTTTAAACATTTAGTGTGGTAAGTTTAATTTTGTAGGTTTAGGTTGGTGTAATTTATTGCGCGCCCGCTTTGTTTATGGGTTATGTTTACCTAGGTATATGAAGAATGGCATAGTGGACACTACTTTGAGCAATTTAAAGTTAAGTTTTAAACATTTAGTATGGTAGGTTTAATTTTTTAGGTCGGTGTAATTTATTGCGCGCCCGCTTTGTTTATGGGTTATGTTTACCTAGGTATATGAAGAATGGGATAGTGGACACTACTTTGAGCAATTTAAAGTTAAGTTTTAAACATTTAGTATGGTAAGTTTAATTCGCCAAGCGTTCGATTGTTCACCCATCAAAAGGGAACGTGAGCTGGGTTTAGACCGTCGTGAGACAGGTTAGTTTTTTACCCTACTGATGGCTTGTCGTTGCGATAGTAATACTGGTCAGTACGAGAGGAACCGCAGTTTCGGACATTTGGTTGATGCACTCGGCCGAGCGGCCGGTGGTGCGAAGCTACCATCCGCAGGATTATGCCTGAACGCCTCTAAGGCCGAAGCCAGCCTAGCCGAATCCGGCAAGGATATGCTCACTGTGGAGCCCCGAGAGTCGGGAGGCTCTAAACAATCGTCCGAGGACGATGAATGTTGTGTAGTATTATGTTTTATTTTTAAAAACAAAAACATTATTATTAATACACGAACACTAGCGTGGTGAAAAAAAGATTCGGTTTGTCGTTTAGAAGTATTTTTTTATGTACAATTTGGTAATATTGAGAGTTGAATTGAAACTGTGATGAACGTTATTAACGTAACAAGCTCTTAGTTGTGTGTTTATTTCTTATGTGATGAGATTACAACTATTTAACACAGATCTGTACAGTTAAGCCTACACTGCCATGGGTACACGTCTGCACGTCGCCTGTTCCTGCGCTATCGCCAACTGCGCGGATGCCTGCCTACAGGCGTGCGTGATCAAGTCTGCAACGTCAGCAAGTATCGTCCGGTAATAACATCTTATAGGCTCATTTTTTTTTCTCTTCTTATATTGTACCCATAGTTTTAAAATATCTAGTTTTAGCTAATTTCTTTATATTATTATCGCGGGTTCAAATCAAAATAAAGGATTTTAAAAGCTGATTACAAACATAATATACGTCTATGCAACTCATATGGTTAAAAGTACGACGTACTTTTACCTTACTCATTCCTATTATAAAGACTCTTAGATTCTTTTTTTTTCGGCACGGTAGCCTATTGGGTTAGGTTCTTATTATTGATAAATAATATTTTATTTCTTATGATGATTCTAGTTTTGTCGTATGATCATTTATTTCCGTTCACTTTGCTCACAACGATGTCCTATTGAAAAAAATAATAATTGAAGACCCAGAAAACTACATTTATTACTGAAAATTACAAAAATATTCCCAGTGAGTACCTACTACATAACTCTAGTACTTAATACTGACATGTATTCAATCATTATTGTTCGACATACATAATTATAAAAAATACATATAGATTTTTCCGATCACCAGATAACCAATAAAGGGTTCATTACATACATACACTGTCGGATAACTTCCTTATACTTTAACTGTATCTACATACTACAGACACTACATCATATAATATTTGTATCCTAACTTTCATTTATAATAATAATTGAAACGCTCTCAGAACGCATCAAAGAGGTTTTTGGTACGATGGTATATGACTGGCCTTTCGATCACTGAATTTTAAAATAATTTCTGTAAAGAACAGAAAAAACAGATGATGTAAAAATAACACCTCAGACTCGGATATAAAAGGAGACTTCTGACACATTCAAAAAAATCTAGTCTGGAAACGCTCGAGGACTCATCTCCGGTATAAAAGTCACATAAATTGGACGTTATTCATTTCCCTTGAAAACATACTCGAGTCAAAAGATAGAGTAAAGATATACTATGACGATGGCGATCTAACACCTGACAAACTTATGTGAATTGCTAGGGTTTATTGTCAAGTCATTTTTTCATGACGTGCCTTCAAATACCTACATGTTATGTTAAAACAAAAGTTAAAGTATTAGCGATCTTAGTCGCATTACATAGTCGCATCATGCCTGTATTTCCCAAAGGGCCGGGCAGAAGTAGGGTATAATTGGGGGTTCTGCATCACTTGCTCTCGCGTGCGCTCGAGCTGTGCGATGCAGAAGCCCCAATTATACCTATCGTGATCTGCGATATAGTTCATAATACTTCATTTCATTTCATTTTTTCGTATTGTGTGTTTTAGTCACAGATCTGCGATATAGTTCATAATACTTCATTTCATTTCATTTTTTCGTATTGTGTGTTTTATTCACAGTGGAGCGCTTGATACAGGATTTTCAATTATTTTTACCGGTCCGAGTGGGTGTCTGATGTAGGTCATCAAGTACATAATATCATATTTTACATCTTTTTTACATTCAGAAGTAAATTTCACTGAATCTTGCACTGTGGCTAATATTAAGCCTTCAGAAGTATATTTAATTGAATCTTGCATTGTAGCTAATATTTCTGGTTCTGGAACTTATTGATATAATCCCTTCCTTTCACAGCGGTCAAATAAAAACAATGAGGAAAGTTTATAGCATGTTGCATCCAAGGATCGTCGTAAATCTCCCATTCTTCAATAACACCTCCACATGAGAAACATACAGTTCTATCATTAATTCCATTACCGCAATAAAATAATCCCGCGTCAGCCATTTCCATCACTAACCTTTTCTGAGAGTCAGTTGTTGCCCAATAATAATTAAATGAATGTAAACGCATTTTTTGCGTATGATACATGTCATAACGAGGATTGTAGTTTTCTTTTAACATTTTCGTCATGCAATAAGTACTTCAAACAAATATTAATAAAAATATAATGAAATCGTATTATGTTGCTAGCATTATATAGACATTCATTAGATGTTCTAGGAGGGGAGGGGGGAGTAAGTATGGTAACTATAGTGACATAATGATTTGAAGCAAAAAAAATAAAACATTTTATTTAAAACATTTATTCTCATAACACCATTTTTTTAAACACAGAACATTTTTTAAGGCACATACTTTTTCATGATAAATACAATTATACAAATCTTGAGAATATAAATATTGATCATAAAGATTTAACAAACTAGGGCAGCCTTTGTCTTCTAAATTATTTATATTATTATTATTCGAAATATTTTTTAACCACAACACTTTTTCTAAACCTTTGGTGTAAACACTTTTATCTCTTAAAATATCTACAATCAAATTCTGATGATTTGAGTAAGTCACAAATCCTTCACTCCAATATATCTTTCTATTACGCTCAATCCAATTTACTTGCCTCCTTTCTTGTTTTGTCAATTCGTGATATGGAAAAGGTGGTTTAATCAAAAGCACCTGTATTTTATTATCGCACAATATTGCAATTTCTTTCACTATGAATTCATTTGCTTCTGTTTTAAAACCTTGAACATCTACAATGGCATTCATGATAACCTGCGCACAATGTTACTCAAAGGTTTATATTCCACAAGTCGATCGTTAATAATTAAACAATATCCAGTTGTGTTATCTGGTATTGGTGCTGAACATTCAATCTCCAATCGCACATCTACGGGACCTGTTTTCAAACTATCGTTTTGCCTTGAACAGTCTATGATAAACAGAGGAGCCTTCTCCTTGAAACCGATAAAGTCAAGCAACGGGTCTGCAGGACAGTTGTAATACGACTGACGAAATTTCACATACATTTCATATAATATATTGTATTTGTTCTCGGTAAAATTTAAGCTTAGAGGTTCGTAAGGATAATATTGTGAATTCAAAAACAAAGTTAAGTTAGTAACCGCGCAGTGATCGAACAGAGAACTGTCTTTGATTTTATTATTTTTTCTATTGGTTTGCAAGCAAAAAATGACATAACGAGGTTTCTCTAATTGCGAAGCAGTCTTAACAGACCAACAATGTTTTGTAGTTTTAGGAAGCAAAGGATACTCGTATAAATCCCAATTTCTAAAGGCTATCTGAATAGATTTGTCTCTTTCTAAATGTTTAAGAAGTATCAGTCGTTCGCGATCTGATACTTTTATATGCGGCACCCGCCATTGCACTTTTTGTATATCTATTTGAAAATGTGCAACATCGTCAGTTACTATAAGACTGTTTAAGTTGGAGTTACTTCTATTCAGAATAAGTTCATGTTTACAATTTATCACAATTTTATTGTAATCCTCTGCAAATCCTAAAATCTTATTAAGAGGTACAATAGCACTAAAATTACCATCGCTTTTAAATCCATCTATGTTCCAACCCCACAAGGCAGCAACTTTATTTTCTCCTTCATTCAGTGAAACGTATGACTTTATTGTCGATGTTATTCCAGAATTTTTAATGCGATCTATTTCTATACCATTTATTTCGTATCTGATATCTTGAAACAAAAACATAACAGGGTTGTTACTGAACGTAATAGTTTTCTTAATAGGATTACCATCTTTACCCAAGAACTTAGCTTGTCCTTCGACGTAAATTGAGCTGGCTGACGGTAACACATATATGTCTTGCTGGTGTATGGGAATTCTGATTTCATCGTTTTCTCTAAAGCTGTTGTTGTAGGGATTGTACGAATGGACTTCATAACTTTCAATCGAAGTATCGAAGTGCGGTAATTCAGTAATCTGTAGTATATTCATACTTTAAAACCTAGGGATTTAAGAAAATCTTTATTTGCTTTTGTTAACTTTATAACTTTTTTCTTACGTCTTTGCACCTTAGTGGTTGTACAAGAAATAGGGCGCTTTTTGTTAACTACAGGGTTTTTATAATATAATATCATTTTGTTTTTCTAAAATGTAGGCGTAGTTCAATATTTTTATGTTCTTCTCTAAATTTAATACAGAAACCAAATTGATCAACTATCTTAATAGATATTGATGTAATAGTATTTTTGTTCACTGGAAAGTAAATAACGTTTTGCGGTATTTCTATGATTCGGTGACCTGTAGCAGTATTAGATACAAATTCATGAATAATATGAGTTGGTAGCCCGTTAGAATATGAACCGTGTACAAGATCACATTCGATTCTGATCATACGAAAAATGTCGTTATTAATACGCGCATTTGGTATTGAATTTAATACTGAAAAGTATAACAAACCACACTCATATTGACCAGATAAATCCAAAGGAGGTTGAAAGAACGTATCCAATTCTGATTTATTTCCAGAGATGGTTACCGCTATAGACATGCTTGCAGACTGAATACATTTAGAAGATCCTGTTATTTTATTCCTTGACTACACCAAAAATTATTTAAAAAATGTAAACATAGGTGTCCGCAATTATAAGGGTGGTCGCGTTGTATATTATCATAATTATAGCGTACTTTAGCACCTAAGTATTTTATAAATTCCTTTGGAGGTTTAAGATTTCCATAACTATCAAAATATTCAATATAATCATTATTTTTAGCATAGGCTACCCAATGAGAACCTGGATTTTTTGAACTATCTAAATTAACCACTCCACACTCTTTTTTAAAAGATTGTTTAGGGAGCTCATCTCTCATAAATACACCTCGAAAATAAGGAATATTATTTCCATACTTCAAAATGTCAAAGTTAGTTAAGGCTCGTTTGGGTAGCCGATATCTTAGTTTTTTTTATTTGATACAAAAATTCCAAGCCCATTTTTATGCGGTTTAAGGTGTAATCCTTTTCCAATGCAAAGAGCTTCCATTTTTTCATTGTGTCTCTTCGATTCAGCCAAGAGCTTTTTAGCTAACTTGAATTCATTTATGGTTTTGGCAATACCAGCTGCACCGCCTGCTAACGCTCCCGCCGCTGATAATCCAGCAAAAATAGGAATCAAAGGTAATACCCCACCAGTTTTTGGTATAGGAATAACCCTAGGAAGTTTAATGGATGAATCATCAGCTAATTCTCTAGCTGCGGCCATAGCTAATTCTATTGCCACTTTTTTGCATTTTGGTTTTAATTTTTTCATATGTCTTTTAGTTTTATTAATAACATTTTTAAATTTATTTTTTAACCCTTTTCCCGATGTAACTTTCCGAGAACACTCTTTGTGGTTTTTTTTTAGGCCAGAGCCGGTTTTAATTTTTGTAGACATTGTCTTGCTTACTAAACGTGCCATGATTTTTTCGCATACACTCGCATCCGAAGCAACTGCTCGCTCTTTTGCCCTTTTTAACAAAATTAAGTCAGCTTTATGACGATCCTTTAAGTTTGATGATTTGTGATAAGCAATATCGTGTTCTTTGCAATATTCGTCTAATTGATTAATGCCTTTATCTCCATGTGTAAGCCTTTTAATTAATTTTGTACCAGGCCCACAATAATTGTATCCTGGTAAGTGTAATTCAAATGGTAAATTGTTTATAAGCCAATTGAGAAGACTACTCTCTCCAATACACATCATAAGACTAATGAATCTGAATCGAGCACTATAATAAATACTTACACGCTTCATCATCGACTTTGTTGTTGAGTTATTTGTTATGTTATTTTTATTTAAATTAATATATTCGATTTATCAATCCAACTGTTTTCAGTAGAAGACAAACCTAACCATTTTACTAAAACCCTGTTTCCTTTTCTTCTCAGAACTTTCTCGACTAGATATACTATTATATTAATGCAATGAAAAAGAGGATTGCTTGAGATTACTTTTAATTTATTGGTTTTATAAACGGAGTACAACTTTGTCAGTGATGTTCACAGAGTAGAAGAAAGTATAGACAACATATGAAAAGGCGCGAAATTTGACACAGACTATAAATATTTTAACACTCCTACCAAATTCGAGCCTTCACTCTAAGCTTAAAAAGTTTAAATTAACATTTATTATTAGTACAATAAAAACAGTTTATATAACAAGCACTCTAGTATACAAACTATACACTACTGCATGAATACAAACTACAATCCAAATTAGATATCTAGTTTTGACATACCAATGTTATTTCTTAGAAATCTGAATTTGTCTCTAGGCAGAGCCTTTGTAAAAATATCAGCAAACTGATTATCAGTGTGTACATAGTTCAAACTAATAATATTTTCATGGTATTTTTCTTTAACAAAATTGTACTTAATATCTTTGTGTTTACATCGTTTATGAAATTCGCTATTTTTAATCACATTTATGGCACTTTGATTGTCAATGTTTATGCACACAGATTTTTGTTTAAATTCACCTATATCACTGAGTAACTGTTTTAACCACATAGCTTCCTTAGTAGCTGCACAGGCAGCCATAAATTCGGCCTCTGTCGTGGATAAAGCCACAGTTTGCTGTCGTTGAGATGACCAAGTGACAGCAGCTCCATTTTTAAGGAATGCATAGCCAGTTATTGAACGTCGGGTAACTATGTCATTTGCAAAATCAGCATCGCTGTATCCAATTAAATCAGTACTGTCAGAGTTAGATGTGTAGCATAATCCATAACTTTTTGTCTCTTTCAGGTATTTTAATATTTTCTTTACAGCGTTCCAGTGGGAGTCATCATAAGAATGTAAGTATCGACTCACCTGGCTCACGGCAAACATAATGTCAGGTCTGCTTACAGTAGCTGCATGGATTAGTGATCCTACTGCTTCTCGGTAAGGATAGTTTTTCTTCAGTTCATCATCAGCCTTCTGCAACTTCACATTTGGATCAGCAGGAACACAGTTGGGGTTGGCATCCTGCATGTTGAATTTCCTCAACAAATGATCTATGTATTTGGTCTGATGTACTAAAATACAGTTATCATACTTTTCAATTTGCATACCAACAAAATTAGTTAATACAGGACATACTTTTAGATCAAAATTTGCTTGCAGATCATTAATTATTTCCATCATTGTAGATTTATCTTTACACAGCAAAAGACCATCATCAACATAGAGGCACAGATAACATTTGAAACCATTTATTATTCCAATGTAAACACACTGGTCTGCTTTACTTTTCTCAAAACCAAATTTATTAAGGACTGAACTAAATTTTGTGTTCCAACACCTGGGTGCCTGTTTTAGACCATATAAAGATTTAACAAGTTTACATACCATGTTAGACTTGCAGTCTAGTCCTTCAGGTGCTGTCATCAATATGTTTTCCTTTAATTCACCATACAGAAAAGCAGTGGTTATATCAAATTGTATTATTTCTAAATTTTCTTGTGCTGAAATGGACAATAAAACGCGAATAGAGTCGTACCTTACTGTTGGTGAGAATGTCTCATCATAGTCAATTCCTTCTTTTTGTGCATAACCTTTTGCACACAGTCGCGCTTTGTAACGAGGACCTGTTGGCTCGTCTTTAATCCGGAAAACCCATTTGCTTCCAATTGGCTTTGCATTCTGAGGTTTTTCTACCAATATCCAAGTTCCATTTTTATGATGAGATTCCAGTTCTTTCTCTATTGATATTTTCCATTTTTCAGAATCAGCTGATGTGGTTGCCTCAGTATAATTCAGTGGCACAGAAGTATCTTCACTGCAGCACAGGTAACTTTTTCCTTGATTATCTTTAGATTTGTCTTTATTTCTAGGTCTCAGAGTTCTGCTTGAGGGAGATGGTGTTTTACTGTTTTCAGTTGGTAAGTATTCACTGTCTGTACTGTTATCTGGTTCAGAGTAATTTTCAGTGTTTGTGGATTGGAATGTGTCATTAGCATCAGAGCTCTCAGATGTATGCTTGTCAATTGGTACAGTTGATGAGTCACACATTGAACTTTCTTGTATCAAGTCCACCGGAACATAATTTCTTTTTACTGTAGATTCAAGGAAGACTGCATCTCTACTCTTTATTACTGTTCTGGAACCAGAAATAACAAATCTGAATCCTTTTGTGTGATCACAATAGCCAATGAATATTGCTTTCTGTGCTTTTGCATCCCATTTTCTTCTCTTTTCTTTGGGAAGATGTATCATTGCTTCGCAACCAAATACTCTTAAGTGATTGACATTTGGTTTCTGCCCGGACCACATCTCTTCTGGTGTCTTGTATTTCAGTGATCGAGTTGGAGTTCTGTTGATAAGATAAGCAGCAGTGTGTACAGATTCAGCCCAGTATTGTTTAGATAAGTTGGCATTAATTAACAGACACTTTGCTTTTTCTACCAATGTTCTGTTCATTCGTTCGGCAACTCCATTTTGTTCGGGAGTGTATGGAGTGGTGGTTTGATGAACTATTCCAGCAGTTTTTAATAACTCAGAAAAATTGGAGTTAACATACTCAAGGCCATTATCAGAGCGAAGACACTTTATTTTGCATTCCAGTTGTTTCTCCACTAGGTTTTTGTATTCTTTGAATTTTTTCAGAGCATCAGATTTCTTCTGTAAAAAGTAAACAAAAACTTTCTTTGAGTAGTCATCAATCAGAGTCATGAAATATTTTGCACCACCCAGAGAACTTGTCTCCATTGGACCGCAGATATCAGAATGCACCAGTTCGAGTAACTTAGAAGATTTAGTTACACTTTGTTTTAGAGGTAAGCGCGTTTGTTTACCTTGTAAGCATGTCACGCATGTTAATTTATCATTTTTCTTTGATAATTTTACACCTTCAGTGTTATCTGCTAATTTTTCTAGATCTTGAAAATTCAAATGGCCCATGCGTTGATGCCAGAGGTAGACATCTTCCTTATCAACATCAGTTATGTATGCTTGTTCACATTTCACATCCAGCCTGTACATATTGTTGACTAAGCTTGCCATTGCAACAACCAGATTATTTTTATTTAATATCACACAGCCTTTACTGTTGAATTTTACCTGACCTCCATTTTTGATGATCTGACTGACTGATAGCAGATTTGTTGCCAGCTCTGGTACATAGAGTACATTTTGAAACAGAATTTTATTGTACTGACCTTTAGCATTGCACACATCTAAACTCAACTGTCCAGTACTATGAACTGATAGTGACTTGTCATTTGCTACCTTGATTGTCTTAATAAGTGGCACTTTCTCATCTTGCAATAAACTCTTATGTTTAGTCATGTGCACTGAAGCACCTGAGTCTATGTACCATGGATCTTCATAAGGGTTCGGTGTAGAAGCTATGAAAGCAGCCGCATAACTTGAACTCTCTTGATTCTTCTTTTTATTAGGATTTGACTTGCACTCAGCAGCAACATGACCATATTTATTACAGCTATAGCAACGGGGTCCCTTTTTAACCTGTTTCTTGAAACCTTTATTCCCTTTATTTTTATAGTTTGCAGCAAAAGCAGATGTGTCACTTTCACACTTTTTGACATCTTGTAGGATTTTCGACTTAACTGAGTCTGCACTTATTTTCATGCCTGAACTTTCAATTGCAATGATCATAGGTTTGTATTCTTCAGGTAGACCAGAGAGGAGCAGAGTTCCAAGCCACTCATCGTCTACTTTGAAGCCGATATTGCGAAGTTTGTGAGCCGTGGTCATGATCTTACTCACATATTCTTCCACATTTGAACATCCAGCGAGATTTGTTGTACATAAGTCTCGAAGCAATCCCACACGGCGTGTAAGCCCCGAGTCGTCGAAAGCGTTTGCCAAGCAGTCCCACACCTCCTTTGCAGACGTTGCATCCTGTATGTGAACATAGTTTACAGAGTCCACAAGCAAAATAATTTTCGATTTTGCTTTAATGTCACGTTTTGAGTCGACAGCTACGCCGGGCACCGGTTCAACACAGTCCCACAGTTCCTCGTGTTGGAGATATGTTTTGAGTGCGAATCTCCATGTTCAATAGTTTTCCCGACCAGTTAACTTTTCGATCATGACGAGAGGATTGCTTGACGACATGTTTTATGCTATAATTTGACGAACTGAATGTTATTTCACAGTCTGTAAAACCGACGCTCACTTTCGAGTTTACGTTTAAACCGGCATGTAATGTTTTTACATAATACACTGTTTTTACACTGTGTCCACATTTAACAGGCTTCCTGGGCGCATAACCTATTATATTAATGCAATGAAAAAGAGGATTGCTTGAGATTACTTTTAATTTATTGGTTTTATAAACGGAGTACAACTTTGTCAGTGATGTTCACAGAGTAGAAGAAAGTATAGACAACATATGAAAAGGCGCGAAATTTGACACAGACTATAAATATTTTAACATATACATTATGATGTTTTGTCTTTTGAAGCTCTTGCCCATAAAATGCTCCTAAAATAGGTTGACCTCTGATTGTATCTTCAATTAAGTAGGTGATAGGAGTTGTATTTTGTATTTTTCGAATTTTAAATATTTCCGATGACCAGTTGGGGGTATATCCTTTTTCAAATGTTCCTTTGTACTTACTGATACGCACATAATCACCTACTTTAATTTTGCTTCTTGTACTATCATTTTTTACCAACCTTAAGTATCTTTCTAATATTCGTTTTTTATTAATGTTATCCACGTTAGCGGGGATTTCATCAATTGTCCGATGGTAAGTGTGATTATATTTATAAATAACGTCATTAAGGGTATTAGCTACCCAATTATAGTTGCCTTTTAAACTAAATCCCTTATAAAGTTTAGATTTCAAAGTTCTGATAAATCGTTCAACTATCGAAGCCTTTTTTGTTGAGAAGGTTGAATAGTGGTTAATTTGATAAGATTTCATAAGCTTTTGGAATTTATTATTATAAAATTCTGCTCCATTATCCGTTTGCAGATTTTTAGGAACACGTCCTATAGCTAGGAAAATTTTGAAACAGTTACATACATCATCTTTGGTTTTACTTTTCAGAGGAAAGGCCCAAGCATATTTCGAAAAAGTATCAATAACAGCAAGAATAAATCTGTAATTTTTATTTTCTTTTGAAATTGATTGCATATCAATTAAATCTGCTTGCCACAGGTCGTCTATATCTTTCATAATAACATGTCTTCGTGGAAAGTTTACTCTTGCATTTTTATGAATTTCGTTTACCACGTCGGCTTTGCTCATGTTCAGAATTCAGTACAACTGTCTTGAATTTATGTATAATACTGAATGCAAAGCATATTATTATGACTATTTATTCTTTAATTATCCCAGCTTCTTTCAGTTCTTCAACTATCGATAAAATTTCATTATCATGGTTTGTGTTGCCAGCATCTCTTGAAGCTACTAATAGTTTCAATCTCTCGACTAATTCGTTAGGATCATCCCAATATACCAAGTCGGTGTTGTTTTTGTATTTTTTTAGCGTTGGTAAGTTTCCTCCAAGTTTAGCGTGCGCAAGTTTATCATGGTTTGACGATTCGGAAAATAGGGGTTTGATTATTGTACAATATTTTATGCCTTTGTCACCTCTTATTTGACCTTTAGGATTAAAATCTCTTTTATGGGCATTTGTATAATGTAATATATCCTTATAGACAAGTTTATCTTCGCCCGATATTAACTTTAAATCAGGTTTTCTTCGGAGTAAAAGTTCTTTTAGACCAGCCGTTAAATTGTAAGCCTTGTCGCCGATTTTAATTAAAATGGTACTATCGTTATTCACACTATCAATTTTAGAAAAAGATACTGCTGAGTTACCCATTAATAAAGTTTTATTTTCACTTCTAATTCCAAACGGTATACTAATACCATCATAAATACCAAAGATATCATCACCCTCTAATGACATTTCTAAATTATCTATCGATTCCTTTTTAGCATTTTTTTCGACGAATTGTGTAGAATTAGGTTTTGGATCGTAATAGTCATTGATCTTTGAAGATGAGCTAGTATTATTTTCATGGGACTCCATTCCTTCAGAATTATTCAGAGTTGTATTTACAATGTTATTATATTTTTCTGCATATCTATTAGAATCAACTAGAGTTTTTAGAGGATCTGTGACAGGTTTTAGTATTTTATCAAGTGACAAGTTCATTGAATGCTCCTGATTTTTCATTTGTTTAATTTTATTCTTTATGGAGTCGACAGACTTCACTAATTCCATTTTAATATTTTTTTCCATCTTACAATAAATAAAAACTGTATTCAGGTAAGAAAGGAATAATACTAACAACATTTATGTATGTAATTCATTTATAAGAATGAGCCTTCATTCAAAGTTTAAAAAAATATCAAAATTCTGTCTGTACCTTCCATTGTTTAATGGTGACTCTTTGTTGATAAGTAGAAAATTATAAGGGTTACTCCAAACAGTTTTACAAATGTCTTTAAACTGATTCCACGGTAGATCAGAATTCACATGTTCATCATAGATATGCTTTAAGTTCACATCATCTTGTTTAAATATTATAAGAAAATTTGCATTATCACGTAGCAACTGTTTCGGAATTTTCGAGTAGGTTTGCGATAAGTAAAAGCAGTCAATTTGCTTATGTCTTCCCATAGAGAAGTAATTACGAATGTTTATTTGCTTTTCACACACAACATCATCAAAAATAAAAACTGAATTCGTTAAAGCTTCATATGGAGCTATAACATCTTTGTCGTCATTGAACTCATTGAACTTTATCTGAGGTACTCTTCTTAATACTTCACTTAAAAAACGATATTTTGGTTGGAAAGTAGTTTTCGAGTAAAGATAAAGATTTTTAAATTTAAGCCCATTTTCATGCAGCAGTAAACTTATCATAGCGTTTGTTTTACCACAGTTTGAGGGTCCACATATTATGCAACGAATTGTATTAGGCAATAAAGCGCTGTGTCTGATCTGATAACTAGAGTCATTAAAATTTATATTTTTCACATTCAGGGATATGGGTTGTTTGATCAACTTCATCTTGCCTACTACTTGCAAAAACCACTATCCTTCTATATATATATATATATATTTAAATATAAGTATAATGCATATATTGGAACGCAAATATAGTTTCTAAACAACCTGTTGAGACAATCAGCACGTCAGAGTAATTAAACAGTTTATATAATTGTTGCAGCTAGCAAAAGCCGTCACTTACTTATTTCAAGTTGTAATAATATTTTTTT
Organism: Xanthia togata; assembly: GCA_963853775.1. Lineage (NCBI taxonomy): Eukaryota > Metazoa > Arthropoda > Insecta > Lepidoptera > Noctuidae > Xanthia > Xanthia togata. The sequence continues at coordinate 11,149,650 of OY970806.1, forward strand.
TTATAGTGAAGGTAAGTTTTAGTATTAAATTAACCAAATTAAAAATAATTTCGGTAAGTACTTCTGACTTTATATACAATTTTATTTTTTCAGAATTATGTCTCTTTCGCCATGCTATAGCCCCCACATTTTGAGCAATGATAACGTGATTTCTGAAGAACACGAACAATTCCGATTACGTGAGGTATGTAGTATTTAACTATAAGTAATTGTATGTATTTATAGCTGATTTGATTTTTTCTTTTATTTACTATTTATTTATTTTTACAGGGGGACTCTGCAAATCTCAATGATGGCGATCCGGTAATAAGCCCGTATTTTTTTTGTGAGGTATGTATTATTTTTGTGAAATTAAAAAAAAATGCTTACGGTTAATCCATTAGGTATAGTTAATTAATGTAATTCTTTATATTTACAGAAAATGAACAATCCTTATCTTGTGGAAGATAATGGTGATATTGTTAAATCATTATATTTTTCACAAGATATGAATAAATCCAATGCGGTTGAAACTGCGCCTCAGAAACGTGAACCGGAAAAAAATAATAAGAAGGAAAAGAAAAATATGAATATTAAAAAAAGGAAAAAATCTCAGCTTTTTTTAAAAAATATGATACCAAAACCATTTGCTACATCCTCTTCATCTTATGTTATCCGGAATGAACCAGGAAAAGCACATCATGTGATAAATATATCTATTAATGATCTAAGTAGCAACAATCTAATCGGAACGAGTGGCAGTGAAAATGATAGTACTTGTGTTCAGTACCTAGTCAGGGACACTTGTGATTATATTATGGATGAAACTGAATATTTGATTAGTAAAATAGTAAAAAAAATAAGTGTAGCTAATCAATTATGAATCTTATTTCTAAGACAATGTTCAATTTTATATAATTCTGTGTTCTATTACTTAGTTGAATAAAAATATATTATTACATATCATATCTACTTTTATTTACCTTTCAGTTCATAATAAAGTTAGGATAGGGTAATTTATAATTAAAAACAAACAAACAAAAATTTAACATAGGTATTTATTAGTTGTAAAAATAATCTTTTTTTTTTGTTACATTATCACAATAGAACATAATTATAAAACTTAATTAAAGTATGGTGCTATAGTGCCCCCATGGTACAGTCTCAAAACTATTTTTTATCAGTTGTCTTTTATCATCATCTCTGTTAAGTATCAGCTTATTTAATTTTTGAGTAAAAATCTGATGATTTTTCGATCGTATAACATACATGTCATCTCTTAGGTTTTCTTTATAATTTAAAGCTCTTTTATATTTTTCAATGTCCAGTTTTTTTGTTATTGGCTTTGTAACTCCTTTTGCTTTTTTAATAGTATTTTTCTCAGAATTTATACAATACAACTTAGCACGTAAACCAACAAATTCTGAAATTACTTCTCCTCCCATTTCATCTTTAAAATAACCTGGTATTTGCCCGTTAGCTTTTGGTATACCATACTTATTATTTTCCCCAAAATTGTTTGTATCAAAATACTTAATATTTTTTTTCATATCAGCGTAAAAATCACCAGTTTTTATATGGTAAAGAAGACTATCGGTATCCGTATAACATAATTTTATATTATCTTTATAAATATTTTTCATAACAGAATAATGAAAATTATATAAATGTGTTTTGGAAATCTCAAGAATAGAAAAACCAATGTAAATGGGACGATCTAAAATAACTTTTGTCTTATTTAACTGAATAGCAACTAGATTTTCCGAGAAAATTGCTAAGAGTTAAAGTTTGGAGCACTTATATATTTTTCTGCCCCACATAATCTGTTAGTTGTATTTAACGCATCTTTCCATAATTGTACAAGTCGAACATCAACTTGTTTACGTTTGTTTTCAATCGTTTTCCCAAAAATGGAGTTGTTTTGCTTTTTGAAAAAGTCTCTTTCGAAATCTGATTTAGCCTTTTGTCTTAGATAAGTATTTAAAGAAATATATGGCTCTAAAAAGTTATCTTGATGGAATGATAGTATTCTATGTATTTTAAGTAAAATTAAACCATTTTTCAAACATTCTTGTAAATGCACATAATGGATTACAAAGCGATGTTTGTTATACAGATTTGCTATTAATTTTTTACATTGATTTTGTAAAGGGGAAAACTTTTCAGCTGCAAAAGGTAAGTCTGAATGAGCATTATGAATGTTGGTTGGGTAACATAAGTCTACGTCAAGAATGTACCCTTGATCACTCATTTTACATACATTCTTGATATTGAAATCGATTATTTCATTTTCATTCAGAAATTTAAAATTTCGCATAGGCAGTTTTTGCATCATAGCAAATCCATATAAATTAACACAGTCTAGATAAATTAGATAGGTGCTAGGTTTTTCATTGTTGTAAGTTGATAAATATTTATTATTAGCTTTAGCATATCTCATTGAGCATTGAGCGAGGCCTCCACGAATTCCTTCTTCTAACATTTGATACATGTCCACATCCGAAATTAAATCAAGTTCAACTTTAGTGTATAAAAGCATAGCATCCCAACTTAAGGATGGGGATGAAACATAAAAACATGGATCCAAACTATAATAAACTAAACTCATGTCTCGAAATTTTTCAAAAATGTCACATAGTAAAAGAACGTCACATTTCAAATAAAGATCCGTATACTCTCCCAAATTTTTTATTTTAAATGCGTTCCACACTGTTACAGCATGTTGATAATCATCTGTAGAAATATTTTCTCCGGTAAGTTTGTTAAAAAAATTTGATTGCTCAGGTAGTTGAGTTTCATTATATTTTTCCCATGTATCTATATAGTCATAACAGTATACACCTTTTCTACGAACCAATTTAAAAAATTCCTCATTTGGAAAATACAATCGCATGTTATGAAAATCGTTCGAATGTAAAGTGTTAGCCAATTTATCTAAACTAGTACTCAAAAAATTAAATGAATCTATAAATTTTAACTGTGCTGTATTAGTTTTATCAATCGGTATGAACTTTGTAAACGATATATATTTTTCTTTTGATTTTGGAATCAAATTAATTCTACCAAGAATACCAGATAATTCTTTAATAAATAAATGACAATCGTAACCAGATAAATTATGAAAAATTATTGGTATAAACTGACATTTTTTCAAATTTAAATTACAAGTATTATGGGCAGGACCTCTATATTTACCCGTAAAATGGTCATGGTCTTTAACTATTATATCATTCATAACAAACTCAGTTTTACATATATGACAGGTTGTAGCTTCATTATGGACAGTTAACTCCTCGGGGGTAAGTGATAACATTGGCTTATCATCTAATAAAATTTTATAAAGCCTTTTTATATCACTTTTTATTGTTTCAACAAATCTTTGCGCACAATTTGGACCTCTATAACTAACAAAATCATTCAGTTCGGGGTTAGATTTGCAGCAAATGTAATAGGCAAACGAGGATGCTTTATGAGCTTGCACATTTTCAGTAAAAAGAGATTTATTTTTGTCTGAGTATACACAAAGTAAACTTTCAAAATCGCCATATATCACAATAGGTATTTTTTGAGTTCTTTGAAAATTCATAAAATGTAATTTGCTATTTTCTTCAGGTAAAACCGTTTGTTTTTTACCGCACCCGTGATTCATCAGTTTATCTATATGGTTGTAATATAAAAAACATTCATCGCATAAAAATACTTTGGACTTGTGTTTAGTTAATTGACGATGCAGAAGGCGGCTAAAGTCTTTTATTAAACAAAAATGCGCTTTTCCGTTTTTATAAATGTATAATAGGTTAGCATGGATAAGCTTTCGTTTACTTGTCACATATAAAGGACCAGTTACTTGATTATTAGCTTCAAGGCCATAAACATTCACGCTAATAAATTGATTATTTATTTCAAATATTTTAATGTCGTTAAAACTCGGAGGAAATGTTAAATTATTTATATTAAAGAGCGTCGTATAGTGCGGATATGATTTTATACGATTAGGATTCTGTGTAGTCGGATACATATGGGCTGCAATACACCACAAAAAACAGTGATTATCATTGTTATGTATGTTTAAACATGACTTTGTATTTCTTATGACTGCAGGTAATTGTAAGTAAGTTCCAGCTCTTAGAGGATTGTACTTATTTATATTTATTTCCAAATGACTTATAAAATTAATCGTCCAACCTGATTCTGAAAGTTCAAACTCTGAACATTTAGATATTAGTTTTTCAGAACATTTTAAGTAAATATCAGCAATGTCAGTGCTCTGCACTAAAATATTAAATTTTGTGTTAAAAGATTTCATAGATATTTCATTATTTTTGGGCAAAATGTATGAAACAAACAATTCAAAATTTACTTTGATTGCTTTATGTTTTTTAATAGCATTTTCTATGATATCATACACAGTTCTCGTAATTTGCCTTAAAAACGTCTCAGGAGTAATAGTGAAAACAATCGAATTTATTTTATAACTTATAATCCTGTTTTTAAATGCAGAAGCAATGACTTGAACATGGTCAAACTCAGAACTCGCCAAGCGATTTGATTTATGAATATTCGTTCTATTATGCGATGCCAACTTTGAAACATAAATATTACAGTCTTTACAAAAAAACATTTCTAAAATATATTCAATTCAATTTTTAAATAAAAATATTATTTAACAAAACTCAAATTTTTCATTAAACAAATTTATTCTGCTTTAATTTCTCATGTGTAATTTTAATCAGTTTATTATATCATTTGTTATTTATTCAGTTTTCATTTCTCTTGTGTAAAATGCCTGTCGGACAAGACACGTTAATAAGATTAAAACAAAATTATTCTGCTTTAATTTCTCATGTGTAATTTTAATCAATTTATTATCTCATTTGTAATTTATTCAGTTTTCATTTCTCTTGTGTAAAATGCCTGTCGGACAAGACACGTTAATAAGATTAAAACACAATTATTCTGCTTTAATTTCTCATGTGTAATTTTAATCAGTTTATTATCTCATTTGTAATTTATTCAGTTTTCATTTCTCTTGTGTAAAATGGCTGTAGGACAAGACACATTAATAAGATTAGAAGACTTATATTTTTAAATCAAATGATAAAAAATAATATGAGAGCTGTACCTATGACAAATAACGAATATTAAGAGATAACATATTTGCTAGTTATCTTTTGAATTTATAAAACTAAATGATAACCAACTTATGAAAAAACGTGATTAAATTATACCTAATTTTAAAATATAAAAAGTTATATAATTCTGTACGAAAAAAGTTGCAGTCAACACACAATTTATTGCGGATTAGTATACAGTACCGGGCGAATTTCCCTCATTTCATCCCGACCAGCATTGACTAGACCAGTTAATGCAGCCCAAACACCTGTGTTCTGGTCAGTAGCAAGCTTCAAAGTTATGAGTGCTTGTTTCCAGCGCTCGTTGTATTGTAGTCGCTCAACTTCACGAGTGTTGTACACTCGCAATTCGAAGTAGTATTGTCCTGTTTTCACCGGGTCAGACTGGTATGAGTATCCCGAAGCTACGCGCTGAGAGAATGCACTTCTCAGAGTCGCAGCTCGAATTGGCTGTTGCGGTAATTCATCCTGGAATATAATTAAATTACAATGTATCATCTAGTGTGTAATAGCGCATGTCGAGTCTAAGTACCACCCAAGTTCAAGGCTGTGTATGTAGGATGTGTATTCACCACTCTTACATATCAAAGTAAAAATAATTTATTATAAACAAAGACTTTCTGACAATTTCTTATTTAATTGCACTTTTATGGGAGAGGCCTATGTCCAGGACTGTGATAAGCTGAGTTAATTGATAGATTTTTGGAAATTGAAGCTAACCAAATTTAAACTAGGAATAGCAAAAACTTACCTCAGAGTCAGGAAGCACAGCAATTTTCTTTCGTTTGACAGCTGGTGCGGTAGTAGACTTCGCGTCGCTGTCGGAATCCGATTGCTCTGCAAATGGATTTTTCACCGGCAGATCTTTTTTCTTCAGAACCTTTTTAGCCCGCTTCGCCGGTACAGCTTTCTTCTTAGAACCACCGCTGTTACCTGCTGTCGAAGGTTGCTCCAAGTCCTCTTCATGCGACCAAAACGGATTGTTAGCCCTGAAAAATAATTATAATAATATCAATATAATGTCACACTTGTAACTAAAGGATAAAGCACACGTGTACTTAACCCTCGTGATTAAATGATTAGGCATGATTCCAAACTAAAGGCTACTAAAAAAATTCTAACTTCATCTATAACACTAGAAATTGACCACAGAGCCTCTGTTTGGTGGTTGTAACCACTAATTATAACATAGCGCACACCCACACACCCACATTTCGCCTATTGCCATAAACCGGATACAATCCAAACTCCAGGCTGCTACTGGAAATTTCCTAACTAAACCCAATAACTATACGATCTGGAGTTCAAAGCCAGAACCTTACTCTCAGCAACCGAGCTTGCGATCGGTAGACCAATGTGTATGAGTGGCGAGCACTAATAATTAAAAATATAATAAACTGATAACAATGTAAGTAAGTCAAATAATAATAATAATATGCTTGGCTTGCATCAATGCTTTTTATAAAATAAAATAACACACTACTTTTTTTTCAGACTACTTAATATGATGATAAGTTAAGTACTAATAATTAGGCGGTGGAGAATGTAGAACTCAGATGTGAAATTGTAACTTTAAAAAAATTATATATATATATTAATAGGTACTTACATACTTTGCTACTGCAGGATTCTAGCACAGAATATCACAATGTAGTTTTTGTCACAATAACGACAAAATGCGAAAGCAATTAACTATGTGCTCTCAAGCGTAACGTTAAAAGTAATAGCACAGTCGTGGGAGACCTACATTTATACACCTTTAAAGTTAAGCCGTGTTCATTATGCAAATTCGATGTAAGAAGTTACTGTAAAAAATATATATGATAAATATTGCTCATGCAATTTGGTCCCTATGACAAATGCTCTCAAAGCATACTTTTATTTATACTAATTTCTCTTACTAATCTCATGTATGAACACTCCCGGATGATACATATTAGGAATTATGTTTACTCATCATTTTATCCATAATAGCGCTGCAACAAGCAATTCGAGACGAAAATCGTTAAGGCGCAGATATATGATTTTAGGGACTATTAACTCTGTTATTACACCTTCAAATAATGCAAGTAAGTTATGCAAAAAATATGTGTTTAAAATAAACATAAAATCTATGTATTTGTGTGTTTTTTAGTATTGTAGTAAATACTTTATGAAATAAATTCCGGAAGTAATGTCTGCCCAAAGGATTAAAAGTGATATTACTTTCAAACTAGTTAAGATATATTCATGATATTTTTTGTATGAACAGACTATTTTATTATCCATAATTTTATCTGCGATTTTTTCAAATATTCATATTTTCGTTACGCATTTATATGGCCAAGGTCACCAGCATTTACCAGGCCCTTAATGGAATGAGGGGCCAACTAACTCCGGTTATCAACAATAAACATTTATTAAACCAGTTCAATGAGACCTCACAAATTTATGGATAACGAACCGACAGCAATAGAGGATTATGAATAAAACCAAATTATTTGTAATACAAACAAACAAGGCATTTTATTAAAGCACTATTAAAACAAATATTAATTATTTTTGCAAAGTTCGCATAATATTACCTATGTATATTTTTAACATTTATAAGAATAATTATAAGTCGTTTGAAACCATTACTTTTAGTATTTTATTATTGAATATTTTGGATTTAGTTATATTTTAATGCAAGAACTTATAATATATTATTAAGCTTATAATATTATTACTTATCTATGTGTAGGTACAGTATAATTATACAGATACAATCTTATGCTACAAACCTATAAAATCAGTTATTAACATTAAAAAAAATACTTTTCCATACAATTGTAAAAGTTTATGAAATCATACATATTTTTTTATCTATATGTTTTCGTGAATTTTTCCAATTATATTTTCTAAATCTAAGTAAATATCACTACTTGTCATATTGTCTATTACATATTGCACACATTTATTTGCGTTGCACTCGCAAGGTTTATCAGGGTGATTGTCAGCCTCATAAATTTCAATTTTGATCGTCCTTGACCGCGTAGAAAATGTATTTTGAGCCCTCGTTTTGGTATATGAGTATGCTTGGATCCGCTTGCGCTTTTGCGGGGGTGATGAGATTTCCCCTTTTCTTTTTAAATTGAGCTTAGCTGACTCGCTTGCAATTGGCTCTTTTTGGGGAATTGCAATAAAATTAAAAAGATCTTCAGAGTCCTGAAACAAAAAAAAAAACATAAGAAAATATTTTACGATAACAGAATGATTATAAATATTTAAAAGAAAAATATACTCACCGACATTTTATTTAGATTTATCTTACAGAAATGCTCTCACGAATTGTTTCAAATTAAATGTATTTTTATATTAATTTCACTCTTATAGGTATATGAACTAGCAGCATGTCATTAAAGTTCAATTTTATTCCTTATAAAAACAAGAAAAGCTTGCTATCAAATAAATTCTATGTACTCGGTACATAGAGTTCAAATTGATTTATTGCGGCTTACACGTGGAATCAAATTCCTTCCCATCCCAATTTGGTCAATGGCGCCACACCGTCGCGGATACCTGAGATGAAATTCTAAAAAGGAAGTTGTATGTACTTATGCCATCGCTGTTAATGAAATAAGCTAAATAAAATGTATCCGTATCCAAGGTTGGGGTGGTAGGCGGGTCCGCTATCAAGGCTCAGATACCGGTTAAATTTTCAAACCGTTATTATATACGTATCGTATGTTTTTTTTTCTAGCCGGTATTTGAAAGAGCATTTACAAAAAGGTTTATTTTGATTAAACGGTTTAGAGCAATAAAAACCGGTTAGTACATCTACGTAGCGCGCCGCTATGCGTGGCATCCTTAGGTACAAGTAGTCACAAGTTGCAACGCGTTTACCGACATGCCGCTCGTTGAATAAACCGGTTTATTTAGGTTAATCTAAGGTTCTTAAAACGTTCGCGTTCTTAAGAAAAGTTCGGAGGAAACCCGAAATAAACCGGTATCAACCGGTAATTTTTAAACCGGTTCCGAGTCTTGTCCACTTTATGTGATGTAGCAGCATGTTACTTCTGCGGTAGTGGACTCATGGACTGGCACTATCAGGATGTGTCATGGTCAGAGCATGTTCACAGCTTTTTTGTGATTGATTATGATATGCACTTGATGACCTGCACTAGTAGGGTATAATTGGGGGGCTTCTGCATCGCGCAGTTCGAGCGCACGCGAGAGCAAGTGATGCAGAACCCCCAATTATACCCTACTGGCAGAGACGGGTGACCTTACTCAAAGGCTATAAAATCAAATGTCTAATTAAACATTCAACCATTCCAACTACTAGAATAAATACATACTTAATAGTAGATTTCGGTGATGATTACACATCACAAAAAACAAAAAAATATTGTCACTTTTATGAAAATTGGAAGTGTAAGAGACCTGTGCGAGGGAAAGCCAAAGGGAAATTATCCGAATCAACCTATTAAATGGTGCTTGCCAAGTGAACGTTTACGCTTACGGAGACATCTACGAGTGGTACTTATTCTCTTATAGTCATAGAAACCTTCAAAAGTATGCAATCCTGATATCTAGATATCTTCCTGACCTGACCATATACAAATACAGAACAAACTTAACGAAAACCTACAAAGAAGTTGGCTCCAATGTCGACTCTGTGGACTCATAACTAAACAAATACTGTTTTAAAGTTACCCCGTTACATAAAAGTACCTATTCAATAAACCAGAATATTTATTAAAGCTCGTTTGAAATTAAAAAAATAAAAATATATATAAGAGACCTGTGCGAGGGAAAGCCAAAGGGAAATTATCAGAATCAACCTATTAAATGGTGCTTGCCAAGTGAACGTTTACGCTTACGGAGACATCTACGAGTGGTACTTATTCTCTTATAGTCATAGAAACCTTCAAAAGTATGCAATCCTGATATCTAGATATCTTCCTGACCTGACCTGAATACAAATACGGAACAAACTTAAGGAAAACCTACTAAGAAGTTGGCTCTAATGTCGACTCTGTGGACTCATAACTAAACAAATACTAAAAAACCTAGTAAAAAGTACCTATTCAATAAACCAGAATATTTATGATCAGATAATTTTTATTAAAGCTCGTTTGATTCCCAATTATGTATGTCAATTAAACTCATAACGTAAATAAAACGTCGTCGATATAATGTATGTGTAGTAGGTATTATAATACCAATGCACTTTTCACCAAATTCAAAACTAGAAAAAAACTCTTTTCTTTTTTGCCTAGGGGTTAAGGGGCTATGTTTATAAATTGCTTGTAAATTGCCATCATTTTTGGGGGTTACAAAGAAATTAGAGGCAAAAAAAATAAAACCCCTTAAAATTTAACACGCGCACCAGCTGCGAGTGCGCATCTAATGCACGAATTTAATACACGAATTTAATACACGAATTTAATACACGAACACTCCACTCGGCCCCTGCAATGATAATTATAATGTATTTATTTTATTTATTAATTTAACTCACCAACCCACTAACCTATATTAAGTTATTAGTACGCACACTTTTTTTTCACCAAACTAAAAAAAAAAAAAAAGTAAATCTCTTTTTTTTCGCCCGGGGGTTGGGGGGAGGGGAGGTCTATGTTTACCTTTCACTTTATCGGACCCGCAGGACACTTTACTAATAATCATGTACAAAATATTTTACCGAGCGAAACCGCCCGATCGCATCTTTCTCGAGGTTTACATATATATGGGTATGATTGAGATTAACATATAATTGCTGCCGCTATCAGCTAATTGGGAAAGCTGCAGTCCACACGCGTCATGGGTTCTATTGGTGCGTTATCACAGCCGGCGTACCATAGAACTCAGCTCCTACCCTTGGCCTGCCCGTGGGCGATACACGACGCCGCCGACTGTCAACTGCGTGGACCGACGGACCGTGTTTTATGCGTGTTGCGTATCAAGGAAACGGTCGTTGTATGAAACAATTTGATGGGCGCGACGACGAACGGCGCTCGGACGCGCTAGCGTCGTCGCGTTCGGTGAGTTTTGCTCTCTTATGAGTTTCGATGTGAGGCGCTCTATAGATTCCGGGCGGAATCGTATATGATGTCGCGAATGTGTCAACAAACTTTACACACGTGAACTCGTCTCGGTACGAACGTTCCGAATGGGGGCTCTTCTGTTCATGCTCGTTCATGAACGTCTCATGCTCAAACAGACTGGTTAGCAGGGACAGTCTGTTAAAATCATCTCTCGCCCATCCATCCAGTGAGTAGACCCTTCGAACGATAGAGAGATGTAGACGCTCGATCTTGTCCGGAATGTAGCAGGTCATTCCGGACCAGAACGGGGTTGGGCGGTGTGCGTTACCCCAGCCAGATAATGTCGAAAATCGTCATCTAAGTGCAATAGATGTCTGTCGACGGAGCGTCGCTGGCGAAGACACGAACGAAGTTTGGTGTGTGTGTTTTCATTCATTCCGCATGGTAAACGGCGGGAGTAACTATGACTCTCTTATGTACGTAAGGGGTTTTTAGTGCTCACGCATGTGGTCATGTACCCTTTGGCTGCCGCTATCAGCTAATTGGGAGAGCTGCAGTCCACATGCGTCAAGGGTTCTATTGGTGCGTTATCACAGCCGGCGTACCATAGAACTCAACTCCTACCCTTGGCCTGCCCGTGGCGCCGCTGCTAAGCCAACAAGGGGGGGGGGGGGAGGCTACTCATGCTCAAACAGACTGGTTAGCAAGGAGAGTCTGTTAAAATCATCTCTCGCCCATCCATCCAGTGAGTAGACCCTTCGAACGATAGAGAGATGTAGACGCTCGATCTTGTCCGGAATGAAGCAGGTCATTCTGGTCCAGAACGTGGTTGTCGTTGGCGTATGTATTAGTTTATTATTATATAAGATTATTTTGTTTTTTTTCTATGGGTCTTAGTCGCCTGAAAATATTATTATTATTAATGCAGTCAACTTCTTAGACTACGTACTTTTTGCCTAAGTCTTATTACATGTAAATCACAGATCAATTATATAATATTATCAAGATGCTTCTGTCACTTACAACAGGTACGTAAGTAGGTACCTACCTAACTACCTAGGTATATGAAGAATGGCATAGTGGACACTACTTTGAGCAATTTAAAGTTAAGTTTTAAACATTTAGTGTGGTAAGTTTAATTTTGTAGGTTTAGGTTGGTGTAATTTATTGCGCGCCCGCTTTGTTTATGGGTTATGTTTAACATAGGTATATAAAGAATGGCATAGTGGACACTACTTTAAGCAATTTAAAGTTAAGTTTTAAACATTTAGTGTGGTAGGTTTAATTTTTTAGGTCGGTGTAATTTATTGCGCGTCCGCTTTATGGGTTATGTTTACCTAGGTATATGAAGAATGGCATAGTGGACACTACTTTGAGCAATTTAAAGTTAAGTTTTAAACATTTAGTGTGGTAGGTTTAATTTTTTAGGTTTAGGTTGGTGTAATTTATTGCGCGCCCGCTTTGTTTATGGGTCATGTTTACTTAGGTATATGAAGAATGTGGCATAGTGGACACTACTTTGAGCAATTTAAAGTTAAGTTTTAAACATTTAGTGTGGTAGGTTTAATTTTTTAGGTTTAGGTTGGTGTAATTTATTGCGCGCCCGCTTTGTTTATGGGTTATGTTTAACATAGGTATATAAAGAATGGCATAGTGGACACTACTTTAAGCAATTTAAAGTTAAGTTTTAAACATTTAGTGTGGTAGGTTTAATTTTTTAGGTCGGTGTAATTTATTGCGCGTCCGCTTTATGGGTTATGTTTACCTAGGTATATGAAGAATGTGGCATAGTGGACACTACTTTGAGCAATTTAAAGTTAAGTTTTAAACATTTAGTATGGTAGGTTTCATTTTTTAGGTTAAGGTTGGTGTAATTTATTGCACGCCCGCTTTGTTTATGGGTTATGTTTACCTAGGTTTATAAAGAATGGCATAGTGGACACTACTTTGAGCAATTTAAAGTTAAGTTTTAAACATTTAGTGTGGTAAGTTTAATTTTGTAGGTTTAGGTTGGTGTAATTTATTGCGCGCCCGCTTTGTTTATGGGTTATGTTTAACATAGGTATATAAAGAATGGCATAGTGGACACTACTTTAAGCAATTTAAAGTTAAGTTTTAAACATTTAGTGTGGTAGGTTTAATTTTTTAGGTCGGTGTAATTTATTGCGCGTCCGCTTTATGGGTTATGTTTACCTAGGTATATGAAGAATGGCATAGTGGACACTACTTTGAGCAATTTAAAGTTAAGTTTTAAACATTTAGTGTGGTAGGTTTAATTTTTTAGGTTTAGGTTGGTGTAATTTATTGCGCGCCCGCTTTGTTTATGGGTCATGTTTACTTAGGTATATGAAGAATGTGGCATAGTGGACACTACTTTGAGCAATTTAAAGTTAAGTTTTAAACATTTAGTGTGGTAGGTTTAATTTTTTAGGTTTAGGTTGGTGTAATTTATTGCGCGCCCGCTTTGTTTATGGGTTATGTTTAACATAGGTATATAAAGAATGGCATAGTGGACACTACTTTAAGCAATTTAAAGTTAAGTTTTAAACATTTAGTGTGGTAGGTTTAATTTTTTAGGTCGGTGTAATTTATTGCGCGTCCGCTTTATGGGTTATGTTTACCTAGGTATATGAAGAATGGCATAGTGGACACTACTTTGAGCAATTTAAAGTTAAGTTTTAAACATTTAGTGTGGTAAGTTTAATTTTGTAGGTTTAGGTTGGTGTAATTTATTGCGCGCCCGCTTTGTTTATGGGTTATGTTTAACATAGGTATATAAAGAATGGCATAGTGGACACTACTTTAAGCAATTTAAAGTTAAGTTTTAAACATTTAGTGTGGTAGGTTTAATTTTTTAGGTCGGTGTAATTTATTGCGCGTCCGCTTTATGGGTTATGTTTACCTAGGTATATGAAGAATGGCATAGTGGACACTACTTTGAGCAATTTAAAGTTAAGTTTTAAACATTTAGTGTGGTAGGTTTAATTTTTTAGGTTTAGGTTGGTGTAATTTATTGCGCGCCCGCTTTGTTTATGGGTCATGTTTACCTAGGTATATGAAGAATGTGGCATAGTGGACACTACTTTGAGCAATTTAAAGTTAAGTTTTAAACATTTAGTGTGGTAGGTTTAATTTTTTAGGTTTAGGTTGGTGTAATTTATTGCGCGCCCGCTTTGTTTATGGGTCATGTTTACCTAGGTATATGAAGAATGTGGCATAGTGGACACTACTTTGAGCAATTTAAAGTTAAGTTTTAAGCATTTAGTATGGTAGGTTTCATTTTTTAGGTTAAGGTTGGTGTAATTTATTGCGCGCCCGCTTTGTTTATGGGTTATGTTTACCTAGGTATATAAAGAATGGCATAGTGGACACTACTTTGAGCAATTTAAAGTTAAGTTTTAAACATTTAGTGTGGTAAGTTTAATTTTGTAGGTTTAGGTTGGTGTAATTTATTGCGCGCCCGCTTTGTTTATGGGTTATGTTTAACATAGGTATATAAAGAATGGCATAGTGGACACTACTTTAAGCAATTTAAAGTTAAGTTTTAAACATTTAGTGTGGTAGGTTTAATTTTTTAGGTCGGTGTAATTTATTGCGCGTCCGCTTTATGGGTTATGTTTACCTAGGTATATGAAGAATGGCATAGTGGACACTACTTTGAGCAATTTAAAGTTAAGTTTTAAACATTTAGTGTGGTAAGTTTAATTTTGTAGGTTTAGGTTGGTGTAATTTATTGCGCGCCCGCTTTGTTTATGGGTTATGTTTAACATAGGTATATAAAGAATGGCATAGTGGACACTACTTTAAGCAATTTAAAGTTAAGTTTTAAACATTTAGTATGGAAGGTTTAATTTTTTAGGTTAAGGTTGGTGTAATTTATTGCGCGCCAGCTTTGTTTATGGGTTACATTTACCTAGGTATATGAAGAATGGCATAGTGCATATTACTTTGAGCAATTTAAAGTTAAGTTTTAAACATTTAGTATGGTAGGTTTAATTTTGTAGGTTTAGGTTGGTGTAATTTATTGCGCGCCCGCTTTGTTTATGGGTTATGTTTACCTAGGTATATGAAGAATGGCATAGTGGACACTACTTTGAGCAATTTAAAGTTAAGTTTTAAACATTTAGTGTGGTAAGTTTAATTTTGTAGGTTTAGGTTGGTGTAATTTATTGCGCGCCCGCTTTGTTTATGGGTTATGTTTACCTAGGTATATGAAGAATGGCATAGTGGACACTACTTTGAGCAATTTAAAGTTAAGTTTTAAACATTTAGTATGGTAGGTTTAATTTTTTAGGTCGGTGTAATTTATTGCGCGCCCGCTTTGTTTATGGGTTATGTTTACCTAGGTATATGAAGAATGGCATAGTGGCCTGGGTGACTTTGAGCAATTTAAAGTTAAGTTTTAATCATTTAGTAAGGTAAGTTTAATTTTTTTTGCAAAATTCGCCAAGCGTTCGATTGTTCACCCATCAAAAGGGAACGTGAGCTGGGTTTAGACCGTCGTGAGACAGGTTAGTTTTACCCTACTGATGGCTTGTCGTTGCGATAGTAATACTGCTCAGTACGAGAGGAACCGCAGTTTCGGACATTTGGTTGATGCACTCGGCGGAGCGGCCGGTGGTGCGAAGCTACCATCCGCGGGATTATGCCTGAACGCCTCTAAGGCCAAAGCCGGCCTAGCCGAATCCGGCAAGGTTATGCTCACTGTGGAGCCCCGAGAGTCGGGAGGCTCTAAACAATTTGACTTTACTAGTCGCGCTTCACCACGTGAGGTGCGACGTCGAAGCCCATTTGGATCGCGGAGATCGATGCTGTCCGCTTAACGCGTGCGTCACGGCTCCGAAGGTCCGAATCCACCTCAGTTCGATGTCGGGGCTCGGAGTAGTTTGTAGACGACTTCCGTTCCTGGCGAGGTGTTGTGCTCGGTAGAGCAGCGTCTTGGAAGTGTAAGAGACCTGTGCGAGGGAAAGCCAAAGGGAAATTATCCGAATCAACCTATTAAATGGTGCTTGCCAAGTGAACGTTTACGCTTACGGAGACATCTACGAATGGTACTTATTCTCTTATAGTCATAGAAACCTTCAAAAGTATGCAATCCTGATATCTAGATATCTTCCTGACCTGACCATATACAAATACAGAACAAACTTAACGAAAACCTACAAAGAAGTTGGCTCCAATGTCGACTCTGTGGACTCATAACTAAACAAATACTGTTTTAAAGTTACCCCGTTACATAAAAGTACCTATTCAATAAACCAGAATATTTATTAAAGCTCGTTTGAAATTAAAAAAATAAAAGTATATATAAGAGACCTGTGCGAGGGAAAGCCAAAGGGAAATTATCCGAATCAACCTATTAAATGGTGCTTGCCAAGTGAACGTTTACGCTTACGGAGACATCTACGAGTGGTACTTATTCTCTTATAGTCATAGAAACCTTCAAAAGTATGCAATCCTGATATCTAGATATCTTCCTGACCTGACCTGAATACAAATACGGAACAAACTTAAGGAAAACCTACTAAGAAGTTGGCTCTAATGTCGACTCTGTGGACTCATAACTAAACAAATACTAAAAAACCTAGTAAAAAGTACCTATTCAATAAACCAGAGTATTTATGATCAGATAATTTTTATTAAAGCTCGTTTGATTCCCAATTATGTATGTCAATTAAACTCATAACGTAAATAAAACGTCGTCGATATAATGTATGTGTAGTAGGTATTATAATACCAATGCACTTTTCACCAAATTCAAAACTAGAAAAAAACTCTTTTCTTTTTTGCCTAGGGGTTAAGGGGCTATGTTTATAAATTGCTTGTAAATTGCCATCATTTTTGGGGGTTACAAAGAAATTAGAGGCAAAAAAAATAAAACCCCTTAAAATTTAACACGCGCACCAGCTGCGAGCGCGCATCTAATGCACGAATTTAATACACGAATTTAATACACGAACACTCCACTCGGCCCCTGCAATGATAATTATAATGTATTTATTTTATTTATTAATTTAACTCACCAACCCACTAACCTATATTAAGTTATTAGTACGCACACTTTTTTTTCACCAAACTAAAAAAAAAAAAAAAGTAAATCTCTTTTTTTTCGCCCGGGGGTTGGGGGGAGGGGAGGTCTATGTTTACCTTTCACTTTATCGGACCCGCAGGACACTTTACTAATAATCATGTACAAAATATTTTACCGACCGAAACCGCCCGATCGCATCTTTCTCGAGGTTTACATATATATGGGTATGATTGAGATTAACATATAATTGCTGCCGCTATCAGCTAATTGGGAAAGCTGCAGTCCACACGCGTCATGGGTTCTATTGGTGCGTTATCACAGCCGGCGTACCATAGAACTCAGCTCCTACCCTTGGCCTGCCCGTGGGCGATACACGACGCCGCCGACTGTCAACTGCGTGGACCGACGGACCGTGTTTTATGCGTGTTGCGTATCAAGGAAACGGTCGTTGTATGAAACAATTTGATGGGCGCGACGACGAACGGCGCTCGGACGCGCTAGCGTCGTCGCGTTCGGTGAGTTTTGCTCTCTTATGAGTTTCGATGTGAGGCGCTCTATAGATTCCGGGCGGAATCGTATATGATGTCGCGAATGTGTCAACAAACTTTACACACGTGAACTCGTCTCGGTACGAACGTTCCGAATGGGGGCTCTTCTGTTCATGCTCGTTCATGAACGTCTCATGCTCAAACAGACTGGTTAGCAGGGACAGTCTGTTAAAATCATCTCTCGCCCATCCATCCAGTGAGTAGACCCTTCGAACGATAGAGAGATGTAGACGCTCGATCTTGTCCGGAATGTAGCAGGTCATTCTGGTCCAGAACGTGGTTGTCGTTGGCGTATGTATTAGTTTATTATTATATAAGATTATTTTGTTTTTTTTCTATGGGTCTTAGTCGCCTGAAAATATTATTATTATTAATGCAGTCAACTTCTTAGACTACGTACTTTTTGCCTAAGTCTTATTACATGTAAATCACAGATCAATTATATAATATTATCAAGATGCTTCTGTCACTTACAACAGGTACGTAAGTAGGTACCTACCTAACTACCTAGGTATATGAAGAATGGCATAGTAGACACTACTTTGAGCAATTTAAAGTTAAGTTTTAAACATTTAGTGTGGTAAGTTTAATTTTGTAGGTTTAGGTTGGTGTAATTTATTGCGCGCCCGCTTTGTTTATGGGTTATGTTTAACATAGGTATATAAAGAATGGCATAGTGGACACTACTTTAAGCAATTTAAAGTTAAGTTTTAAACATTTAGTGTGGTAGGTTTAATTTTTTAGGTCGGTGTAATTTATTGCGCGTCCGCTTTATGGGTTATGTTTACCTAGGTATATGAAGAATGGCATAGTGGACACTACTTTGAGCAATTTAAAGTTAAGTTTTAAACATTTAGTGTGGTAAGTTTAATTTTGTAGGTTTAGGTTGGTGTAATTTATTGCGCGCCCGCTTTGTTTATGGGTTATGTTTAACATAGGTATATAAAGAATGGCATAGTGGACACTACTTTAAGCAATTTAAAGTTAGTTTTAAACAATTAGTATGGAAGGTTTAATTTTTTAGGTTAAGGTTGGTGTAATTTATTGCGCGCCCGCTTTGTTTATGGGTTATGTTTACCTAGGTATATGAAGAATGGCATAGTGGACACTACTTTGAGCAATTTAAAGTTAAGTTTTAAACATTTAGTGTGGTAAGTTTAATTTTGTAGGTTTAGGTTGGTGTAATTTATTGCGCGCCCGCTTTGTTTATGGGTTATGTTTACCTAGGTATATGAAGAATGGCATAGTGGACACTACTTTGAGCAATTTAAAGTTAAGTTTTAAACATTTAGTGTGGTAAGTTTAATTTTGTAGGTTTAGGTTGGTGTAATTTATTGCGCGCCCGCTTTGTTTATGGGTTATGTTTACCTAGGTATATGAAGAATGGCATAGTGGACACTACTTTGAGCAATTTAAAGTTAAGTTTTAAACATTTAGTATGGTAGGTTTAATTTTTTAGGTCGGTGTAATTTATTGCGCGCCCGCTTTGTTTATGGGTTATGTTTACCTAGGTATATGAAGAATGGGATAGTGGACACTACTTTGAGCAATTTAAAGTTAAGTTTTAAACATTTAGTATGTTAAGTTTAATTTTTTTAGCAAAATTCGCCAAGCGTTCGATTGTTCACCCATCAAAAGGGAACGTGAGCTGGGTTTAGACCGTCGTGAGACAGGTTAGTTTTTTACCCTACTGATGGCTTGTCGTTGCGATAGTAATACTGGTCAGTACGAGAGGAACCGCAGTTTCGGACATTTGGTTGATGCACTCGGCCGAGCGGCCGGTGGTGCGAAGCTACCATCCGCAGGATTATGCCTGAACGCCTCTAAGGCCGAAGCCAGCCTAGCCGAATCCGGCAAGGATATGCTCACTGTGGAGCCCCGAGAGTCGGGAGGCTCTAAACAATCGTCCGAGGACGATGAATGTTGTGTAGTATTATGTTTTATTTTTAAAAACAAAAACATTATTATTAATACACGAACACTAGCGTGGTGAAAAAAAGATTCGGTTTGTCGTTTAGAAGTATTTTTTTATGTACAATTTGGTAATATTGAGAGTTGAATTGAAACTGTGATGAACGTTATTAACGTAACAAGCTCTTAGTTGTGTGTTTATTTCTTATGTGATGAGATTACAACTATTTAACACAGATCTGTACAGTTAAGCCTACACTGCCATGGGTACACGTCTGCACGTCGCCTGTTCCTGCGCTATCGCCAACTGCGCGGATGCCTGCCTACAGGCGTGCGTGATCAAGTCTGCAACGTCAGCAAGTATCGTCCGGTAATAACATCTTATAGGCTCATTTTTTTTTCTCTTCTTATATTGTACCCATAGTTTTAAAATATCTAGTTTTAGCTAATTTCTTTATATTATTATCGCGGGTTCAAATCAAGATAAAGGATTTTAAAAGCTGATTACAAACATACGTCTATGCAACTCATATGGTTAAAAGTACGACGTACTTTTACCTTACTCATTCCTATTATAAAGACTCTTAGATTCTTTTTTTTTCGGCACGGTAGCCTATTGGGTTAGGTTCTTATTATAGATAAATAATATTTTATTTCTTATGATGATTCTAGTTTTGTCGTATGATCATTTATTTCCGTTCACTTTGCTCACAACGATGTCCTATTGAAAAAAATAATAATTGAAGACCCAGAAAACTACATTTATTACTGAAAATTACAAAAATATTCCCAGTGAGTACCTACTACATAACTCTAGTACTTAATACTGACATGTATTCAATCATTATTGTTCGACATACATAATTATAAAAAATACATATAGATTTTTCCGATCACCAGATAACCAATAAAGGGTTCATTACATACATACACTGTCGGATAACTTCCTTATACTTTAACTGTATCTACATACTACAGACACTACATCATATAATATTTGTATCCTAACTTTCATTTATAATAATAATTGAAACGCTCTCAGAACGCATCAAAGAGGTTTTTGGTACGATGGTATATGACTGGCCTTTCGATCACTGAATTTTAAAATAATTTCTGTAAAGAACAGAAAAAACAGATGATGTAAAAATAACACCTCAGACTCGGATATAAAAGGAGACTTCTGAAACATTCAAAAAAATCTAGTCTGGAAACGCTCGAGGACTCATCTCCGGTATAAAAGTCACATAAATTGGACGTTATTCATTTCCCTTGAAAACATACTCGAGTCAAAAGATAGAGTAATGATATACTATGACGATGGCGATCTAACACCTGACAAACTTATGTGAATTGCTAGGGTTTATTGTCAAGTCATTTTTTCATGACGTGCCTTCAAATACCTACATGTTATGTTAAAACAAAAGTTAAAGTATTAGCGATCTTAGTCGCATTACATAGTCGCATCATGCCTGTATTTCCCAAAGGGCCGGGCAGAGACGGGTGACCTTACTCAAAGGCTATAAAATCAAATGTCTAATTAAACATTCAACCATTCCAACTACTAGACTAAATACATACTTAATAGTAGATTTCGGTGATGATTACACATCACAAAAAACAAAAAAATATTGTCACTTTTATGAAAATTGGAAGTGTAAGAGACCTGTGCGAGGGAAAGCCAAAGGGAAATCATCCGAATCAACCTATTAAATGGTGCTTGCCAAGTGAACGTTTACGCTTACGGAGACATCTACGAATGGTACTTATTCTCTTATAGTCATAGAAACCTTCAAAAGTATGCAATCCTGATATCTAGATATCTTCCTGACCTGACCATATACAAATACAGAACAAACTTAACGAAAACCTACAAAGAAGTTGGCTCCAATGTCGACTCTGTGGACTCATAACTAAACAAATACTGTTTTAAAGTTACCCCGTTACATAAAAGTACCTATTCAATAAACCAGAATATTTATTAAAGCTCGTTTGAAATTAAAAAAAATAAAAGTATATATAAGAGACCTGTGCGAGGGAAAGCCAAAGGGAAATTATCCGAATCAACCTATTAAATGGTGCTTGCCAAGTGAACGTTTACGCTTACGGAGACATCTACGAGTGGTACTTATTCTCTTATAGTCATAGAAACCTTCAAAAGTATGCAATCTAGATATCTTCCTGACCTGACCTGAATACAAATACGGAACAAACTTAAGGAAAACCTACTAAGAAGTTGGCTCTAATGTCGACTCTGTGGACTCATAACTAAACAAATACTAAAAAACCTAGTAAAAAGTACCTATTCAATAAACCAGAATATTTATGATCAGATAATTTTTATTAAAGCTCGTTTGATTCCCAATTATGTATGTCAATTAAACTCATAACGTAAATAAAACGTCGTCGATATAATGTATGTGTAGTAGGTATTATAATACCAATGCACTTTTCACCAAATTCAAAACTAGAAAAAAACTCTTTTCTTTTTTGCCTAGGGGTTAAGGGGCTATGTTTATAAATTGCTTGTAAATTGCCATCATTTTTGGGGGTTACAAAGAAATTAGAGGCAAAAAAAATAAAACCCCTTAAAATTTAACACGCGCACCAGCTGCGAGCGCGCATCTAATGCACGAATTTAATACACGAATTTAATACACGAATTTAATACACGAACACTCCACTCGGCCCCTGCAATGATAATTATAATGTATTTATTTTATTTATTAATTTAACTCACCAACCCACTAACCTATATTAAGTTATTAGTACGCACACTTTTTTTTCACCAAACTAAAAAAAAAAAAAAAGTAAATCTCTTTTTTTTCGCCCGGGGGTTGGGGGGAGGGGAGGTCTATGTTTACCTTTCACTTTATCGGACCCGCAGGACACTTTACTAATAATCATGTACAAAATATTTTACCGAGCGAAACCGCCCGATCGCATCTTTCTCGAGGTTTACATATATATGGGTATGATTGAGATTAACATATAATTGCTGCCGCTATGAGCTAATTGGGAAAGCTGCAGTCCACACGCGTCATGGGTTCTATTGGTGCGTTATCACAGCCGGCGTACCATAGAACTCAGCTCCTACCCTTGGCCTGCCCGTGGGCGATACACGACGCCGCCGACTGTCAACTGCGTGGACCGACGGACCGTGTTTTATGCGTGTTGCGTATCAAGGAAACGGTCGTTGTATGAAACAATTTGATGGGCGCGACGACGAACGGCGCTCGGACGCGCTAGCGTCGTCGCGTTCGGTGAGTTTTGCTCTCTTATGAGTTTCGATGTGAGGCGCTCTATAGATTCCGGGCGGAATCGTATATGATGTCGCGAATGTGTCAACAAACTTTACACACGTGAACTCGTCTCGGTACGAACGTTCCGAATGGGGGCTCTTCTGTTCATGCTCGTTCATGAACGTCTCATGCTCAAACAGACTGGTTAGCAGGGACAGTCTGTTAAAATCATCTCTCGCCCATCCATCCAGTGAGTAGACCCTTCGAACGATAGAGAGATGTAGACGCTCGATCTTGTCCGGAATGTAGCAGGTCATTCCGGACCAGAACGGGGTTGGGCGGTGTGCGTTACCCCAGCCAGATAATGTCGAAAATCGTCATCTAAGTGCAATAGATGTCTGTCGACGGAGCGTCGCTGGCGAAGACACGAACGAAGTTTGGTGTGTGTGTTTTCATTCATTCCGCATGGTAAACGGCGGGAGTAAC
Organism: Xanthia togata; assembly: GCA_963853775.1. Classification (NCBI taxonomy): domain Eukaryota; kingdom Metazoa; phylum Arthropoda; class Insecta; order Lepidoptera; family Noctuidae; genus Xanthia; species Xanthia togata. The sequence continues at coordinate 11,172,987 of OY970806.1, forward strand.
TATGACTCTCTTATGTACGTAAGGGGTTTTTAGTGCTCACGCATGTGGTCATGTACCCTTTGGCTGCCGCTATCAGCTAATTGGGAGAGCTGCAGTCAACATGCGTCAAGGGTTCTATTGGTGCGTTATCACAGCCGGCGTACCATAGAACACAGCTCCTACCCTTGGCCTGCCCGTGGGCGATACACGACGCCGCCGACTGTCAACTGCGTGGACCGACGGACCGTGTTTTATGCGTGTTGCGTATCAAGGAAACGGTCGTTGTATGAAACAATTAGATGGGCGCGACGACGAACGGCGCTCGGACGCGCTAGCGTCGTCGCGTTCGGTGAGTTTTGCTCTCTTATGAGTTTCGATGTGAGGCGCTCTATAGATTCCGGGCGGAATCGTATATGATGTCGCGAATGTGTCAACAAACTTTACACACGTGAACTCGTCTCGGTACGAACGTTCCGAATGGGGGCTCTTCTGTTCATGCTCGTTCATGAACGTCTCATGCTCAAACAGACTGGTTAGCAGGGACAGTCTGTTAAAATCATCTCTTGCCCATCCATCCAGTGAGTAGACCCTTCGAACGATAGAGAGATGTAGACGCTCGATCTTGTCCGGAATGTAGCAGGTCATTCCGGACCAGAACGGGGTTGGGCGGTGTGCGTTACCCCAGCCAGATAATGTCGAAAATCGTCATCTAAGTGCAATAGATGTCTGTCGACGGAGCGTCGCTGGCGAAGACACGAACGAAGTTTGGTGTGTGTGTTTTCATTCATTCCGCATGGTAAACGGCGGGAGTAACTATGTCTCTCTTATGTACGTAAGGGGTTTTTAGTGCTCACGCATGTGGTCATGTACCCTTTGGCTGCCGCTATCAGCTAATTGGGAGAGCTGCAGTCCACATGCGTCAAGGGTTCTATTGGTGCGTTATCACAGCCGGCGTACCATAGAACTCAACTCCTACCCTTGGCCTGCCCGTGGCGCCGCTGCTAAGCCAACAAGGGGGGGGGGAGGCTACTCATGCTCAAACAGACTGGTTAGCAAGGAGAGTCTGTTAAAATCATCTCTCGCCCATCCATCCAGTGAGTAGACCCTTCGAACGATAGAGAGATGTAGACGCTCGATCTTGTCCGGAATGTAGCAGGTCATTCTGGTCCAGAACGTGGTTGTCGTTGGCGTATGTATTAGTTTATTATTATATAAGATTATTTTGTTTTTTTTCTATGGGTCTTAGTCGCCTGAAAATATTATTATTATTAATGCAGTCAACTTCTTAGACTACGTACTTTTTGCCTAAGTCTTATTACATGTAAATCACAGATCAATTATATAATATTATCAAGATGCTTCTGTCACTTACAACAGGTACGTAAGTAGGTACCTACCTAACTACCTAGGTATATGAAGAATGGCATAGTGGACACTACTTTGAGCAATTTAAAGTTAAGTTTTAAACATTTAGTGTGGTAAGTTTAATTTTGTAGGTTTAGGTTGGTGTAATTTATTGCGCGCCCGCTTTGTTTATGGGTTATGTTTAACATAGGTATATAAAGAATGGCATTGTGGACACTACTTTAAGCAATTTAAAGTTAAGTTTTAAACATTTAGTGTGGTAGGTTTAATTTTTTAGGTCGGTGTAATTTATTGCGCGTCCGCTTTATGGGTTATGTTTACCTAGGTATATGAAGAATGGCATAGTGGACACTACTTTGAGCAATTTAAAGTTAAGTTTTAAACATTTAGTGTGGTAAGTTTAATTTTGTAGGTTTAGGTTGGTGTAATTTATTGCGCGCCCGCTTTGTTTATGGGTTATGTTTAACATAGGTATATAAAGAATGGCATTGTGGACACTACTTTAAGCAATTTAAAGTTAAGTTTTAAAAATTTAGTGTGGTAGGTTTAATTTTTTTAGGTCGGTGTAATTTATTGCGCGTCCGCTTTATGGGTTATGTTTACCTAGGTATATGAAGAATGGCATAGTGGACACTACTTTGAGCAATTTAAAGTAAAGTTTTAAACATTTAGTGTGGTAAGTTTAATTTTGTAGGTTTAGGTTGGTGTAATTTATTGCGCGCCCGCTTTGTTTATGGGTTATGTTTAACATAGGTATATAAAGAATGGCATAGTGGACACTACTTTAAGCAATTTAAAGTTAAGTTTTAAACATTTAGTGTGGTAGGTTTAATTTTTTAGGTCGGTGTAATTTATTGCGCGTCCGCTTTATGGGTTATGTTTACCTAGGTATATGGAGAATGGCATAGTGGACACTACTTTGAGCAATTTAAAGTTAAGTTTTAAACATTTAGTGTGGTAAGTTTAATTTTGTAGGTTTAGGTTGGTGTAATTTATTGCGCGCCCGCTTTGTTTATGGGTTATGTTTAACATAGGTATATAAAGAATGGCATAGTGGACACTACTTTAAGCAATTTAAAGTTAAGTTTTAAACATTTAGTGTGGTAGGTTTAATTTTTTAGGTCGGTGTAATTTATTGCGCGTCCGCTTTATGGGTTATGTTTACCTAGGTATATGAAGAATGGCATAGTGGACACTACTTTGAGCAATTTAAAGTTAAGTTTTAAACATTTAGTGTGGTAGGTTTAATTTTTTAGGTTTAGGTTGGTGTAATTTATTGCGCGCCCGCTTTGTTTATGGGTCATGTTTACCTAGGTATATGAAGAATGTGGCATAGTGGACACTACTTTGAGCAATTTAAAGTTAAGTTTTAAACATTTAGTGTGGTAGGTTTAATTTTTTAGGTTTAGGTTGGTGTAATTTATTGCGCGCCCGCTTTGTTTATGGGTCATGTTTACCTAGGTATATGAAGAATGTGGCATAGTGGACACTACTTTGAGCAATTTAAAGTTAAGTTTTAAACATTTAGTATGGTAGGTTTCATTTTTTAGGTTAAGGTTGGTGTAATTTATTGCGCGCCCGCTTTGTTTATGGGTTATGTTTACCTAGGTATATAAAGAATGGCATAGTGGACACTACTTTGAGCAATTTAAAGTTAAGTTTTAAACATTTAGTGTGGTAGGTTTAATTTTTTAGGTCGGTGTAATTTATTGCGCGTCCGCTTTATGGGTTATGTTTACCTAGGTATATGAAGAATGGCATAGTGGACACTACTTTGAGCAATTTAAAGTTAAGTTTTAAACATTTAGTGTGGTAAGTTTAATTTTGTAGGTTTAGGTTGGTGTAATTTATTGCGCGCCCGCTTTGTTTATGGGTCATGTTTACCTAGGTATATGAAGAATGTGGCATAGTGGACACTACTTTGAGCAATTTAAAGTTAAGTTTTAAACATTTAGTGTGGTAGGTTTAATTTTTTAGGTTAAGGTTGGTGTAATTTATTGCGCGCCCGCTTTGTTTATGGGTTATGTTTACCTAGGTATATAAAGAATGGCATAGTGGACACTACTTTGAGCAATTTAAAGTTAAGTTTTAAACATTTAGTGTGGTAAGTTTAATTTTGTAGGTTTAGGTTGGTGTAATTTATTGCGCGCCCGCTTTGTTTATGGGTTATGTTTAACATAGGTATATAAAGAATGGCATAGTGGACACTACTTTAAGCAATTTAAAGTTAAGTTTTAAACATTTAGTGTGGTAGGTTTAATTTTTTAGGTCGGTGTAATTTATTGCGCGTCCGCTTTATGGGTTATGTTTACCTAGGTATATGAAGAATGGCATAGTGGACACTACTTTGAGCAATTTAAAGTTAAGTTTTAAACATTTAGTGTGGTAAGTTTAATTTTGTAGGTTTAGGTTGGTGTAATTTATTGCGCGCCCGCTTTGTTTATGGGTTATGTTTAACATAGGTATATAAAGAATGGCATAGTGGACACTACTTTAAGCAATTTAAAGTTAAGTTTTAAACATTTAGTATGGAAGGTTTAATTTTTTAGGTTAAGGTTGGTGTAATTTATTGCGCGCCAGCTTTGTTTATGGGTTACATTTACCTAGGTATATGAAGAATGGCATAGTGCATATTACTTTGAGCAATTTAAAGTTAAGTTTTAAACATTTAGTATGGTAGGTTTAATTTTGTAGGTTTAGGTTGGTGTAATTTATTGCGCGCCCGCTTTGTTTATGGGTTATGTTTACCTAGGTATATGAAGAATGGCATAGTGGACACTACTTTGAGCAATTTAAAGTTAAGTTTTAAACATTTAGTGTGGTAAGTTTAATTTTGTAGGTTTAGGTTGGTGTAATTTATTGCGCGCCCGCTTTGTTTATGGGTTATGTTTACCTAGGTAATATGAAGAATGGCATAGTGGACACTACTTTGAGCAATTTAAAGTTAAGTTTTAAACATTTAGTATGGTAGGTTTAATTTTTTAGGTCGGTGTAATTTATTGCGCGCCCGCTTTGTTTATGGGTTATGTTTACCTAGGTATATGAAGAATGGGATAGTGGACACTACTTTGAGCAATTTAAAGTTAAGTTTTAAACATTTAGTATGGTAAGTTTAATTTTTTTAGCAAAATTCGCTAAGCGTTCGATTGTTCACCCATCAAAAGGGAACGTGAGCTGGGTTTAGACCGTCGTGAGACAGGTTAGTTTTTTACCCTACTGATGGCTTGTCGTTGCGATAGTAATACTGGTCAGTACGAGAGGAACCGCAGTTTCGGACATTTGGTTGATGCACTCGGCCGAGCGGCCGGTGGTGCGAAGCTACCATCCGCAGGATTATGCCTGAACGCCTCTAAGGCCGAAGCCAGCCTAGCCGAATCCGGCAAGGATATGCTCACTGTGGAGCCCCGAGAGTCGGGAGGCTCTAAACAATCGTCCGAGGACGATGAATGTTGTGTAGTATTATGTTTTATTTTTAAAAACAAAAACATTATTATTAATACACGAACACTAGCGTGGTAAAAAAAAGATTCGGTTTGTCGTTTAGAAGTATTTTTTTATGTACAATTTGGTAATATTGAGAGTTGAATTGAAACTGTGATGAACGTTATTAACGTAACAAGCTCTTAGTTGTGTGTTTATTTCTTATGTGATGAGATTACAACTATTTAACACAGATCTGTACAGTTAAGCCTACACTGCCATGGGTACACGTCTGCACGTCGCCTGTTCCTGCGCTATCGCCAACTGCGCGGATGCCTGCCTACAGGCGTGCGTGATCAAGTCTGCAACGTCAGCAAGTATCGTCCGGTAATAACATCTTATAGGCTCATTTTTTTTTCTCTTCTTATATTGTACCCATAGTTTTAAAATATCTAGTTTTAGCTAATTTCTTTATATTATTATCGCGGGTTCAAATCAAAATAAAGGATTTTAAAAGCTGATTACAAACATAATATACGTCTATGCAACTCATATGGTTAAAAGTACGACGTACTTTTACCTTACTCATTCCTATTATAAAGACTCTTAGATTCTTTTTTTTTCGGCACGGTAGCCTATTGGGTTAGGTTCTTATTATTGATAAATAATATTTTATTTCTTATGATGATTCTAGTTTTGTCGTATGATCATTTATTTCCGTTCACTTTGCTCACAACGATGTCCTATTGAAAAAAATAATAATTGAAGACCCAGAAAACTACATTTATTACTGAAAATTACAAAAATATTCCCAGTGAGTACCTACTACATAACTCTAGTACTTAATACTGACATGTATTCAATCATTATTGTTCGACATACATAATTATAAAAAATACATATAGATTTTTCCGATCACCAGATAACCAATAAAGGGTTCATTACATACATACACTGTCGGATAACTTCCTTATACTTTAACTGTATCTACATACTACAGACACTACATCATATAATATTTGTATCCTAACTTTCATTTATAATAATAATTGAAACGCTCTCAGAACGCATCAAAGAGGTTTTTGGTACGATGGTATATGACTGGCCTTTCGATCACTGAATTTTAAAATAATTTCTGTAAAGAACAGAAAAAACAGATGATGTAAAAATAACACCTCAGACTCGGATATAAAAGGAGACTTCTGACACATTCAAAAAAATCTAGTCTGGAAACGCTCGAGGACTCATCTCCGGTATAAAAGTCACATAAATTGGACGTTATTCATTTCCCTTGAAAACATACTCGAGTCAAAAGATAGAGTAATGATATACTATGACGATGGCGATCTAACACCTGACAAACTTATGTGAATTGCTAGGGTTTATTGTCAAGTCATTTTTTCATGACGTGCCTTCAAATACCTACATGTTATGTTAAAACAAAAGTTAAAGTATTAGCGATCTTAGTCGCATCAGGCCTGTATTTCCCAAAGGGCCGGGCAGAGACGGGTGACCTTACTCAAAGGCTATAAAATCAAATGTCTAATTAAACATTCAACCATTCCAACTACTAGACTAAATACATACTTAATAGTAGATTTCGGTGATGATTACACATCACAAAAAACAAAAAAATATTGTCACTTTTATGAAAATTGGAAGTGTAAGAGACCTGTGCGAGGGAAAGCCAAAGGGAAATTATCCGAATCAACCTATTAAATGGTGCTTGCCAAGTGAACGTTTACGCTTACGGAGACATCTACGAGTGGTACTTATTCTCTTATAGTCATAGAAACCTTCAAAAGTATGCAATCCTGATATCTAGATATCTTCCTGACCTGACCATATACAAATACAGAACAAACTTAACGAAAACCTACAAAGAAGTTGGCTCCAATGTCGACTCTGTGGACTCATAACTAAACAAATACTGTTTTAAAGTTACCCCGTTACATAAAAGTACCTATTCAATAAACCAGAATATTTATTAAAGCTCGTTTGAAATTAAAAAAATAAAAATATATATAAGAGACCTGTGCGAGGGAAAGCCAAAGGGAAATTATCCGAATCAACCTATTAAATGGTGCTTGCCAAGTGAACGTTTACGCTTACGGAGACATCTACGAGTGGTACTTATTCTCTTATAGTCATAGAAACCTTCAAAAGTATGCAATCCTGATATCTAGATATCTTCCTGACCTGACCTGAATACAAATACGGAACAAACTTAAGGAAAACCTACTAAGAAGTTGGCTCTAATGTCGACTCTGTGGACTCATAACTAAACAAATACTAAAAAACCTAGTAAAAAGTACCTATTCAATAAACCAGAATATTTATGATCAGATAATTTTTATTAAAGCTCGTTTGATTCCCAATTATGTATGTCAATTAAACTCATAACGTAAATAAAACGTCGTCGATATAATGTATGTGTAGTAGGTATTATAATACCAATGCACTTTTCACCAAATTCAAAACTAGAAAAAAACTCTTTTCTTTTTTGCCTAGGGGTTAAGGGGCTATGTTTATAAATTGCTTGTAAATTGCCATCATTTTTGGGGGTTACAAAGAAATTAGAGGCAAAAAAAATAAAACCCCTTAAAATTTAACACGCGCACCAGCTGCGAGCGCGCATCTAATGCACGAATTTAATACACGAACACTCCACTCGGCCCCTGCAATGATAATTATAATGTATTTATTTTATTTATTAATTTAACTCACCAACCCACTAACCTATATTAAGTTATTAGTACGCACACTTTTTTTTCACCAAACTAAAAAAAAAAAAAAAGTAAATCTCTTTTTTTTCGCCCGGGGGTTGGGGGGAGGGGAGGTCTATGTTTACCTTTCACTTTATCGGACCCGCAGGACACTTTACTAATAATCATGTACAAAATATTTTACCGACCGAAACCGCCCGATCGCATCTTTCTCGAGGTTTACATATACATGGGTATGATTGAGATTAACACATAATTGCTGCCGCTATCAGCTAATTGGGAGAGCTGCAGTCCACACGCGTCATGGGTTTCTATTGGTGCGTTATCACAGCCGGCGTACCGTAGAACTCAACTACTACCCTTGGCCTGCCCGTGGGCGATACACGACGCCGCCGACTGTCAACTGCGTGGACCGACGGACCGTGTTTTATGCGTGTTGCGTATCAAGGAAACGGTCGTTGTATGAAACAATTTGATGGGCGCGACGACGAACGGCGCTCGGACGCGCTAGCGTCGTCGCGTTCGGTGAGTTTATGCTCTCTTATGAGTTTCGATGTGAGGCGCTCTATAGATTCCGGGCGGAATCGTATATGATGTCGCGAATGTGTCAACAAACTTTACACACGTGAACTCGTCTCGGTACGAACGTTCCGAATGGGGGCTCCTCTGTTCATGCTCGTTCATGAACGTCTACGCCCTTAAGCACGCGCTGTCGCGTCTGTAGAGTTGAGATACACGCGGCCAGAGGTGCGCGCGTGCGACTTAAAAATTCTAACAGAGCTCGCCCGTGTGCGTCCGCGTCTCAAAGACCGCAGACGCTCGGGAATGAGGATTCACTGCGCGCCTCGCCGGCGAGACGGACGCCCTTGCGGCGTCTGTCGGCGGCGGGCGCGTGGCGGTCTCTTATCAAGAAGCTCCCTGGTTGATCCTGCCAGTAGTTATATGCTTGTCTCAAAGATTATTATTGCGCGCCCGCTTTGTTTATGGGTTATGTTTACCTAGGTATATGAAGAATGGCATAGTGGCCTGGGTGACTTTGAGCAATTTAAAGTTAAGTTTTAATCATTTAGTATGGTAAGTTTAATTTTTTTTGCAAAATTCGCCAAGCGTTCGATTGTTCACCCATCAAAAGGGAACGTGAGCTGGGTTTAGACCGTCGTGAGACAGGTTAGTTTTACCCTACTGATGGCTTGTCGTTGCGATAGTAATACTGCTCAGTACGAGAGGAACCGCAGTTTCGGACATTTGGTTGATGCACTCGGCGGAGCGGCCGGTGGTGCGAAGCTACCATCCGCGGGATTATGCCTGAACGCCTCTAAGGCCAAAGCCAGCCTAGCCGAATCCGGCAAGGTTATGCTCACTGTGGAGCCCCGAGAGTCGGGAGGCTCTAAACAATTTGACTTTACTAGTCGCGCTTCACCACGTGAGGTGCGACGTCGAAGCCCATTTGGATCGCGGAGATCGATGCTGTCCGCTTAACGCGTGCGTCACGGCTCCGAAGGTCCGAATCCACCTCAGTTCGATGTCGGGGCTCGGAGTAGTTTGTAGACGACTTCCGTTCCTGGCGAGGTGTTGTGCTCGGTAGAGCAGCGTCGTGCTGCGATCTGTTGAGACTCAGCCCTAAGCCAGGTGATTCATCCGAAGACGATGAGTGTTGTGCGTAGTGTACAATGTTTTATATATTTTTTAAATTTAATTAATACACGAACACTAGCTTCGACCGAGTAGATTTAATGTGTATCGTCCGGTAATAACATCTCATAGGCTGATTTCTTTGTTTTTTTATCTTCTTATATTGTACCCATAGTTTTAAAATATCTAGTTTTAGCTAATTTCTTTATATTATTATCGCGGGTTCAAATCAAGATAAAGGATTTTAAAAGCTGATTACAAACATACGTCTATGCAACTCATATGGTTAAAAGTACGACGTACTTTTACCTTACTCATTCCTATTATAAAGACTCTTAGATTCTTTTTTTTTCGGCACGGTAGCCTATTGGGTTAGGTTCTTATTATTGATAAATAATATTTTATTTCTTATGATGATTCTAGTTTTGTCGTATGATCATTTATTTCCGTTCACTTTGCTCACAACGATGTCCTATTGAAAAAAATAATAATTGAAGACCCAGAAAACTACATTTATTACTGAAAATTACAAAAATATTCCCAGTGAGTACCTACTACATAACTCTAGTACTTAATACTGACATGTATTCAATCATTATTGTTCGACATACATAATTATAAAAAATACATATAGATTTTTCCGATCACCAGATAACCAATAAAGGGTTCATTACATACATACACTGTCGGATAACTTCCTTATACTTTAACTGTATCTACATACTACAGACACTACATCATATAATATTTGTATCCTAACTTTCATTTATAATAATAATTGAAACGCTCTCAGAACGCATCAAAGAGGTTTTTGGTACGATGGTATATGACTGGCCTTTCGATCACTGAATTTTAAAATAATTTCTGTAAAGAACAGAAAAAAACAGATGATGTAAAAATAACACCTCAGACTCGGATATAAGAGGAGACTTCTGACACATTCAAAAAAATCTAGTCTGGAAACGCTCGAGGACTCATCTCCGGTATAAAAGTCACATAAATTGGACGTTATTCATTTCCCTTGAAAACATACTCGAGTCAAAAGATAGAGTAAAGATATACTATGACGATGGCGATCTAACACCTGACAAACTTATGTGAATTGCTAGGGTTTATTGTCAAGTCATTTTTTCATGACGTGCCTTCAAATACCTACATGTTATGTTAAAACAAAAGTTAAAGTATTAGCGATCTTAGTCGCATTACATAGTCGCATCATGCCTGTATTTCCCAAAGGGCCGGGCAGAGACGGGTGACCTTACTCAAAGGCTATAAAATCAAATGTCTAATTAAACATTCAACCATTCCAACTACTAGACTAAATACATACTTAATAGTAGATTTCGGTGATGATTACACATCACAAAAAACAAAAAAATATTGTCACTTTTATGAAAATTGGAAGTGTAAGAGACCTGTGCGAGGGAAAGCCAAAGGGAAATTATCCGAATCAACCTATTAAATGGTGCTTGCCAAGTGAACGTTTACGCTTACGGAGACATCTACGAATGGTACTTATTCTCTTATAGTCATAGAAACCTTCAAAAGTATGCAATCCTGATATCTAGATATCTTCCTGACCTGACCATATACAAATACAGAACAAACTTAACGAAAACCTACAAAGAAGTTGGCTCCAATGTCGACTCTGTGGACTCATAACTAAACAAATACTGTTTTAAAGTTACCCCGTTACATAAAAGTACCTATTCAATAAACCAGAATATTTATTAAAGCTCGTTTGAAATTAAAAAAATAAAAGTATATATAAGAGACCTGTGCGAGGGAAAGCCAAAGGGAAATTATCCGAATCAACCTATTAAATGGTGCTTGCCAAGTGAACGTTTACGCTTACGGAGACATCTACGAGTGGTACTTATTCTCTTATAGTCATAGAAACCTTCAAAAGTATGCAATCCTGATATCTAGATATCTTCCTGACCTGACCTGAATACAAATACGGAACAAACTTAAGGAAAACCTACTAAGAAGTTGGCTCTAATGTCGACTCTGTGGACTCATAACTAAACAAATACTAAAAAACCTAGTAAAAAGTACCTATTCAATAAACCAGAGTATTTATGATCAGATAATTTTTATTAAAGCTCGTTTGATTCCCAATTATGTATGTCAATTAAACTCATAACGTAAATAAAACGTCGTCGATATAATGTATGTGTAGTAGGTATTATAATACCAATGCACTTTTCACCAAATTCAAAACTAGAAAAAAACTCTTTTCTTTTTTGCCTAGGGGTTAAGGGGCTATGTTTATAAATTGCTTGTAAATTGCCATCATTTTTGGGGGTTACAAAGAAATTAGAGGCAAAAAAAATAAAACCCCTTAAAATTTAACACGCGCACCAGCTGCGAGCGCGCATCTAATGCACGAATTTAATACACGAACACTCCACTCGGCCCCTGCAATGATAATTATAATGTATTTATTTTATTTATTAATTTAACTCACCAACCCACTAACCTATATTAAGTTATTAGTACGCACACTTTTTTTTCACCAAACTAAAAAAAAAAAAAAAGTAAATCTCTTTTTTTTCGCCCGGGGGTTGGGGGGAGGGGAGGTCTATGTTTACCTTTCACTTTATCGGACCCGCAGGACACTTTACTAATAATCATGTACAAAATATTTTACCGACCGAAACCGCCCGATCGCATCTTTCTCGAGGTTTACATATACATGGGTATGATTGAGATTAACACATAATTGCTGCCGCTATCAGCTAATTGGGAGAGCTGCAGTCCACACGCGTCATGGGTTTCTATTGGTGCGTTATCACAGCCGGCGTACCGTAGAACTCAACTACTACCCTTGGCCTGCCCGTGGGCGATACACGACGCCGCCGACTGTCAACTGCGTGGACCGACGGACCGTGTTTTATGCGTGTTGCGTATCAAGGAAACGGTCGTTGTATGAAACAATTTGATGGGCGCGACGACGAACGGCGCTCGGACGCGCTAGCGTCGTCGCGTTCGGTGAGTTTATGCTCTCTTATGAGTTTCGATGTGAGGCGCTCTATAGATTCCGGGCGGAATCGTATATGATGTCGCGAATGTGTCAACAAACTTTACACACGTGAACTCGTCTCGGTACGAACGTTCCGAATGGGGGCTCCTCTGTTCATGCTCGTTCATGAACGTCTACGCCCTTAAGCACGCGCTGTCGCGTCTGTAGAGTTGAGATACACGCGGCCAGAGGTGCGCGCGTGCGACTTAAAAATTCTAACAGAGCTCGCCCGTGTGCGTCCGCGTCTCAAAGACCGCAGACGCTCGGGAATGAGGATTCACTGCGCGCCTCGCCGGCGAGACGGACGCCCTTGCGGCGTCTGTCGGCGGCGGGCGCGTGGCGGTCTCTTATCAAGAAGCTCCCTGGTTGATCCTGCCAGTAGTTATATGCTTGTCTCAAAGATTATTATTGCGCGCCCGCTTTGTTTATGGGTTATGTTTACCTAGGTATATGAAGAATGGCATAGTGGCCTGGGTGACTTTGAGCAATTTAAAGTTAAGTTTTAATCATTTAGTATGGTAAGTTTAATTTTTTTTGCAAAATTCGCCAAGCGTTCGATTGTTCACCCATCAAAAGGGAACGTGAGCTGGGTTTAGACCGTCGTGAGACAGGTTAGTTTTACCCTACTGATGGCTTGTCGTTGCGATAGTAATACTGCTCAGTACGAGAGGAACCGCAGTTTCGGACATTTGGTTGATGCACTCGGCGGAGCGGCCGGTGGTGCGAAGCTACCATCCGCGGGATTATGCCTGAACGCCTCTAAGGCCAAAGCCAGCCTAGCCGAATCCGGCAAGGTTATGCTCACTGTGGAGCCCCGAGAGTCGGGAGGCTCTAAACAATTTGACTTTACTAGTCGCGCTTCACCACGTGAGGTGCGACGTCGAAGCCCATTTGGATCGCGGAGATCGATGCTGTCCGCTTAACGCGTGCGTCACGGCTCCGAAGGTCCGAATCCACCTCAGTTCGATGTCGGGGCTCGGAGTAGTTTGTAGACGACTTCCGTTCCTGGCGAGGTGTTGTGCTCGGTAGAGCAGCGTCGTGCTGCGATCTGTTGAGACTCAGCCCTAAGCCAGGTGATTCATCCGAAGACGATGAGTGTTGTGCGTAGTGTACAATGTTTTATATATTTTTTAAATTTAATTAATACACGAACACTAGCTTCGACCGAGTAGATTTAATGTGTATCGTCCGGTAATAACATCTCATAGGCTGATTTCTTTGTTTTTTTATCTTCTTATATTGTACCCATAGTTTTAAAATATCTAGTTTTAGCTAATTTCTTTATATTATTATCGCGGGTTCAAATCAAGATAAAGGATTTTAAAAGCTGATTACAAACATACGTCTATGCAACTCATATGGTTAAAAGTACGACGTACTTTTACCTTACTCATTCCTATTATAAAGACTCTTAGATTCTTTTTTTTTCGGCACGGTAGCCTATTGGGTTAGGTTCTTATTATAGATAAATAATATTTTATTTCTTATGATGATTCTAGTTTTGTCGTATGATCATTTATTTCCGTTCACTTTGCTCACAACGATGTCCTATTGAAAAAAATAATAATTGAAGACCCAGAAAACTACATTTATTACTGAAAATTACAAAAATATTCCCAGTGAGTACCTACTACATAACTCTAGTACTTAATACTGACATGTATTCAATCATTATTGTTCGACATACATAATTATAAAAAATACATATAGATTTTTCCGATCACCAGATAACCAATAAAGGGTTCATTACATACATACACTGTCGGATAACTTCCTTATACTTTAACTGTATCTACATACTACAGACACTACATCATATAATATTTGTATCCTAACTTTCATTTATAATAATAATTGAAACGCTCTCAGAACGCATCAAAGAGGTTTTTGGTACGATGGTATATGACTGGCCTTTCGATCACTGAATTTTAAAATAATTTCTGTAAAGAACAGAAAAAACAGATGATGTAAAAATAACACCTCAGACTCGGATATAAAAGGAGACTTCTGAAACATTCAAAAAAATCTAGTCTGGAAACGCTCGAGGACTCATCTCCGGTATAAAAGTCACATAAATTGGACGTTATTCATTTCCCTTGAAAACATACTCGAGTCAAAAGATAGAGTAATGATATACTATGACGATGGCGATCTAACACCTGACAAACTTATGTGAATTGCTAGGGTTTATTGTCAAGTCATTTTTTCATGACGTGCCTTCAAATACCTACATGTTATGTTAAAACAAAAGTTAAAGTATTAGCGATCTTAGTCGCATCAGGCCTGTATTTCCCAAAGGGCCGGGCAGAGACGGGTGACCTTACTCAAAGGCTATAAAATCAAATGTCTAATTAAACATTCAACCATTCCAACTACTAGACTAAATACATACTTAATAGTAGATTTCGGTGATGATTACACATCACAAAAAACAAAAAAATATTGTCACTTTTATGAAAATTGGAAGTGTAAGAGACCTGTGCGAGGGAAAGCCAAAGGGAAATTATCCGAATCAACCTATTAAATGGTGCTTGCCAAGTGAACGTTTACGCTTACGGAGACATCTACGAGTGGTACTTATTCTCTTATAGTCATAGAAACCTTCAAAAGTATGCAATCCTGATATCTAGATATCTTCCTGACCTGACCATATACAAATACAGAACAAACTTAACGAAAACCTACAAAGAAGTTGGCTCCAATGTCGACTCTGTGGACTCATAACTAAACAAATACTGTTTTAAAGTTACCCCGTTACATAAAAGTACCTATTCAATAAACCAGAATATTTATTAAAGCTCGTTTGAAATTAAAAAAATAAAAATATATATAAGAGACCTGTGCGAGGGAAAGCCAAAGGGAAATTATCCGAATCAACCTATTAAATGGTGCTTGCCAAGTGAACGTTTACGCTTACGGAGACATCTACGAGTGGTACTTATTCTCTTATAGTCATAGAAACCTTCAAAAGTATGCAATCCTGATATCTAGATATCTTCCTGACCTGACCTGAATACAAATACGGAACAAACTTAAGGAAAACCTACTAAGAAGTTGGCTCTAATGTCGACTCTGTGGACTCATAACTAAACAAATACTAAAAAACCTAGTAAAAAGTACCTATTCAATAAACCAGAATATTTATGATCAGATAATTTTTATTAAAGCTCGTTTGATTCCCAATTATGTATGTCAATTAAACTCATAACGTAAATAAAACGTCGTCGATATAATGTATGTGTAGTAGGTATTATAATACCAATGCACTTTTCACCAAATTCAAAACTAGAAAAAAACTCTTTTCTTTTTTGCCTAGGGGTTAAGGGGCTATGTTTATAAATTGCTTGTAAATTGCCATCATTTTTGGGGGTTACAAAGAAATTAGAGGCAAAAAAAATAAAACCCCTTAAAATTTAACACGCGCACCAGCTGCGAGCGCGCATCTAATGCACGAATTTAATACACGAATTTAATACACGAACACTCCACTCGGCCCCTGCAATGATAATTATAATGTATTTATTTTATTTATTAATTTAACTCACCAACCCACTAACCTATATTAAGTTATTAGTACGCACACTTTTTTTTCACCAAACTAAAAAAAAAAAAAAAGTAAATCTCTTTTTTTTCGCCCGGGGGTTGGGGGGAGGGGAGGTCTATGTTTACCTTTCACTTTATCGGACCCGCAGGACACTTTACTAATAATCATGTACAAAATATTTTACCGACCGAAACCGCCCGATCGCATCTTTCTCGAGGTTTACATATATATGGGTATGATTGAGATTAACATATAATTGCTGCCGCTATCAGCTAATTGGGAGAGCTGCAGTCCACACGCGTCATGGGTTCTATTGGTGCGTTATCACAGCCGGCGTACCATAGAACTCAGCTCCTACCCTTGGCCTGCCCGTGGGCGATACACGACGCCGCCGACTGTCAACTGCGTGGACCGACGGACCGTGTTTTATGCGTGTTGCGTATCAAGGAAACGGTCGTTGTATGAAACAATTTGATGGGCGCGACGACGAACGGCGCTCGGACGCGCTAGCGTCGTCGCGTTCGGTGAGTTTTGCTCTCTTATGAGTTTCGATGTGAGGCGCTCTATAGATTCCGGGCGGAATCGTATATGATGTCGCGAATGTGTCAACAAACTTTACACACGTGAACTCGTCTCGGTACGAACGTTCCGAATGGGGGCTCTTCTGTTCATGCTCGTTCATGAACGTCTCATGCTCAAACAGACTGGTTAGCAGGGACAGTCTGTTAAAATCATCTCTCGCCCATCCATCCAGTGAGTAGACCCTTCGAACGATAGAGAGATGTAGACGCTCGATCTTGTCCGGAATGTAGCAGGTCATTCCGGACCAGAACGGGGTTGGGCGGTGTGCGTTACCCCAGCCAGATAATGTCGAAAATCGTCATCTAAGTGCAATAGATGTCTGTCGACGGAGCGTCGCTGGCGAAGACACGAACGAAGTTTGGTGTGTGTGTTTTCATTCATTCCGCATGGTAAACGGCGGGAGTAACTATGACTCTCTTATGTACGTAAGGGGTTTTTAGTGCTCACGCATGTGGTCATGTACCCTTTGGCTGCCGCTATCAGCTAATTGGGAGAGCTGCAGTCAACATGCGTCAAGGGTTCTATTGGTGCGTTATCACAGCCGGCGTACCATAGAACACAGCTCCTACCCTTGGCCTGCCCGTGGGCGATACACGACGCCGCCGACTGTCAACTGCGTGGACCGACGGACCGTGTTTTATGCGTGTTGCGTATCAAGGAAACGGTCGTTGTATGAAACAATTTGATGGGCGCGACGACGAACGGCGCTCGGACGCGCTAGCGTCGTCGCGTTCGGTGAGTTTTGCTCTCTTATGAGTTTCGATGTGAGGCGCTCTATAGATTCCGGGCGGAATCGTATATGATGTCGCGAATGTGTCAACAAACTTTACACACGTGAACTCGTCTCGGTACGAACGTTCCGAATGGGGGCTCTTCTGTTCATGCTCGTTCATGAACGTCTCATGCTCAAACAGACTGGTTAGCAGGGACAGTCTGTTAAAATCATCTCTCGCCCATCCATCCAGTGAGTAGACCCTTCGAACGATAGAGAGATGTAGACGCTCGATCTTGTCCGGAATGTAGCAGGTCATTCTGGTCCAGAACGTGGTTGTCGTTGGCGTATGTATTAGTTTATTATTATATAAGATTATTTTGGTTTTTTTTCTATGGGTCTTAGTCGCCTGAAAATATTATTATTATTAATGCAGTCAACTTCTTAGACTACGTACTTTTTGCCTGTCTTATTACATGTAAATCACATATCAATTATATAATATTATCAAGATGCTTCGGTCACTTACAACAGGTACGTAAGTAGGTACCTACCTAACTTCCTAGGTATATGAAGAATGGCATAGTGGACACTACTTTGAGCAATTTAAAGTTAAGTTTTAAACATTTAGTGTGGTAAGTTTAATTTTGTAGGTTTAGGTTGGTGTAATTTATTGCGCGCCCGCTTTGTTTATGGGTTATGTTTAACATAGGTATATAAAGAATGGCATAGTGGACACTACTTTAAGCAATTTAAAGTTAAGTTTTAAACATTTAGTGTAGTAGGTTTAATTTTTTAGGTCGGTGTAATTTATTGCGCGTCCGCTTTATGGGTTATGTTTACCTAGGTATATGAAGAATGGCATAGTGGACACTACTTTGAGCAATTTAAAGTTAAGTTTTAAACATTTAGTGTGGTAAGTTTAATTTTGTAGGTTTAGGTTGGTGTAATTTATTGCGCGCCCGCTTTGTTTATGGGTTATGTTTAACATAGGTATATAAAGAATGGCATAGTGGACACTACTTTAAGCAATTTAAAGTTAAGTTTTAAACATTTAGTGTGGTAGGTTTAATTTTTTAGGTCGGTGTAATTTATTGCGCGTCCGCTTTATGGGTTATGTTTACCTAGGTATATGAAGAATGGCATATTGGACACTACTTTGAGCAATTTAAAGTTAAGTTTTAAACATTTAGTGTGGTAGGTTTAATTTTTTAGGTTTAGGTTGGTGTAATTTATTGCGCGCCCGCTTTGTTTATGGGTCATGTTTACCTAGGTATATGAAGAATGTGGCATAGTGGACACTACTTTGAGCAATTTAAAGTTAAGTTTTAAACATTTAGTGTGGTAGGTTTAATTTTTTAGGTTAAGGTTGGTGTAATTTATTGCGCGCCCGCTTTGTTTATGGGTTATGTTTACCTAGGTATATAAAGAATGGCATAGTGGACACTACTTTGAGCAATTTAAAGTTAAGTTTTAAACATTTAGTGTGGTAAGTTTAATTTTGTAGGTTTAGGTTGGTGTAATTTATTGCGCGCCCGCTTTGTTTATGGGTTATGTTTAACATAGGTATATAAAGAATGGCATAGTGGACACTACTTTAAGCAATTTAAAGTTAAGTTTTAAACATTTAGTGTGGTAGGTTTAATTTTTTAGGTCGGTGTAATTTATTGCGCGCCCGCTTTGTTTATGGGTTATGTTTACCTAGGTATATGAAGAATGGGATAGTGGACACTACTTTGAGCAATTTAAAGTTAAGTTTTAAACATTTAGTATGTTAAGTTTAATTTTTTTAGCAAAATTCGCCAAGCGTTCGATTGTTCACCCATCAAAAGGGAACGTGAGCTGGGTTTAGACCGTCGTGAGACAGGTTAGTTTTTTACCCTACTGATGGCTTGTCGTTGCGATAGTAATACTGGTCAGTACGAGAGGAACCGCAGTTTCGGACATTTGGTTGATGCACTCGGCCGAGCGGCCGGTGGTGCGAAGCTACCATCCGCAGGATTATGCCTGAACGCCTCTAAGGCCGAAGCCAGCCTAGCCGAATCCGGCAAGGATATGCTCACTGTGGAGCCCCGAGAGTCGGGAGGCTCTAAACAATCGTCCGAGGACGATGAATGTTGTGTAGTATTATGTTTTATTTTTAAAAACAAAAACATTATTATTAATACACGAACACTAGCGTGGTGAAAAAAAGATTCGGTTTGTCGTTTAGAAGTATTTTTTTATGTACAATTTGGTAATATTGAGAGTTGAATTGAAACTGTGATGAACGTTATTAACGTAACAAGCTCTTAGTTGTGTGTTTATTTCTTATGTGATGAGATTACAACTATTTAACACAGATCTGTACAGTTAAGCCTACACTGCCATGGGTACACGTCTGCACGTCGCCTGTTCCTGCGCTATCGCCAACTGCGCGGATGCCTGCCTACAGGCGTGCGTGATCAAGTCTGCAACGTCAGCAAGTATCGTCCGGTAATAACATCTTATAGGCTCATTTTTTTTTCTCTTCTTATATTGTACCCATAGTTTTAAAATATCTAGTTTTAGCTAATTTCTTTATATTATTATCGCGGGTTCAAATCAAAATAAAGGATTTTAAAAGCTGATTACAAACATAATATACGTCTATGCAACTCATATGGTTAAAAGTACGACGTACTTTTACCTTACTCATTCCTATTATAAAGACTCTTAGATTCTTTTTTTTTCGGCACGGTAGCCTATTGGGTTAGGTTCTTATTATTGATAAATAATATTTTATTTCTTATGATGATTCTAGTTTTGTCGTATGATCATTTATTTCCGTTCACTTTGCTCACAACGATGTCCTATTGAAAAAAATAATAATTGAAGACCCAGAAAACTACATTTATTACTGAAAATTACAAAAATATTCCCAGTGAGTACCTACTACATAACTCTAGTACTTAATACTGACATGTATTCAATCATTATTGTTCGACATACATAATTATAAAAAATACATATAGATTTTTCCGATCACCAGATAACCAATAAAGGGTTCATTACATACATACACTGTCGGATAACTTCCTTATACTTTAACTGTATCTACATACTACAGACACTACATCATATAATATTTGTATCCTAACTTTCATTTATAATAATAATTGAAACGCTCTCAGAACGCATCAAAGAGGTTTTTGGTACGATGGTATATGACTGGCCTTTCGATCACTGAATTTTAAAATAATTTCTGTAAAGAACAGAAAAAATAGATGATGTAAAAATAACACCTCAGACTCGGATATAAAAGGAGACTTCTGAAACATTCAAAAAAATCTAGTCTGGAAACGCTCGAGGACTCATCTCCGGTATAAAAGTCACATAAATTGGACGTTATTCATTTCCCTTGAAAACATACTCGAGTCAAAAGATAGAGTAATGATATACTATGACGATGGCGATCTAACACCTGACAAACTTATGTGAATTGCTAGGGTTTATTGTCAAGTCATTTTTTCATGACGTGCCTTCAAATACCTACATGTTATGTTAAAACAAAAGTTAAAGTATTAGCGATCTTAGTCGCATCAGGCCTGTATTTCCCAAAGGGCCGGGCAGAGACGGGTGACCTTACTCAAAGGCTATAAAATCAAATGTCTAATTAAACATTCAACCATTCCAACTACTAGACTAAATACATACTTAATAGTAGATTTCGGTGATGATTACACATCACAAAAAACAAAAAAATATTGTCACTTTTATGAAAATTGGAAGTGTAAGAGACCTGTGCGAGGGAAAGCCAAAGGGAAATTATCCGAATCAACCTATTAAATGGTGCTTGCCAAGTGAACGTTTACGCTTACGGAGACATCTACGAGTGGTACTTATTCTCTTATAGTCATAGAAACCTTCAAAAGTATGCAATCCTGATATCTAGATATCTTCCTGACCTGACCTGAATACAAATACGGAACAAACTTAAGGAAAACCTACTAAGAAGTTGGCTCTAATGTC
Source organism: Xanthia togata (assembly GCA_963853775.1). NCBI lineage: Eukaryota > Metazoa > Arthropoda > Insecta > Lepidoptera > Noctuidae > Xanthia > Xanthia togata. Next base: position 11,193,962 of record OY970806.1, read on the forward strand.
GACTCTGTGGACTCATAACTAAACAAATACTAAAAAACCTAGTAAAAAGTACCTATTCAATAAACCAGAATATTTATGATCAGATAATTTTTATTAAAGCTCGTTTGATTCCCAATTATGTATGTCAATTAAACTCATAACGTAAATAAAACGTCGTCGATATAATGTATGTGTAGTAGGTATTATAATACCAATGCACTTTTCACCAAATTCAAAACTAGAAAAAAACTCTTTTCTTTTTTGCCTAGGGGTTAAGGGGCTATGTTTATAAATTGCTTGTAAATTGCCATCATTTTTGGGGGTTACAAAGAAATTAGAGGCAAAAAAAATAAAACCCCTTAAAATTTAACACGCGCACCAGCTGCGAGCGCGCATCTAATGCACGAATTTAATACACGAATTTAATACACGAACACTCCACTCGGCCCCTGCAATGATAATTATAATGTATTTATTTTATTTATTAATTTAACTCACCAACCCACTAACCTATATTAAGTTATTAGTACGCACACTTTTTTTTCACCAAACTAAAAAAAAAAAAAAAGTAAATCTCTTTTTTTTCGCCCGGGGGTTGGGGGGAGGGGAGGTCTATGTTTACCTTTCACTTTATCGGACCCGCAGGACACTTTACTAATAATCATGTACAAAATATTTTACCGACCGAAACCGCCCGATCGCATCTTTCTCGAGGTTTACATATATATGGGTATGATTGAGATTAACATATAATTGCTGCCGCTATCAGCTAATTGGGAAAGCTGCAGTCCACACGCGTCATGGGTTCTATTGGTGCGTTATCACAGCCGGCGTACCATAGAACTCAGCTCCTACCCTTGGCCTGCCCGTGGGCGATACACGACGCCGCCGACTGTCAACTGCGTGGACCGACGGACCGTGTTTTATGCGTGTTGCGTATCAAGGAAACGGTCGTTGTATGAAACAATTTGATGGGCGCGACGACGAACGGCGCTCGGACGCGCTAGCGTCGTCGCGTTCGGTGAGTTTTGCTCTCTTATGAGTTTCGATGTGAGGCGCTCTATAGATTCCGGGCGGAATCGTATATGATGTCGCGAATGTGTCAACAAACTTTACACACGTGAACTCGTCTCGGTACGAACGTTCCGAATGGGGGCTCTTCTGTTCATGCTCGTTCATGAACGTCTCATGCTCAAACAGACTGGTTAGCAGGGACAGTCTGTTAAAATCATCTCTCGCCCATCCATCCAGTGAGTAGACCCTTCGAACGATAGAGAGATGTAGACGCTCGATCTTGTCCGGAATGTAGCAGGTCATTCTGGTCCAGAACGTGGTTGTCGTTGGCGTATGTATTAGTTTATTATTATATAAGATTATTTTGTTTTTTTTCTATGGGTCTTAGTCGCCTGAAAATATTATTATTATTAATGCAGTCAACTTCTTAGACTACGTACTTTTTGCCTAAGTCTTATTACATGTAAATCACAGATCAATTATATAATATTATCAAGATGCTTCTGTCACTTACAACAGGTACGTAAGTAGGTACCTACCTAACTACCTAGGTATATGAAGAATGGCATAGTAGACACTACTTTGAGCAATTTAAAGTTAAGTTTTAAACATTTAGTGTGGTAAGTTTAATTTTGTAGGTTTAGGTTGGTGTAATTTATTGCGCGCCCGCTTTGTTTATGGGTTATGTTTAACATAGGTATATAAAGAATGGCATAGTGGACACTACTTTAAGCAATTTAAAGTTAAGTTTTAAACATTTAGTGTGGTAGGTTTAATTTTTTAGGTCGGTGTAATTTATTGCGCGTCCGCTTTATGGGTTATGTTTACCTAGGTATATGAAGAATGGCATAGTGGACACTACTTTGAGCAATTTAAAGTTAAGTTTTAAACATTTAGTGTGGTAAGTTTAATTTTGTAGGTTTAGGTTGGTGTAATTTATTGCGCGCCCGCTTTGTTTATGGGTTATGTTTAACATAGGTATATAAAGAATGGCATAGTGGACACTACTTTAAGCAATTTAAAGTTAGTTTTAAACAATTAGTATGGAAGGTTTAATTTTTTAGGTTAAGGTTGGTGTAATTTATTGCGCGCCCGCTTTGTTTATGGGTTATGTTTACCTAGGTATATGAAGAATGGCATAGTGGACACTACTTTGAGCAATTTAAAGTTAAGTTTTAAACATTTAGTGTGGTAAGTTTAATTTTGTAGGTTTAGGTTGGTGTAATTTATTGCGCGCCCGCTTTGTTTATGGGTTATGTTTACCTAGGTATATGAAGAATGGCATAGTGGACACTACTTTGAGCAATTTAAAGTTAAGTTTTAAACATTTAGTGTGGTAAGTTTAATTTTGTAGGTTTAGGTTGGTGTAATTTATTGCGCGCCCGCTTTGTTTATGGGTTATGTTTACCTAGGTATATGAAGAATGGCATAGTGGACACTACTTTGAGCAATTTAAAGTTAAGTTTTAAACATTTAGTATGGTAGGTTTAATTTTTTAGGTCGGTGTAATTTATTGCGCGCCCGCTTTGTTTATGGGTTATGTTTACCTAGGTATATGAAGAATGGGATAGTGGACACTACTTTGAGCAATTTAAAGTTAAGTTTTAAACATTTAGTATGTTAAGTTTAATTTTTTTAGCAAAATTCGCCAAGCGTTCGATTGTTCACCCATCAAAAGGGAACGTGAGCTGGGTTTAGACCGTCGTGAGACAGGTTAGTTTTTTACCCTACTGATGGCTTGTCGTTGCGATAGTAATACTGGTCAGTACGAGAGGAACCGCAGTTTCGGACATTTGGTTGATGCACTCGGCCGAGCGGCCGGTGGTGCGAAGCTACCATCCGCAGGATTATGCCTGAACGCCTCTAAGGCCGAAGCCAGCCTAGCCGAATCCGGCAAGGATATGCTCACTGTGGAGCCCCGAGAGTCGGGAGGCTCTAAACAATCGTCCGAGGACGATGAATGTTGTGTAGTATTATGTTTTATTTTTAAAAACAAAAACATTATTATTAATACACGAACACTAGCGTGGTGAAAAAAAGATTCGGTTTGTCGTTTAGAAGTATTTTTTTATGTACAATTTGGTAATATTGAGAGTTGAATTGAAACTGTGATGAACGTTATTAACGTAACAAGCTCTTAGTTGTGTGTTTATTTCTTATGTGATGAGATTACAACTATTTAACACAGATCTGTACAGTTAAGCCTACACTGCCATGGGTACACGTCTGCACGTCGCCTGTTCCTGCGCTATCGCCAACTGCGCGGATGCCTGCCTACAGGCGTGCGTGATCAAGTCTGCAACGTCAGCAAGTATCGTCCGGTAATAACATCTTATAGGCTCATTTTTTTTTCTCTTCTTATATTGTACCCATAGTTTTAAAATATCTAGTTTTAGCTAATTTCTTTATATTATTATCGCGGGTTCAAATCAAGATAAAGGATTTTAAAAGCTGATTACAAACATACGTCTATGCAACTCATATGGTTAAAAGTACGACGTACTTTTACCTTACTCATTCCTATTATAAAGACTCTTAGATTCTTTTTTTTTCGGCACGGTAGCCTATTGGGTTAGGTTCTTATTATAGATAAATAATATTTTATTTCTTATGATGATTCTAGTTTTGTCGTATGATCATTTATTTCCGTTCACTTTGCTCACAACGATGTCCTATTGAAAAAAATAATAATTGAAGACCCAGAAAACTACATTTATTACTGAAAATTACAAAAATATTCCCAGTGAGTACCTACTACATAACTCTAGTACTTAATACTGACATGTATTCAATCATTATTGTTCGACATACATAATTATAAAAAATACATATAGATTTTTCCGATCACCAGATAACCAATAAAGGGTTCATTACATACATACACTGTCGGATAACTTCCTTATACTTTAACTGTATCTACATACTACAGACACTACATCATATAATATTTGTATCCTAACTTTCATTTATAATAATAATTGAAACGCTCTCAGAACGCATCAAAGAGGTTTTTGGTACGATGGTATATGACTGGCCTTTCGATCACTGAATTTTAAAATAATTTCTGTAAAGAACAGAAAAAACAGATGATGTAAAAATAACACCTCAGACTCGGATATAAAAGGAGACTTCTGAAACATTCAAAAAAATCTAGTCTGGAAACGCTCGAGGACTCATCTCCGGTATAAAAGTCACATAAATTGGACGTTATTCATTTCCCTTGAAAACATACTCGAGTCAAAAGATAGAGTAATGATATACTATGACGATGGCGATCTAACACCTGACAAACTTATGTGAATTGCTAGGGTTTATTGTCAAGTCATTTTTTCATGACGTGCCTTCAAATACCTACATGTTATGTTAAAACAAAAGTTAAAGTATTAGCGATCTTAGTCGCATTACATAGTCGCATCATGCCTGTATTTCCCAAAGGGCCGGGCAGAGACGGGTGACCTTACTCAAAGGCTATAAAATCAAATGTCTAATTAAACATTCAACCATTCCAACTACTAGACTAAATACATACTTAATAGTAGATTTCGGTGATGATTACACATCACAAAAAACAAAAAAATATTGTCACTTTTATGAAAATTGGAAGTGTAAGAGACCTGTGCGAGGGAAAGCCAAAGGGAAATCATCCGAATCAACCTATTAAATGGTGCTTGCCAAGTGAACGTTTACGCTTACGGAGACATCTACGAATGGTACTTATTCTCTTATAGTCATAGAAACCTTCAAAAGTATGCAATCCTGATATCTAGATATCTTCCTGACCTGACCATATACAAATACAGAACAAACTTAACGAAAACCTACAAAGAAGTTGGCTCCAATGTCGACTCTGTGGACTCATAACTAAACAAATACTGTTTTAAAGTTACCCCGTTACATAAAAGTACCTATTCAATAAACCAGAATATTTATTAAAGCTCGTTTGAAATTAAAAAAAATAAAAGTATATATAAGAGACCTGTGCGAGGGAAAGCCAAAGGGAAATTATCCGAATCAACCTATTAAATGGTGCTTGCCAAGTGAACGTTTACGCTTACGGAGACATCTACGAGTGGTACTTATTCTCTTATAGTCATAGAAACCTTCAAAAGTATGCAATCTAGATATCTTCCTGACCTGACCTGAATACAAATACGGAACAAACTTAAGGAAAACCTACTAAGAAGTTGGCTCTAATGTCGACTCTGTGGACTCATAACTAAACAAATACTAAAAAACCTAGTAAAAAGTACCTATTCAATAAACCAGAATATTTATGATCAGATAATTTTTATTAAAGCTCGTTTGATTCCCAATTATGTATGTCAATTAAACTCATAACGTAAATAAAACGTCGTCGATATAATGTATGTGTAGTAGGTATTATAATACCAATGCACTTTTCACCAAATTCAAAACTAGAAAAAAACTCTTTTCTTTTTTGCCTAGGGGTTAAGGGGCTATGTTTATAAATTGCTTGTAAATTGCCATCATTTTTGGGGGTTACAAAGAAATTAGAGGCAAAAAAAATAAAACCCCTTAAAATTTAACACGCGCACCAGCTGCGAGCGCGCATCTAATGCACGAATTTAATACACGAATTTAATACACGAATTTAATACACGAACACTCCACTCGGCCCCTGCAATGATAATTATAATGTATTTATTTTATTTATTAATTTAACTCACCAACCCACTAACCTATATTAAGTTATTAGTACGCACACTTTTTTTTCACCAAACTAAAAAAAAAAAAAAAGTAAATCTCTTTTTTTTCGCCCGGGGGTTGGGGGGAGGGGAGGTCTATGTTTACCTTTCACTTTATCGGACCCGCAGGACACTTTACTAATAATCATGTACAAAATATTTTACCGAGCGAAACCGCCCGATCGCATCTTTCTCGAGGTTTACATATATATGGGTATGATTGAGATTAACATATAATTGCTGCCGCTATCAGCTAATTGGGAAAGCTGCAGTCCACACGCGTCATGGGTTCTATTGGTGCGTTATCACAGCCGGCGTACCATAGAACTCAGCTCCTACCCTTGGCCTGCCCGTGGGCGATACACGACGCCGCCGACTGTCAACTGCGTGGACCGACGGACCGTGTTTTATGCGTGTTGCGTATCAAGGAAACGGTCGTTGTATGAAACAATTTGATGGGCGCGACGACGAACGGCGCTCGGACGCGCTAGCGTCGTCGCGTTCGGTGAGTTTTGCTCTCTTATGAGTTTCGATGTGAGGCGCTCTATAGATTCCGGGCGGAATCGTATATGATGTCGCGAATGTGTCAACAAACTTTACACACGTGAACTCGTCTCGGTACGAACGTTCCGAATGGGGGCTCTTCTGTTCATGCTCGTTCATGAACGTCTCATGCTCAAACAGACTGGTTAGCAGGGACAGTCTGTTAAAATCATCTCTCGCCCATCCATCCAGTGAGTAGACCCTTCGAACGATAGAGAGATGTAGACGCTCGATCTTGTCCGGAATGTAGCAGGTCATTCCGGACCAGAACGGGGTTGGGCGGTGTGCGTTACCCCAGCCAGATAATGTCGAAAATCGTCATCTAAGTGCAATAGATGTCTGTCGACGGAGCGTCGCTGGCGAAGACACGAACGAAGTTTGGTGTGTGTGTTTTCATTCATTCCGCATGGTAAACGGCGGGAGTAACTATGACTCTCTTATGTACGTAAGGGGTTTTTAGTGCTCACGCATGTGGTCATGTACCCTTTGGCTGCCGCTATCAGCTAATTGGGAGAGCTGCAGTCAACATGCGTCAAGGGTTCTATTGGTGCGTTATCACAGCCGGCGTACCATAGAACACAGCTCCTACCCTTGGCCTGCCCGTGGGCGATACACGACGCCGCCGACTGTCAACTGCGTGGACCGACGGACCGTGTTTTATGCGTGTTGCGTATCAAGGAAACGGTCGTTGTATGAAACAATTAGATGGGCGCGACGACGAACGGCGCTCGGACGCGCTAGCGTCGTCGCGTTCGGTGAGTTTTGCTCTCTTATGAGTTTCGATGTGAGGCGCTCTATAGATTCCGGGCGGAATCGTATATGATGTCGCGAATGTGTCAACAAACTTTACACACGTGAACTCGTCTCGGTACGAACGTTCCGAATGGGGGCTCTTCTGTTCATGCTCGTTCATGAACGTCTCATGCTCAAACAGACTGGTTAGCAGGGACAGTCTGTTAAAATCATCTCTTGCCCATCCATCCAGTGAGTAGACCCTTCGAACGATAGAGAGATGTAGACGCTCGATCTTGTCCGGAATGTAGCAGGTCATTCCGGACCAGAACGGGGTTGGGCGGTGTGCGTTACCCCAGCCAGATAATGTCGAAAATCGTCATCTAAGTGCAATAGATGTCTGTCGACGGAGCGTCGCTGGCGAAGACACGAACGAAGTTTGGTGTGTGTGTTTTCATTCATTCCGCATGGTAAACGGCGGGAGTAACTATGTCTCTCTTATGTACGTAAGGGGTTTTTAGTGCTCACGCATGTGGTCATGTACCCTTTGGCTGCCGCTATCAGCTAATTGGGAGAGCTGCAGTCCACATGCGTCAAGGGTTCTATTGGTGCGTTATCACAGCCGGCGTACCATAGAACTCAACTCCTACCCTTGGCCTGCCCGTGGCGCCGCTGCTAAGCCAACAAGGGGGGGGGGAGGCTACTCATGCTCAAACAGACTGGTTAGCAAGGAGAGTCTGTTAAAATCATCTCTCGCCCATCCATCCAGTGAGTAGACCCTTCGAACGATAGAGAGATGTAGACGCTCGATCTTGTCCGGAATGTAGCAGGTCATTCTGGTCCAGAACGTGGTTGTCGTTGGCGTATGTATTAGTTTATTATTATATAAGATTATTTTGTTTTTTTTCTATGGGTCTTAGTCGCCTGAAAATATTATTATTATTAATGCAGTCAACTTCTTAGACTACGTACTTTTTGCCTAAGTCTTATTACATGTAAATCACAGATCAATTATATAATATTATCAAGATGCTTCTGTCACTTACAACAGGTACGTAAGTAGGTACCTACCTAACTACCTAGGTATATGAAGAATGGCATAGTGGACACTACTTTGAGCAATTTAAAGTTAAGTTTTAAACATTTAGTGTGGTAAGTTTAATTTTGTAGGTTTAGGTTGGTGTAATTTATTGCGCGCCCGCTTTGTTTATGGGTTATGTTTAACATAGGTATATAAAGAATGGCATTGTGGACACTACTTTAAGCAATTTAAAGTTAAGTTTTAAACATTTAGTGTGGTAGGTTTAATTTTTTAGGTCGGTGTAATTTATTGCGCGTCCGCTTTATGGGTTATGTTTACCTAGGTATATGAAGAATGGCATAGTGGACACTACTTTGAGCAATTTAAAGTTAAGTTTTAAACATTTAGTGTGGTAAGTTTAATTTTGTAGGTTTAGGTTGGTGTAATTTATTGCGCGCCCGCTTTGTTTATGGGTTATGTTTAACATAGGTATATAAAGAATGGCATTGTGGACACTACTTTAAGCAATTTAAAGTTAAGTTTTAAAAATTTAGTGTGGTAGGTTTAATTTTTTTAGGTCGGTGTAATTTATTGCGCGTCCGCTTTATGGGTTATGTTTACCTAGGTATATGAAGAATGGCATAGTGGACACTACTTTGAGCAATTTAAAGTAAAGTTTTAAACATTTAGTGTGGTAAGTTTAATTTTGTAGGTTTAGGTTGGTGTAATTTATTGCGCGCCCGCTTTGTTTATGGGTTATGTTTAACATAGGTATATAAAGAATGGCATAGTGGACACTACTTTAAGCAATTTAAAGTTAAGTTTTAAACATTTAGTGTGGTAGGTTTAATTTTTTAGGTCGGTGTAATTTATTGCGCGTCCGCTTTATGGGTTATGTTTACCTAGGTATATGGAGAATGGCATAGTGGACACTACTTTGAGCAATTTAAAGTTAAGTTTTAAACATTTAGTGTGGTAAGTTTAATTTTGTAGGTTTAGGTTGGTGTAATTTATTGCGCGCCCGCTTTGTTTATGGGTTATGTTTAACATAGGTATATAAAGAATGGCATAGTGGACACTACTTTAAGCAATTTAAAGTTAAGTTTTAAACATTTAGTGTGGTAGGTTTAATTTTTTAGGTCGGTGTAATTTATTGCGCGTCCGCTTTATGGGTTATGTTTACCTAGGTATATGAAGAATGGCATAGTGGACACTACTTTGAGCAATTTAAAGTTAAGTTTTAAACATTTAGTGTGGTAGGTTTAATTTTTTAGGTTTAGGTTGGTGTAATTTATTGCGCGCCCGCTTTGTTTATGGGTCATGTTTACCTAGGTATATGAAGAATGTGGCATAGTGGACACTACTTTGAGCAATTTAAAGTTAAGTTTTAAACATTTAGTATGGTAGGTTTCATTTTTTAGGTTAAGGTTGGTGTAATTTATTGCGCGCCCGCTTTGTTTATGGGTTATGTTTACCTAGGTATATAAAGAATGGCATAGTGGACACTACTTTGAGCAATTTAAAGTTAAGTTTTAAACATTTAGTGTGGTAGGTTTAATTTTTTAGGTCGGTGTAATTTATTGCGCGTCCGCTTTATGGGTTATGTTTACCTAGGTATATGAAGAATGGCATAGTGGACACTACTTTGAGCAATTTAAAGTTAAGTTTTAAACATTTAGTGTGGTAAGTTTAATTTTGTAGGTTTAGGTTGGTGTAATTTATTGCGCGCCCGCTTTGTTTATGGGTCATGTTTACCTAGGTATATGAAGAATGTGGCATAGTGGACACTACTTTGAGCAATTTAAAGTTAAGTTTTAAACATTTAGTGTGGTAGGTTTAATTTTTTAGGTTAAGGTTGGTGTAATTTATTGCGCGCCCGCTTTGTTTATGGGTTATGTTTACCTAGGTATATAAAGAATGGCATAGTGGACACTACTTTGAGCAATTTAAAGTTAAGTTTTAAACATTTAGTGTGGTAAGTTTAATTTTGTAGGTTTAGGTTGGTGTAATTTATTGCGCGCCCGCTTTGTTTATGGGTTATGTTTAACATAGGTATATAAAGAATGGCATAGTGGACACTACTTTGAGCAATTTAAAGTTAAGTTTTAAACATTTAGTGTGGTAAGTTTAATTTTGTAGGTTTAGGTTGGTGTAATTTATTGCGCGCCCGCTTTGTTTATGGGTTATGTTTAACATAGGTATATAAAGAATGGCATAGTGGACACTACTTTAAGCAATTTAAAGTTAAGTTTTAAACATTTAGTGTGGTAGGTTTAATTTTTTAGGTCGGTGTAATTTATTGCGCGTCCGCTTTATGGGTTATGTTTACCTAGGTATATGAAGAATGGCATAGTGGACACTACTTTGAGCAATTTAAAGTTAAGTTTTAAACATTTAGTGTGGTAGGTTTAATTTTTTAGGTTTAGGTTGGTGTAATTTATTGCGCGCCCGCTTTGTTTATGGGTCATGTTTACTTAGGTATATGAAGAATGTGGCATAGTGGACACTACTTTGAGCAATTTAAAGTTAAGTTTTAAACATTTAGTGTGGTAGGTTTAATTTTTTAGGTTTAGGTTGGTGTAATTTATTGCGCGCCCGCTTTGTTTATGGGTTATGTTTAACATAGGTATATAAAGAATGGCATAGTGGACACTACTTTAAGCAATTTAAAGTTAAGTTTTAAACATTTAGTGTGGTAGGTTTAATTTTTTAGGTCGGTGTAATTTATTGCGCGTCCGCTTTATGGGTTATGTTTACCTAGGTATATGAAGAATGTGGCATAGTGGACACTACTTTGAGCAATTTAAAGTTAAGTTTTAAACATTTAGTATGGTAGGTTTCATTTTTTAGGTTAAGGTTGGTGTAATTTATTGCACGCCCGCTTTGTTTATGGGTTATGTTTACCTAGGTTTATAAAGAATGGCATAGTGGACACTACTTTGAGCAATTTAAAGTTAAGTTTTAAACATTTAGTGTGGTAAGTTTAATTTTGTAGGTTTAGGTTGGTGTAATTTATTGCGCGCCCGCTTTGTTTATGGGTTATGTTTAACATAGGTATATAAAGAATGGCATAGTGGACACTACTTTAAGCAATTTAAAGTTAAGTTTTAAACATTTAGTGTGGTAGGTTTAATTTTTTAGGTCGGTGTAATTTATTGCGCGTCCGCTTTATGGGTTATGTTTACCTAGGTATATGAAGAATGGCATAGTGGACACTACTTTGAGCAATTTAAAGTTAAGTTTTAAACATTTAGTGTGGTAGGTTTAATTTTTTAGGTTTAGGTTGGTGTAATTTATTGCGCGCCCGCTTTGTTTATGGGTCATGTTTACTTAGGTATATGAAGAATGTGGCATAGTGGACACTACTTTGAGCAATTTAAAGTTAAGTTTTAAACATTTAGTGTGGTAGGTTTAATTTTTTAGGTTTAGGTTGGTGTAATTTATTGCGCGCCCGCTTTGTTTATGGGTTATGTTTAACATAGGTATATAAAGAATGGCATAGTGGACACTACTTTAAGCAATTTAAAGTTAAGTTTTAAACATTTAGTGTGGTAGGTTTAATTTTTTAGGTCGGTGTAATTTATTGCGCGTCCGCTTTATGGGTTATGTTTACCTAGGTATATGAAGAATGGCATAGTGGACACTACTTTGAGCAATTTAAAGTTAAGTTTTAAACATTTAGTGTGGTAAGTTTAATTTTGTAGGTTTAGGTTGGTGTAATTTATTGCGCGCCCGCTTTGTTTATGGGTTATGTTTAACATAGGTATATAAAGAATGGCATAGTGGACACTACTTTAAGCAATTTAAAGTTAAGTTTTAAACATTTAGTGTGGTAGGTTTAATTTTTTAGGTCGGTGTAATTTATTGCGCGTCCGCTTTATGGGTTATGTTTACCTAGGTATATGAAGAATGGCATAGTGGACACTACTTTGAGCAATTTAAAGTTAAGTTTTAAACATTTAGTGTGGTAGGTTTAATTTTTTAGGTTTAGGTTGGTGTAATTTATTGCGCGCCCGCTTTGTTTATGGGTCATGTTTACCTAGGTATATGAAGAATGTGGCATAGTGGACACTACTTTGAGCAATTTAAAGTTAAGTTTTAAACATTTAGTGTGGTAGGTTTAATTTTTTAGGTTTAGGTTGGTGTAATTTATTGCGCGCCCGCTTTGTTTATGGGTCATGTTTACCTAGGTATATGAAGAATGTGGCATAGTGGACACTACTTTGAGCAATTTAAAGTTAAGTTTTAAGCATTTAGTATGGTAGGTTTCATTTTTTAGGTTAAGGTTGGTGTAATTTATTGCGCGCCCGCTTTGTTTATGGGTTATGTTTACCTAGGTATATAAAGAATGGCATAGTGGACACTACTTTGAGCAATTTAAAGTTAAGTTTTAAACATTTAGTGTGGTAAGTTTAATTTTGTAGGTTTAGGTTGGTGTAATTTATTGCGCGCCCGCTTTGTTTATGGGTTATGTTTAACATAGGTATATAAAGAATGGCATAGTGGACACTACTTTAAGCAATTTAAAGTTAAGTTTTAAACATTTAGTGTGGTAGGTTTAATTTTTTAGGTCGGTGTAATTTATTGCGCGTCCGCTTTATGGGTTATGTTTACCTAGGTATATGAAGAATGGCATAGTGGACACTACTTTGAGCAATTTAAAGTTAAGTTTTAAACATTTAGTGTGGTAAGTTTAATTTTGTAGGTTTAGGTTGGTGTAATTTATTGCGCGCCCGCTTTGTTTATGGGTTATGTTTAACATAGGTATATAAAGAATGGCATAGTGGACACTACTTTAAGCAATTTAAAGTTAAGTTTTAAACATTTAGTATGGAAGGTTTAATTTTTTAGGTTAAGGTTGGTGTAATTTATTGCGCGCCAGCTTTGTTTATGGGTTACATTTACCTAGGTATATGAAGAATGGCATAGTGCATATTACTTTGAGCAATTTAAAGTTAAGTTTTAAACATTTAGTATGGTAGGTTTAATTTTGTAGGTTTAGGTTGGTGTAATTTATTGCGCGCCCGCTTTGTTTATGGGTTATGTTTACCTAGGTATATGAAGAATGGCATAGTGGACACTACTTTGAGCAATTTAAAGTTAAGTTTTAAACATTTAGTGTGGTAAGTTTAATTTTGTAGGTTTAGGTTGGTGTAATTTATTGCGCGCCCGCTTTGTTTATGGGTTATGTTTACCTAGGTATATGAAGAATGGCATAGTGGACACTACTTTGAGCAATTTAAAGTTAAGTTTTAAACATTTAGTATGGTAGGTTTAATTTTTTAGGTCGGTGTAATTTATTGCGCGCCCGCTTTGTTTATGGGTTATGTTTACCTAGGTATATGAAGAATGGCATAGTGGCCTGGGTGACTTTGAGCAATTTAAAGTTAAGTTTTAATCATTTAGTAAGGTAAGTTTAATTTTTTTTGCAAAATTCGCCAAGCGTTCGATTGTTCACCCATCAAAAGGGAACGTGAGCTGGGTTTAGACCGTCGTGAGACAGGTTAGTTTTACCCTACTGATGGCTTGTCGTTGCGATAGTAATACTGCTCAGTACGAGAGGAACCGCAGTTTCGGACATTTGGTTGATGCACTCGGCGGAGCGGCCGGTGGTGCGAAGCTACCATCCGCGGGATTATGCCTGAACGCCTCTAAGGCCAAAGCCGGCCTAGCCGAATCCGGCAAGGTTATGCTCACTGTGGAGCCCCGAGAGTCGGGAGGCTCTAAACAATTTGACTTTACTAGTCGCGCTTCACCACGTGAGGTGCGACGTCGAAGCCCATTTGGATCGCGGAGATCGATGCTGTCCGCTTAACGCGTGCGTCACGGCTCCGAAGGTCCGAATCCACCTCAGTTCGATGTCGGGGCTCGGAGTAGTTTGTAGACGACTTCCGTTCCTGGCGAGGTGTTGTGCTCGGTAGAGCAGCGTCGTGCTGCGATCTGTTGAGACTCAGCCCTAAGCCAGGTGATTCATCCGAAGACGATGAGTGTTGTGCGTAGTGTACAATGTTTTATATATTTTTTAAATTTAATTAATACACGAACACTAGCTTCGACCGAGTAGATTTAATGTGTATCGTCCGGTAATAACATCTCATAGGCTGATTTCTTTGTTTTTTTATCTTCTTATATTGTACCCATAGTTTTAAAATATCTAGTTTTAGCTAATTTCTTTATATTATTATCGCGGGTTCAAATCAAGATAAAGGATTTTAAAAGCTGATTACAAACATACGTCTATGCAACTCATATGGTTAAAAGTACGACGTACTTTTACCTTACTCATTCCTATTATAAAGACTCTTAGATTCTTTTTTTTTCGGCACGGTAGCCTATTGGGTTAGGTTCTTATTATTGATAAATAATATTTTATTTCTTATGATGATTCTAGTTTTGTCGTATGATCATTTATTTCCGTTCACTTTGCTCACAACGATGTCCTATTGAAAAAAATAATAATTGAAGACCCAGAAAACTACATTTATTACTGAAAATTACAAAAATATTCCCAGTGAGTACCTACTACATAACTCTAGTACTTAATACTGACATGTATTCAATCATTATTGTTCGACATACATAATTATAAAAAATACATATAGATTTTTCCGATCACCAGATAACCAATAAAGGGTTCATTACATACATACACTGTCGGATAACTTCCTTATACTTTAACTGTATCTACATACTACAGACACTACATCATATAATATTTGTATCCTAACTTTCATTTATAATAATAATTGAAACGCTCTCAGAACGCATCAAAGAGGTTTTTGGTACGATGGTATATGACTGGCCTTTCGATCACTGAATTTTAAAATAATTTCTGTAAAGAACAGAAAAAAACAGATGATGTAAAAATAACACCTCAGACTCGGATATAAGAGGAGACTTCTGACACATTCAAAAAAATCTAGTCTGGAAACGCTCGAGGACTCATCTCCGGTATAAAAGTCACATAAATTGGACGTTATTCATTTCCCTTGAAAACATACTCGAGTCAAAAGATAGAGTAAAGATATACTATGACGATGGCGATCTAACACCTGACAAACTTATGTGAATTGCTAGGGTTTATTGTCAAGTCATTTTTTCATGACGTGCCTTCAAATACCTACATGTTATGTTAAAACAAAAGTTAAAGTATTAGCGATCTTAGTCGCATTACATAGTCGCATCATGCCTGTATTTCCCAAAGGGCCGGGCAGAGACGGGTGACCTTACTCAAAGGCTATAAAATCAAATGTCTAATTAAACATTCAACCATTCCAACTACTAGACTAAATACATACTTAATAGTAGATTTCGGTGATGATTACACATCACAAAAAACAAAAAAATATTGTCACTTTTATGAAAATTGGAAGTGTAAGAGACCTGTGCGAGGGAAAGCCAAAGGGAAATTATCCGAATCAACCTATTAAATGGTGCTTGCCAAGTGAACGTTTACGCTTACGGAGACATCTACGAATGGTACTTATTCTCTTATAGTCATAGAAACCTTCAAAAGTATGCAATCCTGATATCTAGATATCTTCCTGACCTGACCATATACAAATACAGAACAAACTTAACGAAAACCTACAAAGAAGTTGGCTCCAATGTCGACTCTGTGGACTCATAACTAAACAAATACTGTTTTAAAGTTACCCCGTTACATAAAAGTACCTATTCAATAAACCAGAATATTTATTAAAGCTCGTTTGAAATTAAAAAAATAAAAGTATATATAAGAGACCTGTGCGAGGGAAAGCCAAAGGGAAATTATCCGAATCAACCTATTAAATGGTGCTTGCCAAGTGAACGTTTACGCTTACGGAGACATCTACGAGTGGTACTTATTCTCTTATAGTCATAGAAACCTTCAAAAGTATGCAATCCTGATATCTAGATATCTTCCTGACCTGACCTGAATACAAATACGGAACAAACTTAAGGAAAACCTACTAAGAAGTTGGCTCTAATGTCGACTCTGTGGACTCATAACTAAACAAATACTAAAAAACCTAGTAAAAAGTACCTATTCAATAAACCAGAGTATTTATGATCAGATAATTTTTATTAAAGCTCGTTTGATTCCCAATTATGTATGTCAATTAAACTCATAACGTAAATAAAACGTCGTCGATATAATGTATGTGTAGTAGGTATTATAATACCAATGCACTTTTCACCAAATTCAAAACTAGAAAAAAACTCTTTTCTTTTTTGCCTAGGGGTTAAGGGGCTATGTTTATAAATTGCTTGTAAATTGCCATCATTTTTGGGGGTTACAAAGAAATTAGAGGCAAAAAAAATAAAACCCCTTAAAATTTAACACGCGCACCAGCTGCGAGCGCGCATCTAATGCACGAATTTAATACACGAACACTCCACTCGGCCCCTGCAATGATAATTATAATGTATTTATTTTATTTATTAATTTAACTCACCAACCCACTAACCTATATTAAGTTATTAGTACGCACACTTTTTTTTCACCAAACTAAAAAAAAAAAAAAAGTAAATCTCTTTTTTTTCGCCCGGGGGTTGGGGGGAGGGGAGGTCTATGTTTACCTTTCACTTTATCGGACCCGCAGGACACTTTACTAATAATCATGTACAAAATATTTTACCGACCGAAACCGCCCGATCGCATCTTTCTCGAGGTTTACATATACATGGGTATGATTGAGATTAACACATAATTGCTGCCGCTATCAGCTAATTGGGAGAGCTGCAGTCCACACGCGTCATGGGTTTCTATTGGTGCGTTATCACAGCCGGCGTACCGTAGAACTCAACTACTACCCTTGGCCTGCCCGTGGGCGATACACGACGCCGCCGACTGTCAACTGCGTGGACCGACGGACCGTGTTTTATGCGTGTTGCGTATCAAGGAAACGGTCGTTGTATGAAACAATTTGATGGGCGCGACGACGAACGGCGCTCGGACGCGCTAGCGTCGTCGCGTTCGGTGAGTTTATGCTCTCTTATGAGTTTCGATGTGAGGCGCTCTATAGATTCCGGGCGGAATCGTATATGATGTCGCGAATGTGTCAACAAACTTTACACACGTGAACTCGTCTCGGTACGAACGTTCCGAATGGGGGCTCCTCTGTTCATGCTCGTTCATGAACGTCTACGCCCTTAAGCACGCGCTGTCGCGTCTGTAGAGTTGAGATACACGCGGCCAGAGGTGCGCGCGTGCGACTTAAAAATTCTAACAGAGCTCGCCCGTGTGCGTCCGCGTCTCAAAGACCGCAGACGCTCGGGAATGAGGATTCACTGCGCGCCTCGCCGGCGAGACGGACGCCCTTGCGGCGTCTGTCGGCGGCGGGCGCGTGGCGGTCTCTTATCAAGAAGCTCCCTGGTTGATCCTGCCAGTAGTTATATGCTTGTCTCAAAGATTATTATTGCGCGCCCGCTTTGTTTATGGGTTATGTTTACCTAGGTATATGAAGAATGGCATAGTGGCCTGGGTGACTTTGAGCAATTTAAAGTTAAGTTTTAATCATTTAGTATGGTAAGTTTAATTTTTTTTGCAAAATTCGCCAAGCGTTCGATTGTTCACCCATCAAAAGGGAACGTGAGCTGGGTTTAGACCGTCGTGAGACAGGTTAGTTTTACCCTACTGATGGCTTGTCGTTGCGATAGTAATACTGCTCAGTACGAGAGGAACCGCAGTTTCGGACATTTGGTTGATGCACTCGGCGGAGCGGCCGGTGGTGCGAAGCTACCATCCGCGGGATTATGCCTGAACGCCTCTAAGGCCAAAGCCAGCCTAGCCGAATCCGGCAAGGTTATGCTCACTGTGGAGCCCCGAGAGTCGGGAGGCTCTAAACAATTTGACTTTACTAGTCGCGCTTCACCACGTGAGGTGCGACGTCGAAGCCCATTTGGATCGCGGAGATCGATGCTGTCCGCTTAACGCGTGCGTCACGGCTCCGAAGGTCCGAATCCACCTCAGTTCGATGTCGGGGCTCGGAGTAGTTTGTAGACGACTTCCGTTCCTGGCGGGGTGTTGTGCTCGGTAGAGCAGCGTCGTGCTGCGATCTGTTGAGACTCAGCCCTACGCCAGGTGATTCATCCGAAGACGATGAGTGTTGTGCGTAGTGTACAATGTTTTATATATTTTTTAAATTTAATTAATACACGAACACTAGCTTCGACCGAGTAGATTTAATGTGTATCGTCCGGTAATAACATCTCATAGGCTGATTTCTTTGTTTTTTTATCTTCTTATATTGTACCCATAGTTTTAAAATATCTAGTTTTAGCTAATTTCTTTATATTATTATCGCGGGTTCAAATCAAGATAAAGGATTTTAAAAGCTGATTACAAACATACGTCTATGCAACTCATATGGTTAAAAGTACGACGTACTTTTACCTTACTCATTCCTATTATAAAGACTCTTAGATTCTTTTTTTTTCGGCACGGTAGCCTATTGGGTTAGGTTCTTATTATAGATAAATAATATTTTATTTCTTATGATGATTCTAGTTTTGTCGTATGATCATTTATTTCCGTTCACTTTGCTCACAACGATGTCCTATTGAAAAAAATAATAATTGAAGACCCAGAAAACTACATTTATTACTGAAAATTACAAAAATATTCCCAGTGAGTACCTACTACATAACTCTAGTACTTAATACTGACATGTATTCAATCATTATTGTTCGACATACATAATTATAAAAAATACATATAGATTTTTCCGATCACCAGATAACCAATAAAGGGTTCATTACATACATACACTGTCGGATAACTTCCTTATACTTTAACTGTATCTACATACTACAGACACTACATCATATAATATTTGTATCCTAACTTTCATTTATAATAATAATTGAAACGCTCTCAGAACGCATCAAAGAGGTTTTTGGTACGATGGTATATGACTGGCCTTTCGATCACTGAATTTTAAAATAATTTCTGTAAAGAACAGAAAAAACAGATGATGTAAAAATAACACCTCAGACTCGGATATAAAAGGAGACTTCTGAAACATTCAAAAAAATCTAGTCTGGAAACGCTCGAGGACTCATCTCCGGTATAAAAGTCACATAAATTGGACGTTATTCATTTCCCTTGAAAACATACTCGAGTCAAAAGATAGAGTAATGATATACTATGACGATGGCGATCTAACACCTGACAAACTTATGTGAATTGCTAGGGTTTATTGTCAAGTCATTTTTTCATGACGTGCCTTCAAATACCTACATGTTATGTTAAAACAAAAGTTAAAGTATTAGCGATCTTAGTCGCATCAGGCCTGTATTTCCCAAAGGGCCGGGCAGAGACGGGTGACCTTACTCAAAGGCTATAAAATCAAATGTCTAATTAAACATTCAACCATTCCAACTACTAGACTAAATACATACTTAATAGTAGATTTCGGTGATGATTACACATCACAAAAAACAAAAAAATATTGTCACTTTTATGAAAATTGGAAGTGTAAGAGACCTGTGCGAGGGAAAGCCAAAGGGAAATTATCCGAATCAACCTATTAAATGGTGCTTGCCAAGTGAACGTTTACGCTTACGGAGACATCTACGAGTGGTACTTATTCTCTTATAGTCATAGAAACCTTCAAAAGTATGCAATCCTGATATCTAGATATCTTCCTGACCTGACCTGAATACAAATACGGAACAAACTTAAGGAAAACCTACTAAGAAGTTGGCTCTAATGTCGACTCTGTGGACTCATAACTAAACAAATACTAAAAAACCTAGTAAAAAGTACCTATTCAATAAACCAGAATATTTATGATCAGATAATTTTTATTAAAGCTCGTTTGATTCCCAATTATGTATGTCAATTAAACTCATAACGTAAATAAAACGTCGTCGATATAATGTATGTGTAGTAGGTATTATAATACCAATGCACTTTTCACCAAATTCAAAACTAGAAAAAAACTCTTTTCTTTTTTGCCTAGGGGTTAAGGGGCTATGTTTATAAATTGCTTGTAAATTGCCATCATTTTTGGGGGTTACAAAGAAATTAGAGGCAAAAAAAATAAAACCCCTTAAAATTTAACACGCGCACCAGCTGCGAGCGCGCATCTAATGCACGAATTTAATACACGAATTTAATACACGAACACTCCACTCGGCCCCTGCAATGATAATTATAATGTATTTATTTTATTTATTAATTTAACTCACCAACCCACTAACCTATATTAAGTTATTAGTACGCACACTTTTTTTTCACCAAACTAAAAAAAAAAAAAAAGTAAATCTCTTTTTTTTCGCCCGGGGGTTGGGGGGAGGGGAGGTCTATGTTTACCTTTCACTTTATCGGACCCGCAGGACACTTTACTAATAATCATGTACAAAATATTTTACCGAGCGAAACCGCCCGATCGCATCTTTCTCGAGGTTTACATATATATGGGTATGATTGAGATTAACATATAATTGCTGCCGCTATCAGCTAATTGGGAAAGCTGCAGTCCACACGCGTCATGGGTTCTATTGGTGCGTTATCACAGCCGGCGTACCATAGAACTCAGCTCCTACCCTTGGCCTGCCCGTGGGCGATACACGACGCCGCCGACTGTCAACTGCGTGGACCGACGGACCGTGTTTTATGCGTGTTGCGTATCAAGGAAACGGTCGTTGTATGAAACAATTTGATGGGCGCGACGACGAACGGCGCTCGGACGCGCTAGCGTCGTCGCGTTCGGTGAGTTTTGCTCTCTTATGAGTTTCGATGTGAGGCGCTCTATAGATTCCGGGCGGAATCGTATATGATGTCGCGAATGTGTCAACAAACTTTACACACGTGAACTCGTCTCGGTACGAACGTTCCGAATGGGGGCTCTTCTGTTCATGCTCGTTCATGAACGTCTCATGCTCAAACAGACTGGTTAGCAGGGACAGTCTGTTAAAATCATCTCTCGCCCATCCATCCAGTGAGTAGACCCTTCGAACGATAGAGAGATGTAGACGCTCGATCTTGTCCGGAATGTAGCAGGTCATTCCGGACCAGAACGTGGTTGTCGTTGGCGTATGTATTAGTTTATTATTATATAAGATTATTTTGTTTTTTTTCTATGGGTCTTAGTCGCCTGAAAATATTATTATTATTAATGCAGTCAACTTCTTAGACTACGTACTTTTTGCCTAAGTCTTATTACATGTAAATCACAGATCAATTATATAATATTATCAAGATGCTTCTGTCACTTACAACAGGTACGTAAGTAGGTACCTACCTAACTACCTAGGTATATGAAGAATGGCATAGTAGACACTACTTTGAGCAATTTAAAGTTAAGTTTTAAACATTTAGTGTGGTAAGTTTAATTTTGTAGGTTTAGGTTGGTGTAATTTATTGCGCGCCCGCTTTGTTTATGGGTTATGTTTAACATAGGTATATAAAGAATGGCATAGTGGACACTACTTTAAGCAATTTAAAGTTAAGTTTTAAACATTTAGTGTGGTAGGTTTAATTTTTTAGGTCGGTGTAATTTATTGCGCGTCCGCTTTATGGGTTATGTTTACCTAGGTATATGAAGAATGGCATAGTGGACACTACTTTGAGCAATTTAAAGTTAAGTTTTAAACATTTAGTGTGGTAAGTTTAATTTTGTAGGTTTAGGTTGGTGTAATTTATTGCGCGCCCGCTTTGTTTATGGGTTATGTTTAACATAGGTATATAAAGAATGGCATAGTGGACACTACTTTAAGCAATTTAAAGTTAGTTTTAAACAATTAGTATGGAAGGTTTAATTTTTTAGGTTAAGGTTGGTGTAATTTATTGCGCGCCCGCTTTGTTTATGGGTTATGTTTACCTAGGTATATGAAGAATGGCATAGTGGACACTACTTTGAGCAATTTAAAGTTAAGTTTTAAACATTTAGTGTGGTAAGTTTAATTTTGTAGGTTTAGGTTGGTGTAATTTATTGCGCGCCCGCTTTGTTTATGGGTTATGTTTACCTAGGTATATGAAGAATGGCATAGTGGACACTACTTTGAGCAATTTAAAGTTAAGTTTTAAACATTTAGTGTGGTAAGTTTAATTTTGTAGGTTTAGGTTGGTGTAATTTATTGCGCGCCCGCTTTGTTTATGGGTTATGTTTACCTAGGTATATGAAGAATGGCATAGTGGACACTACTTTGAGCAATTTAAAGTTAAGTTTTAAACATTTAGTATGGTAGGTTTAATTTTTTAGGTCGGTGTAATTTATTGCGCGCCCGCTTTGTTTATGGGTTATGTTTACCTAGGTATATGAAGAATGGGATAGTGGACACTACTTTGAGCAATTTAAAGTTAAGTTTTAAACATTTAGTATGTTAAGTTTAATTTTTTTAGCAAAATTCGCCAAGCGTTCGATTGTTCACCCATCAAAAGGGAACGTGAGCTGGGTTTAGACCGTCGTGAGACAGGTTAGTTTTTTACCCTACTGATGGCTTGTCGTTGCGATAGTAATACTGGTCAGTACGAGAGGAACCGCAGTTTCGGACATTTGGTTGATGCACTCGGCCGAGCGGCCGGTGGTGCGAAGCTACCATCCGCAGGATTATGCCTGAACGCCTCTAAGGCCGAAGCCAGCCTAGCCGAATCCGGCAAGGATATGCTCACTGTGGAGCCCCGAGAGTCGGGAGGCTCTAAACAATCGTCCGAGGACGATGAATGTTGTGTAGTATTATGTTTTATTTTTAAAAACAAAAACATTATTATTAATACACGAACACTAGCGTGGTGAAAAAAAGATTCGGTTTGTCGTTTAGAAGTATTTTTTTATGTACAATTTGGTAATATTGAGAGTTGAATTGAAACTGTGATGAACGTTATTAACGTAACAAGCTCTTAGTTGTGTGTTTATTTCTTATGTGATGAGATTACAACTATTTAACACAGATCTGTACAGTTAAGCCTACACTGCCATGGGTACACGTCTGCACGTCGCCTGTTCCTGCGCTATCGCCAACTGCGCGGATGCCTGCCTACAGGCGTGCGTGATCAAGTCTGCAACGTCAGCAAGTATCGTCCGGTAATAACATCTTATAGGCTCATTTTTTTTTCTCTTCTTATATTGTACCCATAGTTTTAAAATATCTAGTTTTAGCTAATTTCTTTATATTATTATCGCGGGTTCAAATCAAGATAAAGGATTTTAAAAGCTGATTACAAACATACGTCTATGCAACTCATATGGTTAAAAGTACGACGTACTTTTACCTTACTCATTCCTATTATAAAGACTCTTAGATTCTTTTTTTTTCGGCACGGTAGCCTATTGGGTTAGGTTCTTATTATAGATAAATAATATTTTATTTCTTATGATGATTCTAGTTTTGTCGTATGATCATTTATTTCCGTTCACTTTGCTCACAACGATGTCCTATTGAAAAAAATAATAATTGAAGACCCAGAAAACTACATTTATTACTGAAAATTACAAAAATATTCCCAGTGAGTACCTACTACATAACTCTAGTACTTAATACTGACATGTATTCAATCATTATTGTTCGACATACATAATTATAAAAAATACATATAGATTTTTCCGATCACCAGATAACCAATAAAGGGTTCATTACATACATACACTGTCGGATAACTTCCTTATACTTTAACTGTATCTACATACTACAGACACTACATCATATAATATTTGTATCCTAACTTTCATTTATAATAATAATTGAAACGCTCTCAGAACGCATCAAAGAGGTTTTTGGTACGATGGTATATGACTGGCCTTTCGATCACTGAATTTTAAAATAATTTCTGTAAAGAACAGAAAAAACAGATGATGTAAAAATAACACCTCAGACTCGGATATAAAAGGAGACTTCTGAAACATTCAAAAAAATCTAGTCTGGAAACGCTCGAGGACTCATCTCCGGTATAAAAGTCACATAAATTGGACGTTATTCATTTCCCTTGAAAACATACTCGAGTCAAAAGATAGAGTAATGATATACTATGACGATGGCGATCTAACACCTGACAAACTTATGTGAATTGCTAGGGTTTATTGTCAAGTCATTTTTTCATGACGTGCCTTCAAATACCTACATGTTATGTTAAAACAAAAGTTAAAGTATTAGCGATCTTAGTCGCATTACATAGTCGCATCATGCCTGTATTTCCCAAAGGGCCGGGCAGAGACGGGTGACCTTACTCAAAGGCTATAAAATCAAATGTCTAATTAAACATTCAACCATTCCAACTACTAGACTAAATACATACTTAATAGTAGATTTCGGTGATGATTACACATCACAAAAAACAAAAAAATATTGTCACTTTTATGAAAATTGGAAGTGTAAGAGACCTGTGCGAGGGAAAGCCAAAGGGAAATCATCCGAATCAACCTATTAAATGGTGCTTGCCAAGTGAACGTTTACGCTTACGGAGACATCTACGAATGGTACTTATTCTCTTATAGTCATAGAAACCTTCAAAAGTATGCAATCCTGATATCTAGATATCTTCCTGACCTGACCATATACAAATACAGAACAAACTTAACGAAAACCTACAAAGAAGTTGGCTCCAATGTCGACTCTGTGGACTCATAACTAAACAAATACTGTTTTAAAGTTACCCCGTTACATAAAAGTACCTATTCAATAAACCAGAATATTTATTAAAGCTCGTTTGAAATTAAAAAAAATAAAAGTATATATAAGAGACCTGTGCGAGGGAAAGCCAAAGGGAAATTATCCGAATCAACCTATTAAATGGTGCTTGCCAAGTGAACGTTTACGCTTACGGAGACATCTACGAGTGGTACTTATTCTCTTATAGTCATAGAAACCTTCAAAAGTATGCAATCTAGATATCTTCCTGACCTGACCTGAATACAAATACGGAACAAACTTAAGGAAAACCTACTAAGAAGTTGGCTCTAATGTCGACTCTGTGGACTCATAACTAAACAAATACTAAAAAACCTAGTAAAAAGTACCTATTCAATAAACCAGAATATTTATGATCAGATAATTTTTATTAAAGCTCGTTTGATTCCCAATTATGTATGTCAATTAAACTCATAACGTAAATAAAACGTCGTCGATATAATGTATGTGTAGTAGGTATTATAATACCAATGCACTTTTCACCAAATTCAAAACTAGAAAAAAACTCTTTTCTTTTTTGCCTAGGGGTTAAGGGGCTATGTTTATAAATTGCTTGTAAATTGCCATCATTTTTGGGGGTTACAAAGAAATTAGAGGCAAAAAAAATAAAACCCCTTAAAATTTAACACGCGCACCAGCTGCGAGCGCGCATCTAATGCACGAATTTAATACACGAATTTAATACACGAATTTAATACACGAACACTCCACTCGGCCCCTGCAATGATAATTATAATGTATTTATTTTATTTATTAATTTAACTCACCAACCCACTAACCTATATTAAGTTATTAGTACGCACACTTTTTTTTCACCAAACTAAAAAAAAAAAAAAAGTAAATCTCTTTTTTTTCGCCCGGGGGTTGGGGGGAGGGGAGGTCTATGTTTACCTTTCACTTTATCGGACCCGCAGGACACTTTACTAATAATCATGTACAAAATATTTTACCGAGCGAAACCGCCCGATCGCATCTTTCTCGAGGTTTACATATATATGGGTATGATTGAGATTAACATATAATTGCTGCCGCTATCAGCTAATTGGGAAAGCTGCAGTCCACACGCGTCATGGGTTCTATTGGTGCGTTATCACAGCCGGCGTACCATAGAACTCAGCTCCTACCCTTGGCCTGCCCGTGGGCGATACACGACGCCGCCGACTGTCAACTGCGTGGACCGACGGACCGTGTTTTATGCGTGTTGCGTATCAAGGAAACGGTCGTTGTATGAAACAATTTGATGGGCGCGACGACGAACGGCGCTCGGACGCGCTAGCGTCGTCGCGTTCGGTGAGTTTTGCTCTCTTATGAGTTTCGATGTGAGGCGCTCTATAGATTCCGGGCGGAATCGTATATGATGTCGCGAATGTGTCAACAAACTTTACACACGTGAACTCGTCTCGGTACGAACGTTCCGAATGGGGGCTCTTCTGTTCATGCTCGTTCATGAACGTCTCATGCTCAAACAGACTGGTTAGCAGGGACAGTCTGTTAAAATCATCTCTCGCCCATCCATCCAGTGAGTAGACCCTTCGAACGATAGAGAGATGTAGACGCTCGATCTTGTCCGGAATGTAGCAGGTCATTCCGGACCAGAACGGGGTTGGGCGGTGTGCGTTACCCCAGCCAGATAATGTCGAAAATCGTCATCTAAGTGCAATAGATGTCTGTCGACGGAGCGTCGCTGGCGAAGACACGAACGAAGTTTGGTGTGTGTGTTTTCATTCATTCCGCATGGTAAACGGCGGGAGTAACTATGACTCTCTTATGTACGTAAGGGGTTTTTAGTGCTCACGCATGTGGTCATGTACCCTTTGGCTGCCGCTATCAGCTAATTGGGAGAGCTGCAGTCAACATGCGTCAAGGGTTCTATTGGTGCGTTATCACAGCCGGCGTACCATAGAACACAGCTCCTACCCTTGGCCTGCCCGTGGGCGATACACGACGCCGCCGACTGTCAACTGCGTGGACCGACGGACCGTGTTTTATGCGTGTTGCGTATCAAGGAAACGGTCGTTGTATGAAACAATTAGATGGGCGCGACGACGAACGGCGCTCGGACGCGCTAGCGTCGTCGCGTTCGGTGAGTTTTGCTCTCTTATGAGTTTCGATGTGAGGCGCTCTATAGATTCCGGGCGGAATCGTATATGATGTCGCGAATGTGTCAACAAACTTTACACACGTGAACTCGTCTCGGTACGAACGTTCCGAATGGGGGCTCTTCTGTTCATGCTCGTTCATGAACGTCTCATGCTCAAACAGACTGGTTAGCAGGGACAGTCTGTTAAAATCATCTCTTGCCCATCCATCCAGTGAGTAGACCCTTCGAACGATAGAGAGATGTAGACGCTCGATCTTGTCCGGAATGTAGCAGGTCATTCCGGACCAGAACGGGGTTGGGCGGTGTGCGTTACCCCAGCCAGATAATGTCGAAAATCGTCATCTAAGTGCAATAGATGTCTGTCGACGGAGCGTCGCTGGCGAAGACACGAACGAAGTTTGGTGTGTGTGTTTTCATTCATTCCGCATGGTAAACGGCGGGAGTAACTATGTCTCTCTTATGTACGTAAGGGGTTTTTAGTGCTCACGCATGTGGTCATGTACCCTTTGGCTGCCGCTATCAGCTAATTGGGAGAGCTGCAGTCCACATGCGTCAAGGGTTCTATTGGTGCGTTATCACAGCCGGCGTACCATAGAACTCAACTCCTACCCTTGGCCTGCCCGTGGCGCCGCTGCTAAGCCAACAAGGGGGGGGGGAGGCTACTCATGCTCAAACAGACTGGTTAGCAAGGAGAGTCTGTTAAAATCATCTCTCGCCCATCCATCCAGTGAGTAGACCCTTCGAACGATAGAGAGATGTAGACGCTCGATCTTGTCCGGAATGTAGCAGGTCATTCTGGTCCAGAACGTGGTTGTCGTTGGCGTATGTATTAGTTTATTATTATATAAGATTATTTTGTTTTTTTTCTATGGGTCTTAGTCGCCTGAAAATATTATTATTATTAATGCAGTCAACTTCTTAGACTACGTACTTTTTGCCTAAGTCTTATTACATGTAAATCACAGATCAATTATATAATATTATCAAGATGCTTCTGTCACTTACAACAGGTACGTAAGTAGGTACCTACCTAACTACCTAGGTATATGAAGAATGGCATAGTGGACACTACTTTGAGCAATTTAAAGTTAAGTTTTAAACATTTAGTGTGGTAAGTTTAATTTTGTAGGTTTAGGTTGGTGTAATTTATTGCGCGCCCGCTTTGTTTATGGGTTATGTTTAACATAGGTATATAAAGAATGGCATTGTGGACACTACTTTAAGCAATTTAAAGTTAAGTTTTAAACATTTAGTGTGGTAGGTTTAATTTTTTAGGTCGGTGTAATTTATTGCGCGTCCGCTTTATGGGTTATGTTTACCTAGGTATATGAAGAATGGCATAGTGGACACTACTTTGAGCAATTTAAAGTTAAGTTTTAAACATTTAGTGTGGTAAGTTTAATTTTGTAGGTTTAGGTTGGTGTAATTTATTGCGCGCCCGCTTTGTTTATGGGTTATGTTTAACATAGGTATATAAAGAATGGCATTGTGGACACTACTTTAAGCAATTTAAAGTTAAGTTTTAAAAATTTAGTGTGGTAGGTTTAATTTTTTTAGGTCGGTGTAATTTATTGCGCGTCCGCTTTATGGGTTATGTTTACCTAGGTATATGAAGAATGGCATAGTGGACACTACTTTGAGCAATTTAAAGTAAAGTTTTAAACATTTAGTGTGGTAAGTTTAATTTTGTAGGTTTAGGTTGGTGTAATTTATTGCGCGCCCGCTTTGTTTATGGGTTATGTTTAACATAGGTATATAAAGAATGGCATAGTGGACACTACTTTAAGCAATTTAAAGTTAAGTTTTAAACATTTAGTGTGGTAGGTTTAATTTTTTAGGTCGGTGTAATTTATTGCGCGTCCGCTTTATGGGTTATGTTTACCTAGGTATATGGAGAATGGCATAGTGGACACTACTTTGAGCAATTTAAAGTTAAGTTTTAAACATTTAGTGTGGTAAGTTTAATTTTGTAGGTTTAGGTTGGTGTAATTTATTGCGCGCCCGCTTTGTTTATGGGTTATGTTTAACATAGGTATATAAAGAATGGCATAGTGGACACTACTTTAAGCAATTTAAAGTTAAGTTTTAAACATTTAGTGTGGTAGGTTTAATTTTTTAGGTCGGTGTAATTTATTGCGCGTCCGCTTTATGGGTTATGTTTACCTAGGTATATGAAGAATGGCATAGTGGACACTACTTTGAGCAATTTAAAGTTAAGTTTTAAACATTTAGTGTGGTAGGTTTAATTTTTTAGGTTTAGGTTGGTGTAATTTATTGCGCGCCCGCTTTGTTTATGGGTCATGTTTACCTAGGTATATGAAGAATGTGGCATAGTGGACACTACTTTGAGCAATTTAAAGTTAAGTTTTAAACATTTAGTGTGGTAGGTTTAATTTTTTAGGTTTAGGTTGGTGTAATTTATTGCGCGCCCGCTTTGTTTATGGGTCATGTTTACCTAGGTATATGAAGAATGTGGCATAGTGGACACTACTTTGAGCAATTTAAAGTTAAGTTTTAAACATTTAGTATGGTAGGTTTCATTTTTTAGGTTAAGGTTGGTGTAATTTATTGCGCGCCCGCTTTGTTTATGGGTTATGTTTACCTAGGTATATAAAGAATGGCATAGTGGACACTACTTTGAGCAATTTAAAGTTAAGTTTTAAACATTTAGTGTGGTAGGTTTAATTTTTTAGGTCGGTGTAATTTATTGCGCGTCCGCTTTATGGGTTATGTTTACCTAGGTATATGAAGAATGGCATAGTGGACACTACTTTGAGCAATTTAAAGTTAAGTTTTAAACATTTAGTGTGGTAAGTTTAATTTTGTAGGTTTAGGTTGGTGTAATTTATTGCGCGCCCGCTTTGTTTATGGGTCATGTTTACCTAGGTATATGAAGAATGTGGCATAGTGGACACTACTTTGAGCAATTTAAAGTTAAGTTTTAAACATTTAGTGTGGTAGGTTTAATTTTTTAGGTTAAGGTTGGTGTAATTTATTGCGCGCCCGCTTTGTTTATGGGTTATGTTTACCTAGGTATATAAAGAATGGCATAGTGGACACTACTTTGAGCAATTTAAAGTTAAGTTTTAAACATTTAGTGTGGTAAGTTTAATTTTGTAGGTTTAGGTTGGTGTAATTTATTGCGCGCCCGCTTTGTTTATGGGTTATGTTTAACATAGGTATATAAAGAATGGCATAGTGGACACTACTTTGAGCAATTTAAAGTTAAGTTTTAAACATTTAGTGTGGTAAGTTTAATTTTGTAGGTTTAGGTTGGTGTAATTTATTGCGCGCCCGCTTTGTTTATGGGTTATGTTTAACATAGGTATATAAAGAATGGCATAGTGGACACTACTTTAAGCAATTTAAAGTTAAGTTTTAAACATTTAGTGTGGTAGGTTTAATTTTTTAGGTCGGTGTAATTTATTGCGCGTCCGCTTTATGGGTTATGTTTACCTAGGTATATGAAGAATGGCATAGTGGACACTACTTTGAGCAATTTAAAGTTAAGTTTTAAACATTTAGTGTGGTAGGTTTAATTTTTTAGGTTTAGGTTGGTGTAATTTATTGCGCGCCCGCTTTGTTTATGGGTCATGTTTACTTAGGTATATGAAGAATGTGGCATAGTGGACACTACTTTGAGCAATTTAAAGTTAAGTTTTAAACATTTAGTGTGGTAGGTTTAATTTTTTAGGTTTAGGTTGGTGTAATTTATTGCGCGCCCGCTTTGTTTATGGGTTATGTTTAACATAGGTATATAAAGAATGGCATAGTGGACACTACTTTAAGCAATTTAAAGTTAAGTTTTAAACATTTAGTGTGGTAGGTTTAATTTTTTAGGTCGGTGTAATTTATTGCGCGTCCGCTTTATGGGTTATGTTTACCTAGGTATATGAAGAATGTGGCATAGTGGACACTACTTTGAGCAATTTAAAGTTAAGTTTTAAACATTTAGTATGGTAGGTTTCATTTTTTAGGTTAAGGTTGGTGTAATTTATTGCACGCCCGCTTTGTTTATGGGTTATGTTTACCTAGGTTTATAAAGAATGGCATAGTGGACACTACTTTGAGCAATTTAAAGTTAAGTTTTAAACATTTAGTGTGGTAAGTTTAATTTTGTAGGTTTAGGTTGGTGTAATTTATTGCGCGCCCGCTTTGTTTATGGGTTATGTTTAACATAGGTATATAAAGAATGGCATAGTGGACACTACTTTAAGCAATTTAAAGTTAAGTTTTAAACATTTAGTGTGGTAGGTTTAATTTTTTAGGTCGGTGTAATTTATTGCGCGTCCGCTTTATGGGTTATGTTTACCTAGGTATATGAAGAATGGCATAGTGGACACTACTTTGAGCAATTTAAAGTTAAGTTTTAAACATTTAGTGTGGTAGGTTTAATTTTTTAGGTTTAGGTTGGTGTAATTTATTGCGCGCCCGCTTTGTTTATGGGTCATGTTTACTTAGGTATATGAAGAATGTGGCATAGTGGACACTACTTTGAGCAATTTAAAGTTAAGTTTTAAACATTTAGTGTGGTAGGTTTAATTTTTTAGGTTTAGGTTGGTGTAATTTATTGCGCGCCCGCTTTGTTTATGGGTTATGTTTAACATAGGTATATAAAGAATGGCATAGTGGACACTACTTTAAGCAATTTAAAGTTAAGTTTTAAACATTTAGTGTGGTAGGTTTAATTTTTTAGGTCGGTGTAATTTATTGCGCGTCCGCTTTATGGGTTATGTTTACCTAGGTATATGAAGAATGGCATAGTGGACACTACTTTGAGCAATTTAAAGTTAAGTTTTAAACATTTAGTGTGGTAAGTTTAATTTTGTAGGTTTAGGTTGGTGTAATTTATTGCGCGCCCGCTTTGTTTATGGGTTATGTTTAACATAGGTATATAAAGAATGGCATAGTGGACACTACTTTAAGCAATTTAAAGTTAAGTTTTAAACATTTAGTGTGGTAGGTTTAATTTTTTAGGTCGGTGTAATTTATTGCGCGTCCGCTTTATGGGTTATGTTTACCTAGGTATATGAAGAATGGCATAGTGGACACTACTTTGAGCAATTTAAAGTTAAGTTTTAAACATTTAGTGTGGTAAGTTTAATTTTGTAGGTTTAGGTTGGTGTAATTTATTGCGCGCCCGCTTTGTTTATGGGTTATGTTTAACATAGGTATATAAAGAATGGCATAGTGGACACTACTTTAAGCAATTTAAAGTTAAGTTTTAAACATTTAGTGTGGTAGGTTTAATTTTTTAGGTCGGTGTAATTTATTGCGCGTCCGCTTTATGGGTTATGTTTACCTAGGTATATGAAGAATGGCATATTGGACACTACTTTGAGCAATTTAAAGTTAAGTTTTAAACATTTAGTGTGGTAGGTTTAATTTTTTAGGTTTAGGTTGGTGTAATTTATTGCGCGCCCGCTTTGTTTATGGGTCATGTTTACCTAGGTATATGAAGAATGTGGCATAGTGGACACTACTTTGAGCAATTTAAAGTTAAGTTTTAAACATTTAGTGTGGTAGGTTTAATTTTTTAGGTTAAGGTTGGTGTAATTTATTGCGCGCCCGCTTTGTTTATGGGTTATGTTTACCTAGGTATATAAAGAATGGCATAGTGGACACTACTTTGAGCAATTTAAAGTTAAGTTTTAAACATTTAGTGTGGTAAGTTTAATTTTGTAGGTTTAGGTTGGTGTAATTTATTGCGCGCCCGCTTTGTTTATGGGTTATGTTTAACATAGGTATATAAAGAATGGCATAGTGGACACTACTTTAAGCAATTTAAAGTTAAGTTTTAAACATTTAGTGTGGTAGGTTTAATTTTTTAGGTCGGTGTAATTTATTGCGCGCCCGCTTTGTTTATGGGTTATGTTTACCTAGGTATATGAAGAATGGGATAGTGGACACTACTTTGAGCAATTTAAAGTTAAGTTTTAAACATTTAGTATGTTAAGTTTAATTTTTTTAGCAAAATTCGCCAAGCGTTCGATTGTTCACCCATCAAAAGGGAACGTGAGCTGGGTTTAGACCGTCGTGAGACAGGTTAGTTTTTTACCCTACTGATGGCTTGTCGTTGCGATAGTAATACTGGTCAGTACGAGAGGAACCGCAGTTTCGGACATTTGGTTGATGCACTCGGCCGAGCGGCCGGTGGTGCGAAGCTACCATCCGCAGGATTATGCCTGAACGCCTCTAAGGCCGAAGCCAGCCTAGCCGAATCCGGCAAGGATATGCTTACTGTGGAGCCCCGAGAGTCGGGAGGCTCTAAACAATCGTCCGAGGACGATGAATGTTGTGTAGTATTATGTTTTATTTTTAAAAACAAAAACATTATTATTAATACACGAACACTAGCGTGGTGAAAAAAAGATTCGGTTTGTCGTTTAGAAGTATTTTTTTATGTACAATTTGGTAATATTGAGAGTTGAATTGAAACTGTGATGAACGTTATTAACGTAACAAGCTCTTAGTTGTGTGTTTATTTCTTATGTGATGAGATTACAACTATTTAACACAGATCTGTACAGTTAAGCCTACACTGCCATGGGTACACGTCTGCACGTCGCCTGTTCCTGCGCTATCGCCAACTGCGCGGATGCCTGCCTACAGGCGTGCGTGATCAAGTCTGCAACGTCAGCAAGTATCGTCCGGTAATAACATCTTATAGGCTCATTTTTTTTTCTCTTCTTATATTGTACCCATAGTTTTAAAATATCTAGTTTTAGCTAATTTCTTTATATTATTATCGCGGGTTCAAATCAAAATAAAGGATTTTAAAAGCTGATTACAAACATAATATACGTCTATGCAACTCATATGGTTAAAAGTACGACGTACTTTTACCTTACTCATTCCTATTATAAAGACTCTTAGATTCTTTTTTTTTCGGCACGGTAGCCTATTGGGTTAGGTTCTTATTATTGATAAATAATATTTTATTTCTTATGATGATTCTAGTTTTGTCGTATGATCATTTATTTCCGTTCACTTTGCTCACAACGATGTCCTATTGAAAAAAATAATAATTGAAGACCCAGAAAACTACATTTATTACTGAAAATTACAAAAATATTCCCAGTGAGTACCTACTACATAACTCTAGTACTTAATACTGACATGTATTCAATCATTATTGTTCGACATACATAATTATAAAAAATACATATAGATTTTTCCGATCACCAGATAACCAATAAAGGGTTCATTACATACATACACTGTCGGATAACTTCCTTATACTTTAACTGTATCTACATACTACAGACACTACATCATATAATATTTGTATCCTAACTTTCATTTATAATAATAATTGAAACGCTCTCAGAACGCATCAAAGAGGTTTTTGGTACGATGGTATATGACTGGCCTTTCGATCACTGAATTTTAAAATAATTTCTGTAAAGAACAGAAAAAATAGATGATGTAAAAATAACACCTCAGACTCGGATATAAAAGGAGACTTCTGAAACATTCAAAAAAATCTAGTCTGGAAACGCTCGAGGACTCATCTCCGGTATAAAAGTCACATAAATTGGACGTTATTCATTTCCCTTGAAAACATACTCGAGTCAAAAGATAGAGTAATGATATACTATGACGATGGCGATCTAACACCTGACAAACTTATGTGAATTGCTAGGGTTTATTGTCAAGTCATTTTTTCATGACGTGCCTTCAAATACCTACATGTTATGTTAAAACAAAAGTTAAAGTATTAGCGATCTTAGTCGCATCAGGCCTGTATTTCCCAAAGGGCCGGGCAGAGACGGGTGACCTTACTCAAAGGCTATAAAATCAAATGTCTAATTAAACATTCAACCATTCCAACTACTAGACTAAATACATACTTAATAGTAGATTTCGGTGATGATTACACATCACAAAAAACAAAAAAATATTGTCACTTTTATGAAAATTGGAAGTGTAAGAGACCTGTGCGAGGGAAAGCCAAAGGGAAATTATCCGAATCAACCTATTAAATGGTGCTTGCCAAGTGAACGTTTACGCTTACGGAGACATCTACGAGTGGTACTTATTCTCTTATAGTCATAGAAACCTTCAAAAGTATGCAATCCTGATATCTAGATATCTTCCTGACCTGACCTGAATACAAATACGGAACAAACTTAAGGAAAACCTACTAAGAAGTTGGCTCTAATGTCGACTCTGTGGACTCATAACTAAACAAATACTAAAAAACCTAGTAAAAAGTACCTATTCAATAAACCAGAATATTTATGATCAGATAATTTTTATTAAAGCTCGTTTGATTCCCAATTATGTATGTCAATTAAACTCATAACGTAAATAAAACGTCGTCGATATAATGTATGTGTAGTAGGTATTATAATACCAATGCACTTTTCACCAAATTCAAAACTAGAAAAAAACTCTTTTCTTTTTTGCCTAGGGGTTAAGGGGCTATGTTTATAAATTGCTTGTAAATTGCCATCATTTTTGGGGGTTACAAAGAAATTAGAGGCAAAAAAAATAAAACCCCTTAAAATTTAACACGCGCACCAGCTGCGAGCGCGCATCTAATGCACGAATTTAATACACGAATTTAATACACGAACACTCCACTCGGCCCCTGCAATGATAATTATAATGTATTTATTTTATTTATTAATTTAACTCACCAACCCACTAACCTATATTAAGTTATTAGTACGCACACTTTTTTTTCACCAAACTAAAAAAAAAAAAAAAGTAAATCTCTTTTTTTTCGCCCGGGGGTTGGGGGGAGGGGAGGTCTATGTTTACCTTTCACTTTATCGGACCCGCAGGACACTTTACTAATAATCATGTACAAAATATTTTACCGACCGAAACCGCCCGATCGCATCTTTCTCGAGGTTTACATATATATGGGTATGATTGAGATTAACATATAATTGCTGCCGCTATCAGCTAATTGGGAAAGCTGCAGTCCACACGCGTCATGGGTTCTATTGGTGCGTTATCACAGCCGGCGTACCATAGAACTCAGCTCCTACCCTTGGCCTGCCCGTGGGCGATACACGACGCCGCCGACTGTCAACTGCGTGGACCGACGGACCGTGTTTTATGCGTGTTGCGTATCAAGGAAACGGTCGTTGTATGAAACAATTTGATGGGCGCGACGACGAACGGCGCTCGGACGCGCTAGCGTCGTCGCGTTCGGTGAGTTTTGCTCTCTTATGAGTTTCGATGTGAGGCGCTCTATAGATTCCGGGCGGAATCGTATATGATGTCGCGAATGTGTCAACAAACTTTACACACGTGAACTCGTCTCGGTACGAACGTTCCGAATGGGGGCTCTTCTGTTCATGCTCGTTCATGAACGTCTCATGCTCAAACAGACTGGTTAGCAGGGACAGTCTGTTAAAATCATCTCTCGCCCATCCATCCAGTGAGTAGACCCTTCGAACGATAGAGAGATGTAGACGCTCGATCTTGTCCGGAATGTAGCAGGTCATTCTGGTCCAGAACGTGGTTGTCGTTGGCGTATGTATTAGTTTATTATTATATAAGATTATTTTGTTTTTTTTCTATGGGTCTTAGTCGCCTGAAAATATTATTATTATTAATGCAGTCAACTTCTTAGACTACGTACTTTTTGCCTAAGTCTTATTACATGTAAATCACAGATCAATTATATAATATTATCAAGATGCTTCTGTCACTTACAACAGGTACGTAAGTAGGTACCTACCTAACTACCTAGGTATATGAAGAATGGCATAGTAGACACTACTTTGAGCAATTTAAAGTTAAGTTTTAAACATTTAGTGTGGTAAGTTTAATTTTGTAGGTTTAGGTTGGTGTAATTTATTGCGCGCCCGCTTTGTTTATGGGTTATGTTTAACATAGGTATATAAAGAATGGCATAGTGGACACTACTTTAAGCAATTTAAAGTTAAGTTTTAAACATTTAGTGTGGTAGGTTTAATTTTTTAGGTCGGTGTAATTTATTGCGCGTCCGCTTTATGGGTTATGTTTACCTAGGTATATGAAGAATGGCATAGTGGACACTACTTTGAGCAATTTAAAGTTAAGTTTTAAACATTTAGTGTGGTAAGTTTAATTTTGTAGGTTTAGGTTGGTGTAATTTATTGCGCGCCCGCTTTGTTTATGGGTTATGTTTAACATAGGTATATAAAGAATGGCATAGTGGACACTACTTTAAGCAATTTAAAGTTAGTTTTAAACAATTAGTATGGAAGGTTTAATTTTTTAGGTTAAGGTTGGTGTAATTTATTGCGCGCCCGCTTTGTTTATGGGTTATGTTTACCTAGGTATATGAAGAATGGCATAGTGGACACTACTTTGAGCAATTTAAAGTTAAGTTTTAAACATTTAGTGTGGTAAGTTTAATTTTGTAGGTTTAGGTTGGTGTAATTTATTGCGCGCCCGCTTTGTTTATGGGTTATGTTTACCTAGGTGTATGAAGAATGGCATAGTGGACACTACTTTGAGCAATTTAAAGTTAAGTTTTAAACATTTAGTGTGGTAAGTTTAATTTTGTAGGTTTAGGTTGGTGTAATTTATTGCGCGCCCGCTTTGTTTATGGGTTATGTTTACCTAGGTATATGAAGAATGGCATAGTGGACACTACTTTGAGCAATTTAAAGTTAAGTTTTAAACATTTAGTATGGTAGGTTTAATTTTTTAGGTCGGTGTAATTTATTGCGCGCCCGCTTTGTTTATGGGTTATGTTTACCTAGGTATATGAAGAATGGGATAGTGGACACTACTTTGAGCAATTTAAAGTTAAGTTTTAAACATTTAGTATGTTAAGTTTAATTTTTTTAGCAAAATTCGCCAAGCGTTCGATTGTTCACCCATCAAAAGGGAACGTGAGCTGGGTTTAGACCGTCGTGAGACAGGTTAGTTTTTTACCCTACTGATGGCTTGTCGTTGCGATAGTAATACTGGTCAGTACGAGAGGAACCGCAGTTTCGGACATTTGGTTGATGCACTCGGCCGAGCGGCCGGTGGTGCGAAGCTACCATCCGCAGGATTATGCCTGAACGCCTCTAAGGCCGAAGCCAGCCTAGCCGAATCCGGCAAGGATATGCTCACTGTGGAGCCCCGAGAGTCGGGAGGCTCTAAACAATCGTCCGAGGACGATGAATGTTGTGTAGTATTATGTTTTATTTTTAAAAACAAAAACATTATTATTAATACACGAACACTAGCGTGGTGAAAAAAAGATTCGGTTTGTCGTTTAGAAGTATTTTTTTATGTACAATTTGGTAATATTGAGAGTTGAATTGAAACTGTGATGAACGTTATTAACGTAACAAGCTCTTAGTTGTGTGTTTATTTCTTATGTGATGAGATTACAACTATTTAACACAGATCTGTACAGTTAAGCCTACACTGCCATGGGTACACGTCTGCACGTCGCCTGTTCCTGCGCTATCGCCAACTGCGCGGATGCCTGCCTACAGGCGTGCGTGATCAAGTCTGCAACGTCAGCAAGTATCGTCCGGTAATAACATCTTATAGGCTCATTTTTTTTTCTCTTCTTATATTGTACCCATAGTTTTAAAATA
Organism: Xanthia togata; assembly: GCA_963853775.1. Taxonomy (NCBI): domain Eukaryota; kingdom Metazoa; phylum Arthropoda; class Insecta; order Lepidoptera; family Noctuidae; genus Xanthia; species Xanthia togata. The sequence continues at coordinate 11,232,218 of OY970806.1, forward strand.
TCTAGTTTTAGCTAATTTCTTTATATTATTATCGCGGGTTCAAATCAAGATAAAGGATTTTAAAAGCTGATTACAAACATACGTCTATGCAACTCATATGGTTAAAAGTACGACGTACTTTTACCTTACTCATTCCTATTATAAAGACTCTTAGATTCTTTTTTTTTCGGCACGGTAGCCTATTGGGTTAGGTTCTTATTATAGATAAATAATATTTTATTTCTTATGATGATTCTAGTTTTGTCGTATGATCATTTATTTCCGTTCACTTTGCTCACAACGATGTCCTATTGAAAAAAATAATAATTGAAGACCCAGAAAACTACATTTATTACTGAAAATTACAAAAATATTCCCAGTGAGTACCTACTACATAACTCTAGTACTTAATACTGACATGTATTCAATCATTATTGTTCGACATACATAATTATAAAAAATACATATAGATTTTTCCGATCACCAGATAACCAATAAAGGGTTCATTACATACATACACTGTCGGATAACTTCCTTATACTTTAACTGTATCTACATACTACAGACACTACATCATATAATATTTGTATCCTAACTTTCATTTATAATAATAATTGAAACGCTCTCAGAACGCATCAAAGAGGTTTTTGGTACGATGGTATATGACTGGCCTTTCGATCACTGAATTTTAAAATAATTTCTGTAAAGAACAGAAAAAACAGATGATGTAAAAATAACACCTCAGACTCGGATATAAAAGGAGACTTCTGAAACATTCAAAAAAATCTAGTCTGGAAACGCTCGAGGACTCATCTCCGGTATAAAAGTCACATAAATTGGACGTTATTCATTTCCCTTGAAAACATACTCGAGTCAAAAGATAGAGTAATGATATACTATGACGATGGCGATCTAACACCTGACAAACTTATGTGAATTGCTAGGGTTTATTGTCAAGTCATTTTTTCATGACGTGCCTTCAAATACCTACATGTTATGTTAAAACAAAAGTTAAAGTATTAGCGATCTTAGTCGCATTACATAGTCGCATCATGCCTGTATTTCCCAAAGGGCCGGGCAGAGACGGGTGACCTTACTCAAAGGCTATAAAATCAAATGTCTAATTAAACATTCAACCATTCCAACTACTAGACTAAATACATACTTAATAGTAGATTTCGGTGATGATTACACATCACAAAAAACAAAAAAATATTGTCACTTTTATGAAAATTGGAAGTGTAAGAGACCTGTGCGAGGGAAAGCCAAAGGGAAATCATCCGAATCAACCTATTAAATGGTGCTTGCCAAGTGAACGTTTACGCTTACGGAGACATCTACGAATGGTACTTATTCTCTTATAGTCATAGAAACCTTCAAAAGTATGCAATCCTGATATCTAGATATCTTCCTGACCTGACCATATACAAATACAGAACAAACTTAACGAAAACCTACAAAGAAGTTGGCTCCAATGTCGACTCTGTGGACTCATAACTAAACAAATACTGTTTTAAAGTTACCCCGTTACATAAAAGTACCTATTCAATAAACCAGAATATTTATTAAAGCTCGTTTGAAATTAAAAAAAATAAAAGTATATATAAGAGACCTGTGCGAGGGAAAGCCAAAGGGAAATTATCCGAATCAACCTATTAAATGGTGCTTGCCAAGTGAACGTTTACGCTTACGGAGACATCTACGAGTGGTACTTATTCTCTTATAGTCATAGAAACCTTCAAAAGTATGCAATCTAGATATCTTCCTGACCTGACCTGAATACAAATACGGAACAAACTTAAGGAAAACCTACTAAGAAGTTGGCTCTAATGTCGACTCTGTGGACTCATAACTAAACAAATACTAAAAAACCTAGTAAAAAGTACCTATTCAATAAACCAGAATATTTATGATCAGATAATTTTTATTAAAGCTCGTTTGATTCCCAATTATGTATGTCAATTAAACTCATAACGTAAATAAAACGTCGTCGATATAATGTATGTGTAGTAGGTATTATAATACCAATGCACTTTTCACCAAATTCAAAACTAGAAAAAAACTCTTTTCTTTTTTGCCTAGGGGTTAAGGGGCTATGTTTATAAATTGCTTGTAAATTGCCATCATTTTTGGGGGTTACAAAGAAATTAGAGGCAAAAAAAATAAAACCCCTTAAAATTTAACACGCGCACCAGCTGCGAGCGCGCATCTAATGCACGAATTTAATACACGAATTTAATACACGAATTTAATACACGAACACTCCACTCGGCCCCTGCAATGATAATTATAATGTATTTATTTTATTTATTAATTTAACTCACCAACCCACTAACCTATATTAAGTTATTAGTACGCACACTTTTTTTTCACCAAACTAAAAAAAAATAAAAAGTAAATCTCTTTTTTTTCGCCCGGGGGTTGGGGGGAGGGGAGGTCTATGTTTACCTTTCACTTTATCGGACCCGCAGGACACTTTACTAATAATCATGTACAAAATATTTTACCGAGCGAAACCGCCCGATCGCATCTTTCTCGAGGTTTACATATATATGGGTATGATTGAGATTAACATATAATTGCTGCCGCTATCAGCTAATTGGGAAAGCTGCAGTCCACACGCGTCATGGGTTCTATTGGTGCGTTATCACAGCCGGCGTACCATAGAACTCAGCTCCTACCCTTGGCCTGCCCGTGGGCGATACACGACGCCGCCGACTGTCAACTGCGTGGACCGACGGACCGTGTTTTATGCGTGTTGCGTATCAAGGAAACGGTCGTTGTATGAAACAATTTGATGGGCGCGACGACGAACGGCGCTCGGACGCGCTAGCGTCGTCGCGTTCGGTGAGTTTTGCTCTCTTATGAGTTTCGATGTGAGGCGCTCTATAGATTCCGGGCGGAATCGTATATGATGTCGCGAATGTGTCAACAAACTTTACACACGTGAACTCGTCTCGGTACGAACGTTCCGAATGGGGGCTCTTCTGTTCATGCTCGTTCATGAACGTCTCATGCTCAAACAGACTGGTTAGCAGGGACAGTCTGTTAAAATCATCTCTCGCCCATCCATCCAGTGAGTAGACCCTTCGAACGATAGAGAGATGTAGACGCTCGATCTTGTCCGGAATGTAGCAGGTCATTCCGGACCAGAACGGGGTTGGGCGGTGTGCGTTACCCCAGCCAGATAATGTCGAAAATCGTCATCTAAGTGCAATAGATGTCTGTCGACGGAGCGTCGCTGGCGAAGACACGAACGAAGTTTGGTGTGTGTGTTTTCATTCATTCCGCATGGTAAACGGCGGGAGTAACTATGACTCTCTTATGTACGTAAGGGGTTTTTAGTGCTCACGCATGTGGTCATGTACCCTTTGGCTGCCGCTATCAGCTAATTGGGAGAGCTGCAGTCAACATGCGTCAAGGGTTCTATTGGTGCGTTATCACAGCCGGCGTACCATAGAACACAGCTCCTACCCTTGGCCTGCCCGTGGGCGATACACGACGCCGCCGACTGTCAACTGCGTGGACCGACGGACCGTGTTTTATGCGTGTTGCGTATCAAGGAAACGGTCGTTGTATGAAACAATTAGATGGGCGCGACGACGAACGGCGCTCGGACGCGCTAGCGTCGTCGCGTTCGGTGAGTTTTGCTCTCTTATGAGTTTCGATGTGAGGCGCTCTATAGATTCCGGGCGGAATCGTATATGATGTCGCGAATGTGTCAACAAACTTTACACACGTGAACTCGTCTCGGTACGAACGTTCCGAATGGGGGCTCTTCTGTTCATGCTCGTTCATGAACGTCTCATGCTCAAACAGACTGGTTAGCAGGGACAGTCTGTTAAAATCATCTCTTGCCCATCCATCCAGTGAGTAGACCCTTCGAACGATAGAGAGATGTAGACGCTCGATCTTGTCCGGAATGTAGCAGGTCATTCCGGACCAGAACGGGGTTGGGCGGTGTGCGTTACCCCAGCCAGATAATGTCGAAAATCGTCATCTAAGTGCAATAGATGTCTGTCGACGGAGCGTCGCTGGCGAAGACACGAACGAAGTTTGGTGTGTGTGTTTTCATTCATTCCGCATGGTAAACGGCGGGAGTAACTATGTCTCTCTTATGTACGTAAGGGGTTTTTAGTGCTCACGCATGTGGTCATGTACCCTTTGGCTGCCGCTATCAGCTAATTGGGAGAGCTGCAGTCCACATGCGTCAAGGGTTCTATTGGTGCGTTATCACAGCCGGCGTACCATAGAACTCAACTCCTACCCTTGGCCTGCCCGTGGCGCCGCTGCTAAGCCAACAAGGGGGGGGGGAGGCTACTCATGCTCAAACAGACTGGTTAGCAAGGAGAGTCTGTTAAAATCATCTCTCGCCCATCCATCCAGTGAGTAGACCCTTCGAACGATAGAGAGATGTAGACGCTCGATCTTGTCCGGAATGTAGCAGGTCATTCTGGTCCAGAACGTGGTTGTCGTTGGCGTATGTATTAGTTTATTATTATATAAGATTATTTTGTTTTTTTTCTATGGGTCTTAGTCGCCTGAAAATATTATTATTATTAATGCAGTCAACTTCTTAGACTACGTACTTTTTGCCTAAGTCTTATTACATGTAAATCACAGATCAATTATATAATATTATCAAGATGCTTCTGTCACTTACAACAGGTACGTAAGTAGGTACCTACCTAACTACCTAGGTATATGAAGAATGGCATAGTGGACACTACTTTGAGCAATTTAAAGTTAAGTTTTAAACATTTAGTGTGGTAAGTTTAATTTTGTAGGTTTAGGTTGGTGTAATTTATTGCGCGCCCGCTTTGTTTATGGGTTATGTTTAACATAGGTATATAAAGAATGGCATTGTGGACACTACTTTAAGCAATTTAAAGTTAAGTTTTAAACATTTAGTGTGGTAGGTTTAATTTTTTAGGTCGGTGTAATTTATTGCGCGTCCGCTTTATGGGTTATGTTTACCTAGGTATATGAAGAATGGCATAGTGGACACTACTTTGAGCAATTTAAAGTTAAGTTTTAAACATTTAGTGTGGTAAGTTTAATTTTGTAGGTTTAGGTTGGTGTAATTTATTGCGCGCCCGCTTTGTTTATGGGTTATGTTTAACATAGGTATATAAAGAATGGCATTGTGGACACTACTTTAAGCAATTTAAAGTTAAGTTTTAAAAATTTAGTGTGGTAGGTTTAATTTTTTTAGGTCGGTGTAATTTATTGCGCGTCCGCTTTATGGGTTATGTTTACCTAGGTATATGAAGAATGGCATAGTGGACACTACTTTGAGCAATTTAAAGTAAAGTTTTAAACATTTAGTGTGGTAAGTTTAATTTTGTAGGTTTAGGTTGGTGTAATTTATTGCGCGCCCGCTTTGTTTATGGGTTATGTTTAACATAGGTATATAAAGAATGGCATAGTGGACACTACTTTAAGCAATTTAAAGTTAAGTTTTAAACATTTAGTGTGGTAGGTTTAATTTTTTAGGTCGGTGTAATTTATTGCGCGTCCGCTTTATGGGTTATGTTTACCTAGGTATATGGAGAATGGCATAGTGGACACTACTTTGAGCAATTTAAAGTTAAGTTTTAAACATTTAGTGTGGTAAGTTTAATTTTGTAGGTTTAGGTTGGTGTAATTTATTGCGCGCCCGCTTTGTTTATGGGTTATGTTTAACATAGGTATATAAAGAATGGCATAGTGGACACTACTTTAAGCAATTTAAAGTTAAGTTTTAAACATTTAGTGTGGTAGGTTTAATTTTTTAGGTCGGTGTAATTTATTGCGCGTCCGCTTTATGGGTTATGTTTACCTAGGTATATGAAGAATGGCATAGTGGACACTACTTTGAGCAATTTAAAGTTAAGTTTTAAACATTTAGTGTGGTAGGTTTAATTTTTTAGGTTTAGGTTGGTGTAATTTATTGCGCGCCCGCTTTGTTTATGGGTCATGTTTACCTAGGTATATGAAGAATGTGGCATAGTGGACACTACTTTGAGCAATTTAAAGTTAAGTTTTAAACATTTAGTGTGGTAGGTTTAATTTTTTAGGTTTAGGTTGGTGTAATTTATTGCGCGCCCGCTTTGTTTATGGGTCATGTTTACCTAGGTATATGAAGAATGTGGCATAGTGGACACTACTTTGAGCAATTTAAAGTTAAGTTTTAAACATTTAGTATGGTAGGTTTCATTTTTTAGGTTAAGGTTGGTGTAATTTATTGCGCGCCCGCTTTGTTTATGGGTTATGTTTACCTAGGTATATAAAGAATGGCATAGTGGACACTACTTTGAGCAATTTAAAGTTAAGTTTTAAACATTTAGTGTGGTAGGTTTAATTTTTTAGGTCGGTGTAATTTATTGCGCGTCCGCTTTATGGGTTATGTTTACCTAGGTATATGAAGAATGGCATAGTGGACACTACTTTGAGCAATTTAAAGTTAAGTTTTAAACATTTAGTGTGGTAAGTTTAATTTTGTAGGTTTAGGTTGGTGTAATTTATTGCGCGCCCGCTTTGTTTATGGGTCATGTTTACCTAGGTATATGAAGAATGTGGCATAGTGGACACTACTTTGAGCAATTTAAAGTTAAGTTTTAAACATTTAGTGTGGTAGGTTTAATTTTTTAGGTTAAGGTTGGTGTAATTTATTGCGCGCCCGCTTTGTTTATGGGTTATGTTTACCTAGGTATATAAAGAATGGCATAGTGGACACTACTTTGAGCAATTTAAAGTTAAGTTTTAAACATTTAGTGTGGTAAGTTTAATTTTGTAGGTTTAGGTTGGTGTAATTTATTGCGCGCCCGCTTTGTTTATGGGTTATGTTTAACATAGGTATATAAAGAATGGCATAGTGGACACTACTTTGAGCAATTTAAAGTTAAGTTTTAAACATTTAGTGTGGTAAGTTTAATTTTGTAGGTTTAGGTTGGTGTAATTTATTGCGCGCCCGCTTTGTTTATGGGTTATGTTTAACATAGGTATATAAAGAATGGCATAGTGGACACTACTTTAAGCAATTTAAAGTTAAGTTTTAAACATTTAGTGTGGTAGGTTTAATTTTTTAGGTCGGTGTAATTTATTGCGCGTCCGCTTTATGGGTTATGTTTACCTAGGTATATGAAGAATGGCATAGTGGACACTACTTTGAGCAATTTAAAGTTAAGTTTTAAACATTTAGTGTGGTAGGTTTAATTTTTTAGGTTTAGGTTGGTGTAATTTATTGCGCGCCCGCTTTGTTTATGGGTCATGTTTACTTAGGTATATGAAGAATGTGGCATAGTGGACACTACTTTGAGCAATTTAAAGTTAAGTTTTAAACATTTAGTGTGGTAGGTTTAATTTTTTAGGTTTAGGTTGGTGTAATTTATTGCGCGCCCGCTTTGTTTATGGGTTATGTTTAACATAGGTATATAAAGAATGGCATAGTGGACACTACTTTAAGCAATTTAAAGTTAAGTTTTAAACATTTAGTGTGGTAGGTTTAATTTTTTAGGTCGGTGTAATTTATTGCGCGTCCGCTTTATGGGTTATGTTTACCTAGGTATATGAAGAATGTGGCATAGTGGACACTACTTTGAGCAATTTAAAGTTAAGTTTTAAACATTTAGTATGGTAGGTTTCATTTTTTAGGTTAAGGTTGGTGTAATTTATTGCACGCCCGCTTTGTTTATGGGTTATGTTTACCTAGGTTTATAAAGAATGGCATAGTGGACACTACTTTGAGCAATTTAAAGTTAAGTTTTAAACATTTAGTGTGGTAAGTTTAATTTTGTAGGTTTAGGTTGGTGTAATTTATTGCGCGCCCGCTTTGTTTATGGGTTATGTTTAACATAGGTATATAAAGAATGGCATAGTGGACACTACTTTAAGCAATTTAAAGTTAAGTTTTAAACATTTAGTGTGGTAGGTTTAATTTTTTAGGTCGGTGTAATTTATTGCGCGTCCGCTTTATGGGTTATGTTTACCTAGGTATATGAAGAATGGCATAGTGGACACTACTTTGAGCAATTTAAAGTTAAGTTTTAAACATTTAGTGTGGTAGGTTTAATTTTTTAGGTTTAGGTTGGTGTAATTTATTGCGCGCCCGCTTTGTTTATGGGTCATGTTTACTTAGGTATATGAAGAATGTGGCATAGTGGACACTACTTTGAGCAATTTAAAGTTAAGTTTTAAACATTTAGTGTGGTAGGTTTAATTTTTTAGGTTTAGGTTGGTGTAATTTATTGCGCGCCCGCTTTGTTTATGGGTTATGTTTAACATAGGTATATAAAGAATGGCATAGTGGACACTACTTTAAGCAATTTAAAGTTAAGTTTTAAACATTTAGTGTGGTAGGTTTAATTTTTTAGGTCGGTGTAATTTATTGCGCGTCCGCTTTATGGGTTATGTTTACCTAGGTATATGAAGAATGGCATAGTGGACACTACTTTGAGCAATTTAAAGTTAAGTTTTAAACATTTAGTGTGGTAAGTTTAATTTTGTAGGTTTAGGTTGGTGTAATTTATTGCGCGCCCGCTTTGTTTATGGGTTATGTTTAACATAGGTATATAAAGAATGGCATAGTGGACACTACTTTAAGCAATTTAAAGTTAAGTTTTAAACATTTAGTGTGGTAGGTTTAATTTTTTAGGTCGGTGTAATTTATTGCGCGTCCGCTTTATGGGTTATGTTTACCTAGGTATATGAAGAATGGCATAGTGGACACTACTTTGAGCAATTTAAAGTTAAGTTTTAAACATTTAGTGTGGTAGGTTTAATTTTTTAGGTTTAGGTTGGTGTAATTTATTGCGCGCCCGCTTTGTTTATGGGTCATGTTTACCTAGGTATATGAAGAATGTGGCATAGTGGACACTACTTTGAGCAATTTAAAGTTAAGTTTTAAACATTTAGTGTGGTAGGTTTAATTTTTTAGGTTTAGGTTGGTGTAATTTATTGCGCGCCCGCTTTGTTTATGGGTCATGTTTACCTAGGTATATGAAGAATGTGGCATAGTGGACACTACTTTGAGCAATTTAAAGTTAAGTTTTAAGCATTTAGTATGGTAGGTTTCATTTTTTAGGTTAAGGTTGGTGTAATTTATTGCGCGCCCGCTTTGTTTATGGGTTATGTTTACCTAGGTATATAAAGAATGGCATAGTGGACACTACTTTGAGCAATTTAAAGTTAAGTTTTAAACATTTAGTGTGGTAAGTTTAATTTTGTAGGTTTAGGTTGGTGTAATTTATTGCGCGCCCGCTTTGTTTATGGGTTATGTTTAACATAGGTATATAAAGAATGGCATAGTGGACACTACTTTAAGCAATTTAAAGTTAAGTTTTAAACATTTAGTGTGGTAGGTTTAATTTTTTAGGTCGGTGTAATTTATTGCGCGTCCGCTTTATGGGTTATGTTTACCTAGGTATATGAAGAATGGCATAGTGGACACTACTTTGAGCAATTTAAAGTTAAGTTTTAAACATTTAGTGTGGTAAGTTTAATTTTGTAGGTTTAGGTTGGTGTAATTTATTGCGCGCCCGCTTTGTTTATGGGTTATGTTTAACATAGGTATATAAAGAATGGCATAGTGGACACTACTTTAAGCAATTTAAAGTTAAGTTTTAAACATTTAGTATGGAAGGTTTAATTTTTTAGGTTAAGGTTGGTGTAATTTATTGCGCGCCAGCTTTGTTTATGGGTTACATTTACCTAGGTATATGAAGAATGGCATAGTGCATATTACTTTGAGCAATTTAAAGTTAAGTTTTAAACATTTAGTATGGTAGGTTTAATTTTGTAGGTTTAGGTTGGTGTAATTTATTGCGCGCCCGCTTTGTTTATGGGTTATGTTTACCTAGGTATATGAAGAATGGCATAGTGGACACTACTTTGAGCAATTTAAAGTTAAGTTTTAAACATTTAGTGTGGTAAGTTTAATTTTGTAGGTTTAGGTTGGTGTAATTTATTGCGCGCCCGCTTTGTTTATGGGTTATGTTTACCTAGGTATATGAAGAATGGCATAGTGGACACTACTTTGAGCAATTTAAAGTTAAGTTTTAAACATTTAGTATGGTAGGTTTAATTTTTTAGGTCGGTGTAATTTATTGCGCGCCCGCTTTGTTTATGGGTTATGTTTACCTAGGTATATGAAGAATGGCATAGTGGCCTGGGTGACTTTGAGCAATTTAAAGTTAAGTTTTAATCATTTAGTAAGGTAAGTTTAATTTTTTTTGCAAAATTCGCCAAGCGTTCGATTGTTCACCCATCAAAAGGGAACGTGAGCTGGGTTTAGACCGTCGTGAGACAGGTTAGTTTTACCCTACTGATGGCTTGTCGTTGCGATAGTAATACTGCTCAGTACGAGAGGAACCGCAGTTTCGGACATTTGGTTGATGCACTCGGCGGAGCGGCCGGTGGTGCGAAGCTACCATCCGCGGGATTATGCCTGAACGCCTCTAAGGCCAAAGCCGGCCTAGCCGAATCCGGCAAGGTTATGCTCACTGTGGAGCCCCGAGAGTCGGGAGGCTCTAAACAATTTGACTTTACTAGTCGCGCTTCACCACGTGAGGTGCGACGTCGAAGCCCATTTGGATCGCGGAGATCGATGCTGTCCGCTTAACGCGTGCGTCACGGCTCCGAAGGTCCGAATCCACCTCAGTTCGATGTCGGGGCTCGGAGTAGTTTGTAGACGACTTCCGTTCCTGGCGAGGTGTTGTGCTCGGTAGAGCAGCGTCGTGCTGCGATCTGTTGAGACTCAGCCCTAAGCCAGGTGATTCATCCGAAGACGATGAGTGTTGTGCGTAGTGTACAATGTTTTATATATTTTTTAAATTTAATTAATACACGAACACTAGCTTCGACCGAGTAGATTTAATGTGTATCGTCCGGTAATAACATCTCATAGGCTGATTTCTTTGTTTTTTTATCTTCTTATATTGTACCCATAGTTTTAAAATATCTAGTTTTAGCTAATTTCTTTATATTATTATCGCGGGTTCAAATCAAGATAAAGGATTTTAAAAGCTGATTACAAACATACGTCTATGCAACTCATATGGTTAAAAGTACGACGTACTTTTACCTTACTCATTCCTATTATAAAGACTCTTAGATTCTTTTTTTTTCGGCACGGTAGCCTATTGGGTTAGGTTCTTATTATTGATAAATAATATTTTATTTCTTATGATGATTCTAGTTTTGTCGTATGATCATTTATTTCCGTTCACTTTGCTCACAACGATGTCCTATTGAAAAAAATAATAATTGAAGACCCAGAAAACTACATTTATTACTGAAAATTACAAAAATATTCCCAGTGAGTACCTACTACATAACTCTAGTACTTAATACTGACATGTATTCAATCATTATTGTTCGACATACATAATTATAAAAAATACATATAGATTTTTCCGATCACCAGATAACCAATAAAGGGTTCATTACATACATACACTGTCGGATAACTTCCTTATACTTTAACTGTATCTACATACTACAGACACTACATCATATAATATTTGTATCCTAACTTTCATTTATAATAATAATTGAAACGCTCTCAGAACGCATCAAAGAGGTTTTTGGTACGATGGTATATGACTGGCCTTTCGATCACTGAATTTTAAAATAATTTCTGTAAAGAACAGAAAAAAACAGATGATGTAAAAATAACACCTCAGACTCGGATATAAGAGGAGACTTCTGACACATTCAAAAAAATCTAGTCTGGAAACGCTCGAGGACTCATCTCCGGTATAAAAGTCACATAAATTGGACGTTATTCATTTCCCTTGAAAACATACTCGAGTCAAAAGATAGAGTAAAGATATACTATGACGATGGCGATCTAACACCTGACAAACTTATGTGAATTGCTAGGGTTTATTGTCAAGTCATTTTTTCATGACGTGCCTTCAAATACCTACATGTTATGTTAAAACAAAAGTTAAAGTATTAGCGATCTTAGTCGCATTACATAGTCGCATCATGCCTGTATTTCCCAAAGGGCCGGGCAGAGACGGGTGACCTTACTCAAAGGCTATAAAATCAAATGTCTAATTAAACATTCAACCATTCCAACTACTAGACTAAATACATACTTAATAGTAGATTTCGGTGATGATTACACATCACAAAAAACAAAAAAATATTGTCACTTTTATGAAAATTGGAAGTGTAAGAGACCTGTGCGAGGGAAAGCCAAAGGGAAATTATCCGAATCAACCTATTAAATGGTGCTTGCCAAGTGAACGTTTACGCTTACGGAGACATCTACGAATGGTACTTATTCTCTTATAGTCATAGAAACCTTCAAAAGTATGCAATCCTGATATCTAGATATCTTCCTGACCTGACCATATACAAATACAGAACAAACTTAACGAAAACCTACAAAGAAGTTGGCTCCAATGTCGACTCTGTGGACTCATAACTAAACAAATACTGTTTTAAAGTTACCCCGTTACATAAAAGTACCTATTCAATAAACCAGAATATTTATTAAAGCTCGTTTGAAATTAAAAAAATAAAAGTATATATAAGAGACCTGTGCGAGGGAAAGCCAAAGGGAAATTATCCGAATCAACCTATTAAATGGTGCTTGCCAAGTGAACGTTTACGCTTACGGAGACATCTACGAGTGGTACTTATTCTCTTATAGTCATAGAAACCTTCAAAAGTATGCAATCCTGATATCTAGATATCTTCCTGACCTGACCTGAATACAAATACGGAACAAACTTAAGGAAAACCTACTAAGAAGTTGGCTCTAATGTCGACTCTGTGGACTCATAACTAAACAAATACTAAAAAACCTAGTAAAAAGTACCTATTCAATAAACCAGAGTATTTATGATCAGATAATTTTTATTAAAGCTCGTTTGATTCCCAATTATGTATGTCAATTAAACTCATAACGTAAATAAAACGTCGTCGATATAATGTATGTGTAGTAGGTATTATAATACCAATGCACTTTTCACCAAATTCAAAACTAGAAAAAAACTCTTTTCTTTTTTGCCTAGGGGTTAAGGGGCTATGTTTATAAATTGCTTGTAAATTGCCATCATTTTTGGGGGTTACAAAGAAATTAGAGGCAAAAAAAATAAAACCCCTTAAAATTTAACACGCGCACCAGCTGCGAGCGCGCATCTAATGCACGAATTTAATACACGAACACTCCACTCGGCCCCTGCAATGATAATTATAATGTATTTATTTTATTTATTAATTTAACTCACCAACCCACTAACCTATATTAAGTTATTAGTACGCACACTTTTTTTTCACCAAACTAAAAAAAAAAAAAAAGTAAATCTCTTTTTTTTCGCCCGGGGGTTGGGGGGAGGGGAGGTCTATGTTTACCTTTCACTTTATCGGACCCGCAGGACACTTTACTAATAATCATGTACAAAATATTTTACCGACCGAAACCGCCCGATCGCATCTTTCTCGAGGTTTACATATACATGGGTATGATTGAGATTAACACATAATTGCTGCCGCTATCAGCTAATTGGGAGAGCTGCAGTCCACACGCGTCATGGGTTTCTATTGGTGCGTTATCACAGCCGGCGTACCGTAGAACTCAACTACTACCCTTGGCCTGCCCGTGGGCGATACACGACGCCGCCGACTGTCAACTGCGTGGACCGACGGACCGTGTTTTATGCGTGTTGCGTATCAAGGAAACGGTCGTTGTATGAAACAATTTGATGGGCGCGACGACGAACGGCGCTCGGACGCGCTAGCGTCGTCGCGTTCGGTGAGTTTATGCTCTCTTATGAGTTTCGATGTGAGGCGCTCTATAGATTCCGGGCGGAATCGTATATGATGTCGCGAATGTGTCAACAAACTTTACACACGTGAACTCGTCTCGGTACGAACGTTCCGAATGGGGGCTCCTCTGTTCATGCTCGTTCATGAACGTCTACGCCCTTAAGCACGCGCTGTCGCGTCTGTAGAGTTGAGATACACGCGGCCAGAGGTGCGCGCGTGCGACTTAAAAATTCTAACAGAGCTCGCCCGTGTGCGTCCGCGTCTCAAAGACCGCAGACGCTCGGGAATGAGGATTCACTGCGCGCCTCGCCGGCGAGACGGACGCCCTTGCGGCGTCTGTCGGCGGCGGGCGCGTGGCGGTCTCTTATCAAGAAGCTCCCTGGTTGATCCTGCCAGTAGTTATATGCTTGTCTCAAAGATTATTATTGCGCGCCCGCTTTGTTTATGGGTTATGTTTACCTAGGTATATGAAGAATGGCATAGTGGCCTGGGTGACTTTGAGCAATTTAAAGTTAAGTTTTAATCATTTAGTATGGTAAGTTTAATTTTTTTTGCAAAATTCGCCAAGCGTTCGATTGTTCACCCATCAAAAGGGAACGTGAGCTGGGTTTAGACCGTCGTGAGACAGGTTAGTTTTACCCTACTGATGGCTTGTCGTTGCGATAGTAATACTGCTCAGTACGAGAGGAACCGCAGTTTCGGACATTTGGTTGATGCACTCGGCGGAGCGGCCGGTGGTGCGAAGCTACCATCCGCGGGATTATGCCTGAACGCCTCTAAGGCCAAAGCCAGCCTAGCCGAATCCGGCAAGGTTATGCTCACTGTGGAGCCCCGAGAGTCGGGAGGCTCTAAACAATTTGACTTTACTAGTCGCGCTTCACCACGTGAGGTGCGACGTCGAAGCCCATTTGGATCGCGGAGATCGATGCTGTCCGCTTAACGCGTGCGTCACGGCTCCGAAGGTCCGAATCCACCTCAGTTCGATGTCGGGGCTCGGAGTAGTTTGTAGACGACTTCCGTTCCTGGCGAGGTGTTGTGCTCGGTAGAGCAGCGTCGTGCTGCGATCTGTTGAGACTCAGCCCTAAGCCAGGTGATTCATCCGAAGACGATGAGTGTTGTGCGTAGTGTACAATGTTTTATATATTTTTTAAATTTAATTAATACACGAACACTAGCTTCGACCGAGTAGATTTAATGTGTATCGTCCGGTAATAACATCTCATAGGCTGATTTCTTTGTTTTTTTATCTTCTTATATTGTACCCATAGTTTTAAAATATCTAGTTTTAGCTAATTTCTTTATATTATTATCGCGGGTTCAAATCAAGATAAAGGATTTTAAAAGCTGATTACAAACATACGTCTATGCAACTCATATGGTTAAAAGTACGACGTACTTTTACCTTACTCATTCCTATTATAAAGACTCTTAGATTCTTTTTTTTTCGGCACGGTAGCCTATTGGGTTAGGTTCTTATTATTGATAAATAATATTTTATTTCTTATGATGATTCTAGTTTTGTCGTATGATCATTTATTTCCGTTCACTTTGCTCACAACGATGTCCTATTGAAAAAAATAATAATTGAAGACCCAGAAAACTACATTTATTACTGAAAATTACAAAAATATTCCCAGTGAGTACCTACTACATAACTCTAGTACTTAAGGTGATACTAGCCAACATTTTTCCCATACAAATTTCGGGAGTGAATTACTCCACTGTTTGACATTGTACATCCAAAGTTAAACATGATATCGTTTTGTCTCATTATTAATTGTGTCTGTACGGAAGCGGAATTGTAAAATTAAAAGCCAATAAAAAGTTATGAGCCAACAAAGTTTCATTTTTCTTGCTAATTTTAACGCAACTTTGGGTGTAAATAAGTAATAAAAGAAATGGAAAATCTCCAAAACAAAATCCGTACAGACATAGCTCAATTATCGAAGATTTTAATAAACTTTATTTGTAAATGATTTACGCAGCGGTTTTTTCATAAAACACGATTTCCCGAAGGACTTTTCGTAATTTTATTCGCGCTCGTTTTACTATGAATTGTCGTGCATTTCACTAGATAATGTTCCCCCGCGCGGTGCGGAGGGAAGACGCTCACGCATACATGCACATTACTATGTGATACGTACTTTCGTTCGAATTTCGATTCAGGCACGTGCATATCACGCACGTTTAACTTCGTACTTTTGAGTGTTTTTCGGCTGCGGCCTACGCGTTTGTAAGTTTGTCGATACTATGATGTCGCGTTGTTTCGATACTACCTACTTTATCTGTTTGACGTCGCGCTGAAATTTAAACTACGTATTTTTGTTTGAAATTGGAATTGTTGGTTTGAGTGGACGCTGTGTTGGAATCAAAACTTTTTTGTAATGCAATAAAAATGGCGCGCCCCGCTAGTTCCATTAGAGAAAAAAAGAAAAATGGAAACTCCTTTGTGATGTTAACTTTTTGGATTTTAACTGTATCATAATGGTAAAAAACATATTTTTCATCACATCTATTCAAAAAGAGCTAGTTTGTTCTTTGTAAACAGGGACCAAAATAGCACTTTGATCCCTAGGGAGCAAAGTAGATTTGAATTTGGAATGTGGATATTGTTAGAAAAAGTTCCAATCACCAAGGAGATCAATCACGAACATTGTATGAACAAGTTGGAGAAAGGCTGGCAAGAAAGAGAGAGAAAGTGTGAATTATTATTCACACTTTGACAAGACTGGTCAAAATGAAAATCCAAGATGGCGGCAATGACACATGACGAAAATTTTCCAATTTTTCGTCATTGGTGTCGTTTTCATAGTTTTAGAGGGCGCCAAAGCCGATAGTGAGGTCAAAATGAAAATCCAAGTTGGCGGCTGTAAAATTTTTAAATTTTTTCGTTATGGGTGTCGTTTTCATACTTTTCGAGGGTTCTAAAGCTGATAGTGAGGTCAACATGTAAATCCAAGATGGCGGCTACATAATTTTCAAATTTTTCGTCATGGGTGTCGTTTTCATAGTTTTAGAGGGTTCTAAAGCCGATAGTGAGGTCAAAATGTAAATCCAAGATGGCGGCTGTGAAAATTTTCAAATTTTTCGTCATGGGTATCATTTTCATAGTTTTCGTGGGTTCTAAAGCCGATAGTGAGGTCAAAACGTAAATCCAAGATGGCGGCTACGATAACTTTAAATTTTTCCGTCATGGGTGTCGTTTTCATAGTTTTAGAGGGTTCTAAAGCAGGTAGTGAAGGCAAAATGTAAATCCAAGATGGCGGTTACGAAAATTTACAATTTTTTCGTCATGGGTGTCGTTTTCATATTTTTCGAGGGTTCTAAAGCCGATAGTGAGGTCAAAATGTAAATCCAAGATGGCGGCTGGGAAAATTTAAAAAAAAATCATCATTGGTGTCGTTTTCATAGTTTTCGAGGGTTCTAAAGCCGATAGTGAAGTCAAAATGTAAATCCAATGGTGTCATTTCGTAATAGTTTTTAAAGCTGCTAAAGTCGATAAAGTGATTCGTAAATCCAAGATGGCGGCTGCGAAAATTTTGTTTTGGTTTTAATCCACACGTGAGAGATGAGGGTAGGACCGCACACGCTTTTTTTCTCATAGAGGGTGATGAAAAGTAGAGTGTTCACTTCGAGAGCAACACTATTTTAAGCTCGAGTGACGTACTTTGAATCCCTCGCTGCGTTCAGGTTTCTACTTTAGAATCCCTCGCTACGCTCGGAATTCTACTCTAGAATCCTTCGCTCCACTCTGGATTCAAAGAAACACTCTCGCCTTAAAAAAGTTGTTTGCTCCCTAGGCAAACAATCTACTATTATAACATTATTTTGTCAGAGAAAAAGTTTTACAATATGATTCTATTTTTAAATTTCGATAGTGTGTATAAAAAGTATGCCAATATTAACTCATTTTGAAGTTTATAATTCGAATTTTACGTTATGAGAGTAGATAAAACTATTTTCGGTATGATTTTCTGCCGTTATAAAATTACTTTTTGAGCTGTAGTGGCGATAGTTACAAACCGCAGACGTTATGTCAATAATCATGTTAGGTATTCATTTTATCAATAAAGATTTATAAAATAACTTAATAAATGATGGCTATGTACCATCGAAGAAGTTCATATCTATACACCGTAAGGACTATTACTAGCTTGATATGTAGCCGTGTGTACCCTTATAATAAATTGAGTAAGCAACTGACAACCTTTGTAGCAATCTATCGTTACCTACGTTACGTTATACTGTATACTATTACTGTAGTACTATTATTTATTCTGTGGTTGCGAGTTTCATACTTACCTACCTATATCTATTACCTATGGTGTGTGCTCCCGACACCCCGCTGCACCATACGCTCATCATGTATCTACGCTCGGTTTATCATTGACTTACACCAGGTGTTTTTTTGGTCATGGTGGTTTAGACTCTAAACCACCATGACCTACTCTCTAAACTTTAGAGAGTAGGTAAAGTAAGTACTCATGAATACAATCAAGTTTCATTATGGGACCAACCCTGAAATATGAAAAAAAAGTCAGCAGATCCCATGCATTTTGATCGTGTAGCTACTGCAGTTTACTAGGGATCAGCTGATTTTATTTTCACGGTTTCAGGGTTGGCCTCATAGTAAAAGTTGTTTGTGCTGAGTAGGTACTTTCATCACGTAAAGCACAAAGTACCTACGTAATCAGGCGGCGACGGGTATTTCGTGCGTAAAGTAGATATGACAATATGACTAAAAATCATGCTGTACTTGGTTTATTCTATTTGCTTGCGAAATAATTTATTTCAATTGACAACGCAAATTTTGCATACACTAACACCTACAATTTGATGCACGGAGTCGAAGACTTGCGGTAAGTAGGTAGGTTATCATACGCCAACAGAATATTATCTGCAATCTGCCTGGTACCTACTTACTGTTATAATTACCTGTCTTACATGTTTATTACGTGTTGTTAGGTAAGTACGTACTTACAACCAAAAATATCGCAAACCTCCGTAGTGGACATTAGAATCTTTATTATTCTGTGCTTTATGTAGGTAAGTAGGTAGTACCTACCTACTTTATGCGTAGTCGTACGTCCGTGGACCGTGACTCGTGGTTGTGAGAAACTACCTATGTAGGTACTACTTCATCGGCTGTAAACCTACCTATACGCAATAATCTACATAGGTGCATACTTGTCTGAAAACAATCTTGATGTGCCTCTTAGTAGGTAGGTACCTAATAATATGCGCGGTCGGGCGAGTGATGATTGTTCAAGTAAGCATGCGTCGTAATCTCGAGCGATCGCTGCATGTATGACACTCGGGGAAAACTAAACAATAAAATAAGCAATCTGCAGGTACCTATAAGTGTAAGGGTTTATAACGATAACAGCGGCGCTTACTATTATATTACGAGTTTGTAGGTACTTGCTGACTTCTCGGCGAGCGGCACAGAGCGGCGCGGCGGTGCATGTGTGCATCGTCTAACATCGTTTCAGTTGGGAACAGTGTTTGTGTGCGTGCGTACAGACGTTGTGTGTGTAGACTAGCGTCTAACTGCTCATCACTGACACTGTCTCTGTCGGGCACGATGCTAGGTGAGACAGCGTGCTTTTTGGCCACGCCCACCAGTGAGTTCGAGCCCGTGCAAAGTTTGTCCTTAATACTGACATGTATTCAATCATTATTGTTCGACATACATAATTATAAAAAATACATATAGATTTTTCCGATCACCAGATAACCAATAAAGGGTTCATTACATACATACACTGTCGGATAACTTCCTTATACTTTAACTGTATCTACATACTACAGACACTACATCATATAATATTTGTATCCTAACTTTCATTTATAATAATAATTGAAACGCTCTCAGAACGCATCAAAGAGGTTTTTGGTACGATGGTATATGACTGGCCTTTCGATCACTGAATTTTAAAATAATTTCTGTAAAGAACAGAAAAAAACAGATGATGTAAAAATAACACCTCAGACTCGGATATAAGAGGAGACTTCTGACACATTCAAAAAAATCTAGTCTGGAAACGCTCGAGGACTCATCTCCGGTATAAAAGTCACATAAATTGGACGTTATTCATTTCCCTTGAAAACATACTCGAGTCAAAAGATAGAGTAAAGATATACTATGACGATGGCGATCTAACACCTGACAAACTTATGTGAATTGCTAGGGTTTATTGTCAAGTCATTTTTTCATGACGTGCCTTCAAATACCTACATGTTATGTTAAAACAAAAGTTAAAGTATTAGCGATCTTAGTCGCATTACATAGTCGCATCATGCCTGTATTTCCCAAAGGGCCGGGCAGAGACGGGTGACCTTACTCAAAGGCTATAAAATCAAATGTCTAATTAAACATTCAACCATTCCAACTACTAGACTAAATACATACTTAATAGTAGATTTCGGTGATGATTACACATCACAAAAAACAAAAAAATATTGTCACTTTTATGAAAATTGGAAGTGTAAGAGACCTGTGCGAGGGAAAGCCAAAGGGAAATTATCCGAATCAACCTATTAAATGGTGCTTGCCAAGTGAACGTTTACGCTTACGGAGACATCTACGAATGGTACTTATTCTCTTATAGTCATAGAAACCTTCAAAAGTATGCAATCCTGATATCTAGATATCTTCCTGACCTGACCATATACAAATACAGAACAAACTTAACGAAAACCTACAAAGAAGTTGGCTCCAATGTCGACTCTGTGGACTCATAACTAAACAAATACTGTTTTAAAGTTACCCCGTTACATAAAAGTACCTATTCAATAAACCAGAATATTTATTAAAGCTCGTTTGAAATTAAAAAAATAAAAGTATATATAAGAGACCTGTGCGAGGGAAAGCCAAAGGGAAATTATCCGAATCAACCTATTAAATGGTGCTTGCCAAGTGAACGTTTACGCTTACGGAGACATCTACGAGTGGTACTTATTCTCTTATAGTCATAGAAACCTTCAAAAGTATGCAATCCTGATATCTAGATATCTTCCTGACCTGACCTGAATACAAATACGGAACAAACTTAAGGAAAACCTACTAAGAAGTTGGCTCTAATGTCGACTCTGTGGACTCATAACTAAACAAATACTAAAAAACCTAGTAAAAAGTACCTATTCAATAAACCAGAGTATTTATGATCAGATAATTTTTATTAAAGCTCGTTTGATTCCCAATTATGTATGTCAATTAAACTCATAACGTAAATAAAACGTCGTCGATATAATGTATGTGTAGTAGGTATTATAATACCAATGCACTTTTCACCAAATTCAAAACTAGAAAAAAACTCTTTTCTTTTTTGCCTAGGGGTTAAGGGGCTATGTTTATAAATTGCTTGTAAATTGCCATCATTTTTGGGGGTTACAAAGAAATTAGAGGCAAAAAAAATAAAACCCCTTAAAATTTAACACGCGCACCAGCTGCGAGCGCGCATCTAATGCACGAATTTAATACACGAACACTCCACTCGGCCCCTGCAATGATAATTATAATGTATTTATTTTATTTATTAATTTAACTCACCAACCCACTAACCTATATTAAGTTATTAGTACGCACACTTTTTTTTCACCAAACTAAAAAAAAAAAAAAAGTAAATCTCTTTTTTTTCGCCCGGGGGTTGGGGGGAGGGGAGGTCTATGTTTACCTTTCACTTTATCGGACCCGCAGGACACTTTACTAATAATCATGTACAAAATATTTTACCGACCGAAACCGCCCGATCGCATCTTTCTCGAGGTTTACATATACATGGGTATGATTGAGATTAACACATAATTGCTGCCGCTATCAGCTAATTGGGAGAGCTGCAGTCCACACGCGTCATGGGTTTCTATTGGTGCGTTATCACAGCCGGCGTACCGTAGAACTCAACTACTACCCTTGGCCTGCCCGTGGGCGATACACGACGCCGCCGACTGTCAACTGCGTGGACCGACGGACCGTGTTTTATGCGTGTTGCGTATCAAGGAAACGGTCGTTGTATGAAACAATTTGATGGGCGCGACGACGAACGGCGCTCGGACGCGCTAGCGTCGTCGCGTTCGGTGAGTTTATGCTCTCTTATGAGTTTCGATGTGAGGCGCTCTATAGATTCCGGGCGGAATCGTATATGATGTCGCGAATGTGTCAACAAACTTTACACACGTGAACTCGTCTCGGTACGAACGTTCCGAATGGGGGCTCCTCTGTTCATGCTCGTTCATGAACGTCTACGCCCTTAAGCACGCGCTGTCGCGTCTGTAGAGTTGAGATACACGCGGCCAGAGGTGCGCGCGTGCGACTTAAAAATTCTAACAGAGCTCGCCCGTGTGCGTCCGCGTCTCAAAGACCGCAGACGCTCGGGAATGAGGATTCACTGCGCGCCTCGCCGGCGAGACGGACGCCCTTGCGGCGTCTGTCGGCGGCGGGCGCGTGGCGGTCTCTTATCAAGAAGCTCCCTGGTTGATCCTGCCAGTAGTTATATGCTTGTCTCAAAGATTATTATTGCGCGCCCGCTTTGTTTATGGGTTATGTTTACCTAGGTATATGAAGAATGGCATAGTGGCCTGGGTGACTTTGAGCAATTTAAAGTTAAGTTTTAAACATTTAGTGTGGTAAGTTTAATTTTGTAGGTTTAGGTTGGTGTAATTTATTGCGCGCCCGCTTTGTTTATGGGTTATGTTTACCTAGGTATATGAAGAATGGCATAGTGGACACTACTTTGAGCAATTTAAAGTTAAGTTTTAAACATTTAGTGTGGTAAGTTTAATTTTGTAGGTTTAGGTTGGTGTAATTTATTGCGCGCCCGCTTTGTTTATGGGTTATGTTTACCTAGGTATATGAAGAATGGCATAGTGGACACTACTTTGAGCAATTTAAAGTTAAGTTTTAAACATTTAGTATGGTAGGTTTAATTTTTTAGGTCGGTGTAATTTATTGCGCGCCCGCTTTGTTTATGGGTTATGTTTACCTAGGTATATGAAGAATGGGATAGTGGACACTACTTTGAGCAATTTAAAGTTAAGTTTTAAACATTTAGTATGTTAAGTTTAATTTTTTTAGCAAAATTCGCCAAGCGTTCGATTGTTCACCCATCAAAAGGGAACGTGAGCTGGGTTTAGACCGTCGTGAGACAGGTTAGTTTTTTACCCTACTGATGGCTTGTCGTTGCGATAGTAATACTGGTCAGTACGAGAGGAACCGCAGTTTCGGACATTTGGTTGATGCACTCGGCCGAGCGGCCGGTGGTGCGAAGCTACCATCCGCAGGATTATGCCTGAACGCCTCTAAGGCCGAAGCCAGCCTAGCCGAATCCGGCAAGGATATGCTCACTGTGGAGCCCCGAGAGTCGGGAGGCTCTAAACAATCGTCCGAGGACGATGAATGTTGTGTAGTATTATGTTTTATTTTTAAAAACAAAAACATTATTATTAATACACGAACACTAGCGTGGTGAAAAAAAGATTCGGTTTGTCGTTTAGAAGTATTTTTTTATGTACAATTTGGTAATATTGAGAGTTGAATTGAAACTGTGATGAACGTTATTAACGTAACAAGCTCTTAGTTGTGTGTTTATTTCTTATGTGATGAGATTACAACTATTTAACACAGATCTGTACAGTTAAGCCTACACTGCCATGGGTACACGTCTGCACGTCGCCTGTTCCTGCGCTATCGCCAACTGCGCGGATGCCTGCCTACAGGCGTGCGTGATCAAGTCTGCAACGTCAGCAAGTATCGTCCGGTAATAACATCTTATAGGCTCATTTTTTTTTCTCTTCTTATATTGTACCCATAGTTTTAAAATATCTAGTTTTAGCTAATTTCTTTATATTATTATCGCGGGTTCAAATCAAAATAAAGGATTTTAAAAGCTGATTACAAACATAATATACGTCTATGCAACTCATATGGTTAAAAGTACGACGTACTTTTACCTTACTCATTCCTATTATAAAGACTCTTAGATTCTTTTTTTTTCGGCACGGTAGCCTATTGGGTTAGGTTCTTATTATTGATAAATAATATTTTATTTCTTATGATGATTCTAGTTTTGTCGTATGATCATTTATTTCCGTTCACTTTGCTCACAACGATGTCCTATTGAAAAAAATAATAATTGAAGACCCAGAAAACTACATTTATTACTGAAAATTACAAAAATATTCCCAGTGAGTACCTACTACATAACTCTAGTACTTAATACTGACATGTATTCAATCATTATTGTTCGACATACATAATTATAAAAAATACATATAGATTTTTCCGATCACCAGATAACCAATAAAGGGTTCATTACATACATACACTGTCGGATAACTTCCTTATACTTTAACTGTATCTACATACTACAGACACTACATCATATAATATTTGTATCCTAACTTTCATTTATAATAATAATTGAAACGCTCTCAGAACGCATCAAAGAGGTTTTTGGTACGATGGTATATGACTGGCCTTTCGATCACTGAATTTTAAAATAATTTCTGTAAAGAACAGAAAAAACAGATGATGTAAAAATAACACCTCAGACTCGGATATAAGAGGAGACTTCTGACACATTCAAAAAAATCTAGTCTGGAAACGCTCGAGGACTCATCTCCGGTATAAAAGTCACATAAATTGGACGTTATTCATTTCCCTTGAAAACATACTCGAGTCAAAAGATAGAGTAAAGATATACTATGACGATGGCGATCTAACACCTGACAAACTTATGTGAATTGCTAGGGTTTATTGTCAAGTCATTTTTTCATGACGTGCCTTCAAATACCTACATGTTATGTTAAAACAAAAGTTAAAGTATTAGCGATCTTAGTCGCATCAGGCCTGTATTTCCCAAAGGGCCGGGCAGAGACGGGTGACCTTACTCAAAGGCTATAAAATCAAATGTCTAATTAAACATTCAACCATTCCAACTACTAGACTAAATACATACTTAATAGTAGATTTCGGTGATGATTACACATCACAAAAAACAAAAAAATATTGTCACTTTTATGAAAATTGGAAGTGTAAGAGACCTGTGCGAGGGAAAGCCAAAGGGAAATTATCCGAATCAACCTATTAAATGGTGCTTGCCAAGTGAACGTTTACGCTTACGGAGACATCTACGAGTGGTACTTATTCTCTTATAGTCATAGAAACCTTCAAAAGTATGCAATCCTGATATCTAGATATCTTCCTGACCTGACCTGAATACAAATACGGAACAAACTTAAGGAAAACCTACTAAGAAGTTGGCTCTAATGTCGACTCTGTGGACTCATAACTAAACAAATACTAAAAAACCTAGTAAAAAGTACCTATTCAATAAACCAGAATATTTATGATCAGATAATTTTTATTAAAGCTCGTTTGATTCCCAATTATGTATGTCAATTAAACTCATAACGTAAATAAAACGTCGTCGATATAATGTATGTGTAGTAGGTATTATAATACCAATGCACTTTTCACCAAATTCAAAACTAGAAAAAAACTCTTTTCTTTTTTGCCTAGGGGTTAAGGGGCTATGTTTATAAATTGCTTGTAAATTGCCATCATTTTTGGGGGTTACAAAGAAATTAGAGGCAAAAAAAATAAAACCCCTTAAAATTTAACACGCGCACCAGCTGCGAGCGCGCATCTAATGCACGAATTTAATACACGAATTTAATACACGAACACTCCACTCGGCCCCTGCAATGATAATTATAATGTATTTATTTTATTTATTAATTTAACTCACCAACCCACTAACCTATATTAAGTTATTAGTACGCACACTTTTTTTTCACCAAACTAAAAAAAAAAAAAAAGTAAATCTCTTTTTTTTCGCCCGGAGGTTGGGGGGAGGGGAGGTCTATGTTTACCTTTCACTTTATCGGACCCGCAGGACACTTTACTAATAATCATGTACAAAATATTTTACCGACCGAAACCGCCCGATCGCATCTTTCTCGAGGTTTACATATATATGGGTATGATTGAGATTAACATATAATTGCTGCCGCTATCAGCTAATTGGGAAAGCTGCAGTCCACACGCGTCATGGGTTCTATTGGTGCGTTATCACAGCCGGCGTACCATAGAACTCAGCTCCTACCCTTGGCCTGCCCGTGGGCGATACACGACGCCGCCGACTGTCAACTGCGTGGACCGACGGACCGTGTTTTATGCGTGTTGCGTATCAAGGAAACGGTCGTTGTATGAAACAATTTGATGGGCGCGACGACGAACGGCGCTCGGACGCGCTAGCGTCGTCGCGTTCGGTGAGTTTTGCTCTCTTATGAGTTTCGATGTGAGGCGCTCTATAGATTCCGGGCGGAATCGTATATGATGTCGCGAATGTGTCAACAAACTTTACACACGTGAACTCGTCTCGGTACGAACGTTCCGAATGGGGGCTCTTCTGTTCATGCTCGTTCATGAACGTCTCATGCTCAAACAGACTGGTTAGCAGGGACAGTCTGTTAAAATCATCTCTCGCCCATCCATCCAGTGAGTAGACCCTTCGAACGATAGAGAGATGTAGACGCTCGATCTTGTCCGGAATGTAGCAGGTCATTCTGGTCCAGAACGTGGTTGTCGTTGGCGTATGTATTAGTTTATTATTATATAAGATTATTTTGTTTTTTTTCTATGGGTCTTAGTCGCCTGAAAATATTATTATTATTAATGCAGTCAACTTCTTAGACTACGTACTTTTTGCCTAAGTCTTATTACATGTAAATCACAGATCAATTATATAATATTATCAAGATGCTTCTGTCACTTACAACAGGTACGTAAGTAGGTACCTACCTAACTACCTAGGTATATGAAGAATGGCATAGTAGACACTACTTTGAGCAATTTAAAGTTAAGTTTTAAACATTTAGTGTGGTAAGTTTAATTTTGTAGGTTTAGGTTGGTGTAATTTATTGCGCGCCCGCTTTGTTTATGGGTTATGTTTAACATAGGTATATAAAGAATGGCATAGTGGACACTACTTTAAGCAATTTAAAGTTAAGTTTTAAACATTTAGTGTGGTAGGTTTAATTTTTTAGGTCGGTGTAATTTATTGCGCGTCCGCTTTATGGGTTATGTTTACCTAGGTATATGAAGAATGGCATAGTGGACACTACTTTGAGCAATTTAAAGTTAAGTTTTAAACATTTAGTGTGGTAAGTTTAATTTTGTAGGTTTAGGTTGGTGTAATTTATTGCGCGCCCGCTTTGTTTATGGGTTATGTTTAACATAGGTATATAAAGAATGGCATAGTGGACACTACTTTAAGCAATTTAAAGTTAGTTTTAAACAATTAGTATGGAAGGTTTAATTTTTTAGGTTAAGGTTGGTGTAATTTATTGCGCGCCCGCTTTGTTTATGGGTTATGTTTACCTAGGTATATGAAGAATGGCATAGTGGACACTACTTTGAGCAATTTAAAGTTAAGTTTTAAACATTTAGTGTGGTAAGTTTAATTTTGTAGGTTTAGGTTGGTGTAATTTATTGCGCGCCCGCTTTGTTTATGGGTTATGTTTACCTAGGTATATGAAGAATGGCATAGTGGACACTACTTTGAGCAATTTAAAGTTAAGTTTTAAACATTTAGTGTGGTAAGTTTAATTTTGTAGGTTTAGGTTGGTGTAATTTATTGCGCGCCCGCTTTGTTTATGGGTTATGTTTACCTAGGTATATGAAGAATGGCATAGTGGACACTACTTTGAGCAATTTAAAGTTAAGTTTTAAACATTTAGTATGGTAGGTTTAATTTTTTAGGTCGGTGTAATTTATTGCGCGCCCGCTTTGTTTATGGGTTATGTTTACCTAGGTATATGAAGAATGGGATAGTGGACACTACTTTGAGCAATTTAAAGTTAAGTTTTAAACATTTAGTATGTTAAGTTTAATTTTTTTAGCAAAATTCGCCAAGCGTTCGATTGTTCACCCATCAAAAGGGAACGTGAGCTGGGTTTAGACCGTCGTGAGACAGGTTAGTTTTTTACCCTACTGATGGCTTGTCGTTGCGATAGTAATACTGGTCAGTACGAGAGGAACCGCAGTTTCGGACATTTGGTTGATGCACTCGGCCGAGCGGCCGGTGGTGCGAAGCTACCATCCGCAGGATTATGCCTGAACGCCTCTAAGGCCGAAGCCAGCCTAGCCGAATCCGGCAAGGATATGCTCACTGTGGAGCCCCGAGAGTCGGGAGGCTCTAAACAATCGTCCGAGGACGATGAATGTTGTGTAGTATTATGTTTTATTTTTAAAAACAAAAACATTATTATTAATACACGAACACTAGCGTGGTGAAAAAAAGATTCGGTTTGTCGTTTAGAAGTATTTTTTTATGTACAATTTGGTAATATTGAGAGTTGAATTGAAACTGTGATGAACGTTATTAACGTAACAAGCTCTTAGTTGTGTGTTTATTTCTTATGTGATGAGATTACAACTATTTAACACAGATCTGTACAGTTAAGCCTACACTGCCATGGGTACACGTCTGCACGTCGCCTGTTCCTGCGCTATCGCCAACTGCGCGGATGCCTGCCTACAGGCGTGCGTGATCAAGTCTGCAACGTCAGCAAGTATCGTCCGGTAATAACATCTTATAGGCTCATTTTTTTTTCTCTTCTTATATTGTACCCATAGTTTTAAAATATCTAGTTTTAGCTAATTTCTTTATATTATTATCGCGGGTTCAAATCAAGATAAAGGATTTTAAAAGCTGATTACAAACATACGTCTATGCAACTCATATGGTTAAAAGTACGACGTACTTTTACCTTACTCATTCCTATTATAAAGACTCTTAGATTCTTTTTTTTTCGGCACGGTAGCCTATTGGGTTAGGTTCTTATTATAGATAAATAATATTTTATTTCTTATGATGATTCTAGTTTTGTCGTATGATCATTTATTTCCGTTCACTTTGCTCACAACGATGTCCTATTGAAAAAAATAATAATTGAAGACCCAGAAAACTACATTTATTACTGAAAATTACAAAAATATTCCCAGTGAGTACCTACTACATAACTCTAGTACTTAATACTGACATGTATTCAATCATTATTGTTCGACATACATAATTATAAAAAATACATATAGATTTTTCCGATCACCAGATAACCAATAAAGGGTTCATTACATACATACACTGTCGGATAACTTCCTTATACTTTAACTGTATCTACATACTACAGACACTACATCATATAATATTTGTATCCTAACTTTCATTTATAATAATAATTGAAACGCTCTCAGAACGCATCAAAGAGGTTTTTGGTACGATGGTATATGACTGGCCTTTCGATCACTGAATTTTAAAATAATTTCTGTAAAGAACAGAAAAAACAGATGATGTAAAAATAACACCTCAGACTCGGATATAAAAGGAGACTTCTGAAACATTCAAAAAAATCTAGTCTGGAAACGCT